>CM019042.1:20356256-20439718 GCA_009664405.1 Drosophila bifasciata | reverse complement strand
CCTTGCCCCCCCTTGCGACGTAAGTCATTTATGGGGATGATATTCGCTCACACTCACACTCACATCCACGCTCTCACGCTCTGCCTCGTTCAGTGTCCGTGTGTTGTTGTGAGAAGTGATGTAGATGTAGATGACAGATGTAGCAAAAAATGTAATATGTAAAACTGATAAAACATTTTAAAATTCCACATGAATCACATGTGTACTGACTGAGTACGGGTATAAAAGTAGAGTCGCGTTCAAAGCGACTCCGTACGTTCTTCTCTTTTTAATAAAATCCATTTCTAAAATTCCATCACACGGTATAGAAAATGTTGATTCGACAATATGGAAGTTGTGTGGAATTATATATTTCGTTGTTTGTATTTCTAAGGATAATGCAGTTCTTTGGGTGAATTAATCTTCCTTTATTTCCCTGAATATTTATTTTGTTGTCAATGTTTATATTATTAAAAGTGTCAAATTATCTTTTAACAAGGATATATCTGCACCAGTATCTATAAAAATATTAATATTTTGCCTATAGCTACATTTGTGAATGTTACGAATATATTTACACTAAGATTAATCAAATGAACCTTTTCACTGTCTGTTGTTGTGTATCTAAGGGCTGTTGTGAGCTTCCCGAAGCATTCTGGAGTAATTTCTCACATTATTGTTATTGCCATTATTATTATTGTGGCCTCTGTTTGAATTACCAATGACCTCTAGAGTTTCCTATATTGGCCTCTACTTCTATTGTTGCCATAATTATTATAATTATTATTATATCTTTTACCATTATTCTTGCAATTTCCACGGTAGTTTCCGTGTTTATCGATTGGTCTATATCTTTGTTGCTGCGCAGCGTATACAGGACTGTATTTGGGTACAGTTGTAATCTCACTCATTGTATTGAAATTTCGTGATTTCATTACAGACATAACTTCGTCAATTGTGCTGTTTGCTATGATTGATTTTACAGCAACTTGTACACCATTAATCATATGTGCTGATTGCAAACGCCCTGGTCAACTGTTCAACTTCTTGAATATATTGACTTGCTTTCTTCTTCTTTTGCTGCAGATTGAACAATTTAGCGGATAATGCTTTAGCTGATTCGCCTTTTTATACCGCTTTTAGTTTGTATATTATGGACACTATTGTTTGTTCGGTATTGATTAAATTTCGAACATGGCCTTTAAGTCTAGTTTTTATTAGGCTGACTGCTGTAGTTTCATGTGTTCCTTTTAGTGAATCCACTAAACTAAGAGTATCAATGAAACATTGTAGGTTCTTAGACTTTCCACCAAACTCAGAAATGAGTGAAGAGGCTAGCTTAAGAAATTCTACTTGTGACACGGCCATATTTAGAGTTTTTACTTCAATAATAGACTCTGATTCTGACTATTATATAATAGATGCCCTATGGTTATTATAAAAATAATAACAATAAGTATTTTTATTAACTTTAGATCGGTGTTATTGACTTCGACTTTGTGTATTACATTTTCTGTCGAATCTACTGATTTTACATATAGTAAGCCAAAATTTTCGACTATTTCTTTAGATTTACTTATTTTGTTTGTTTCTATTGACTTACTATATGTAATTTAATAAAAAATTTTCATTGTGAACCCTCTACCCGTAATAAACGCCGAATTTAATTGACGCCCCCGACTATTCTTTTTACTGGGAATATTGCTGGGACACTCGAGCCATCCACCCTCCTAACACCCTCCTCCCACCAAACATTGGTCCTTCGAGCCGGATCTTCGCCTTCCTGTAAGGAGGTCCAACCTGCAAGCATCGGTGGATTACATCGCTACTTCCCAAAGATAAGTACGACTTCGTCTCCCGATTCGTTTTATTCCCCTGCAAGTCCGCGTTCCGTGATATATGTACAGCTGAAGATATGTATATAAGAATATATATCTTATATACATATCTTCATTTTCTGGGTTCCATCCTCTTTCGCCAAAGCCATATTCTCGGCGATTCCGGCCGTTCTCAATTCCTTCATCTACCACTACCAGTGCTACGGTAGTTCTTCGATTCCGTTTTTTTTTTGTTTTGTTTGTGCGTGAAGTGTGTAAAATTAAATTAAATTAAGGCAACTATATCCAGGTGCACCCCAGTGCAGTGAAGCATTTGTGCATTCAAAGTCGGAAGAGCGGACCCGCAGCGACATAATTACAGACACATAATTACATCCATCGCTACATGCGTTACACACACATATATAAAATACATCGGCACACTCCGAGTGCAAACATAATAAAAATTAAAGTGTTTTATTTCATATATATACACATATCTACATTATTTCCATACATATATACATTTATTTCCATAGTTGGCCGCAATATAGTTATATTGCCAACTATATACATACATATGTACCTAAAATAACCCAACGCACATACAAAAACGAGAAAGAACGTACGGAGTCGCTGTTGCCGCGACTCTACTTTTTATACCCGTACTCAGTCAGCACACATGTGATTAATGTAGAATGTTCAAATTTTTTATAAGTTTTTACATCTTACATTTGTTTGCTACATCAGTCATCTACATCTACTTCATCTACATCACTTCTCACAACAACACACGTACACTGCACGAGGCAGCATGTTTGAGCGTAAGTGTGCGTGCGAAAGAATCATTAGCGAAAATCATCCCCATAAATGACTTACGCCGCAAGGGGAAGGAGGAAGCTCGCAGCAGAAAATTCATTTGATCATTGTGGCTACAATAATGATCCGATCTGAACCAAATTCGGGAATCTGGTAGATATGGTCATTCTCTACAAAACTGCATTTTTATTTCTTTCTATCTTCAAAATTGTGGATTTTCGTCTTTTGTGGGGGCGGAAGGGGGCGGGACGAAATTTTGAAATACACTTGTCTTGGTTCGGTATCACAGGAGTCTAGACAGAAAGTTTGGTTGCTCTAGCTCTTATAGTCTCTGAGATCCAGGCGTTCATTTGTACGAAAAACCAAATCGACTCGTTTTTGTGTGAGTGCGAAAGAGAGGGAATGATGTTTTTCGAAATGGTTTTCTCTATTGTGGCTATACTAAAATTCCGATCCAATTCAGATTTAGGTTTCTAATAGATATGGTCTTTTTCTATGAGATATCACATCAGTCTGGAGAAAAAATTTGATTTTTTTAGCTCTAATAGCCTTTGAGCAATGAGTGAAAAACAAGACGGACGGACAGACGGACGGACAGACATGACTATATCGACTCGGCTATTGATGCTGATCAAGAATATATATACTTTATGGGGTCGGAAATGATTCCTTTGCTATGTTACACACATCCACTTTTACCACAAATACAATATACTCTTTTACTCTTCGAGTACGGGTATACAAATTTGGCGGTGGGCGTTCTTAGAAGCGCTGTCGGTTCATTTTTCCGGGTCTAGCTTGGTGCACTAGACGAGGCCGGTGCTGGCTGCACAGGCTGCTACTGCTTCTGTGTTGGGGCACCGGTGCGGGCTGCACTGGTATATTCACAATAAGGGGAGTATAAAGGTCCCTCGCAGTCATGCGAGCATGTCTTACTCAATGTTGGTATCTCTGCGTTCAGTTCTCGTTACGTTTTGCCAAAATGTATTTTACTAACCTTGTAGTTGCCGTTACAGTTGATCAGCAGCTTCCATGCGTGCGAGACTCAGACCGAGTCACGGTCGCCATGTAATATGCGAAAACATATAGTGTCTAATAAAGACACTGGCACGTCTGTGCCGTTTGACTTTGGTTTTTTTAATTTTTATTCAATATATTCTTAGGCCTAAGACCGCATAGCTGCGCTGCCGGTTACGCCAGCAGCGGAGCGGCTTCATACATATTTTGTCTTATCAGCATAATCGGGAGAGAGAGAGTCTTACGTAAATATTTGCATGTATATACATATATGCCACAAGTGGTCAGCGTTGGACTGTGGCACAGTGTACCCTCAATATATGCGCATACTACAGTGGGTTGTGGTGTGGGAATAAGTTTTGGGTCAATGGGTTGTGGTGTGGGGAGTGAGTTTTTGTTGACTTTGCGTCACGAAAATTGATAAGTGTGTCTGTGTTTGGGTTGACCGAACCGTGGGTCGGTATAATTGTTTGGTTATTTAAGTGTAGTGTATCTTAATGAACTAGCATGTGTAGGGGCTTTGTTTGGGTACTTAAGTGTAGTGTGTAGTGGTACTACAAGGTTTAGGAGTTAGTGTATCTTATGCACTTAGGAATGCAGCGGGCCATGGCTCCACGGTTCGATACACCTCCCCTCCCCCCACCCATTCTTCAGGATGGGTGTAAGGCGTGGTTTTTGGTTCGGTGGTGGGTCAGTAGTGCTACTGTTTACTTTTGCTTCGTCGGCTGGATCGTTGTCTACAGCGCCGTGTAAGCGAAGGGCAAGTTGTAGTGTTCTCTTTGGTCCTTGCAGCGGTTCCAAGGATTGTCGGGACAGCGCGGCCTGTTCCTGGTGTGACCTCGTCGTATAGCGCCCCAGGTCGGCGGGGTTCTTTGGATAGTATCGCTGCTTGATGGGTCGATTATCTCTCATGATCTGAGACCAGTTCTGGATCGTTTTCGGTGAGATCGGTGGTTTCGGGGTCAAAGGACTTTCTTGGGTGTTCCGGGAGAATGTTTGTGTCGAACGCGGTGGGGTGTTCGATCCTACGTTAGTAGCCGCTTTTGTGGGCGACGATCGGGTCAGTGTTGGCCGTGGGTGGTGTAACTTCGTGGGTCTGGTGGGATACCTGAGTTGGAGTGTTTCCAAACTGGTGCATGGACAGGCGGGTCTCAGAGACGTCTCTGTTTTCGTAGAAGCGACTTATTTGGTTGACTGCGATTTCGGACGTGGCTCTAGGCATGTCGTGGTGCATGGCGCTAGTCGGCACGTCGGTATGCGGGAGGTATTCTATTGGGTTGACGAAGATCGGTGTGTCGTCGGCCGTGGGTATGACAGGGTTTCGGTAGGTGTTTCGGGGAGTCATCGTCTTAGATTCCGGATCCTGGCGGAGAGGTCCTGTGGATATCAGTCCGGTTGTTGGCCTCGACCCTCGGTGGGTTAGCGTGTCTTGTTCTCCCGTGGCTTGGTGTCGCTTCCGTTGTCGTCGTTGCTCGGGGCTGGTTCTCGTCTCTGAGGCTGTCCGTGGAATTACCTCCTGCGTTGAGGGTAGGGTGCGTGAGTGCTCTATGGCTGAACTTGGACCTGGGCTTCCTGTGTAGAGAGCCGGGTTTATGTTCGTTAGTGCTAGTCTCGTGGTGTGCTCGGTATGCGCGTGCCCTGTAGTTTGTTTTGGTCCTGGGCTTCCTGTGTCGAACGCCAGGTGCGTTTGTGCTTGTCTTGTGTGTCTGATAAAATTAATCTCAGCACTCCATGTGGAAGAAGAACACCTCCTCCTCGACCTCCGACTACTCATTTGAACCGAGCGAGCTAAAGAGGAAATCCTTGCGCAAGCATTCCCATGTAGTTGACGGACCCAGTACGAGCAAGTCCGCTGCCGAAGATCAAGCGAACTTCATGTGCAACCGTTTCGCAGCTCTATCATCGGATGAAAACGATGAAGAGATATGTAACGACCCGCCAGCCATGACTCCTCCACGGGAGAAAGAAAAAGAGAAACCTAAGATGATCAAGCCACCACCGATCTTTATCCCGGACGTAACCAATATCAATGCCCTCTGTAATAGGTAGAACTCTGTAGAACCAATAAAAGGTCTTCATTACTCAACGGATCTGGAGGAAATTCGGAAAGGGTTAAACCCTCACGGGCACAAGGTCAGAGATCTCTACAATCCCACCCAGAGAAACACAAAAAAGCCTCTCAACATCTTCGCCAACCTCGAAACGGCCAAGAACAAAAGGAGGCTTATCAAGGTAAGCGGCTTAGCAGCGCAGTGGTGACGATCGAGCCACCGATGAAGTTTAACGATGTGCCCCAATGTTATCGCTGTCAGGGATTTGGACACACCCAACGGTACTGCCACCTGGAGTACAGATGTGTCAAATGCGGAGACGGGCACCCAACCTCAGAGCGCAAAAACGCCACCTATTCCAGTAGAGTTAACCCTAACTTCAGCTATGCCAACGCAGCCAAACAGGCAATCGCCTAGACTTACACCCCCGCAACCAAAGACCAATCCCGACAGTCTGCTGGAAGCAATGATGGCCAAGATGGAATCGATGTTCGAGAGAATGATGGAGAAAGTGATACGCCAAATGACGCAAATGATGGCCACCTTTTCTAAGTCCCTACGCAAGCGGGATAAGATATTACCATCTGGAACGCAAACGGCTTGATTAAGAACAGGCTCGAGGTCGAGCTTTACTACAAGAGCAACAAAGCCGACATCTTACTCATTTCATACCAGGTCATACCTTACCTTGAGAGGGTTTGATCTTATCTCCGCCAACCACCCTGTACGATTTAGATCTAAACATCAAACCGTATGGTTATACCTAAATTTGTGTTTGTTAGTAGGTAGTAAGAATGCCTATCAACCTAAATAAATCGTCATAAACTGACCCTATAAATATGCACCGCTGACCTAAATAAATATCTAAAAGACAGCTGGATGCACGTGCATGCACATGTTACATTGATAATATATTCTTAAAATTACATTAGAGAGAGCCTGCAGTGGTAAAATGTCACACCATCTGCATGATAATCGTTTACGACAGTCATAAAAATAATATTCGACCTGACCCTTGAACCCGAACCCATTGTTTCGTCATAAAATAAATATAGCATGTTTCCATACTTATACTATGACCTAATTAAACAATCTTATTATCCTAAGTAATCAATTGTACTTGTAAGAGCTGTATATAAACCTCGCATTTTACCAAATAAAATCAGTACGAAAAAGAAAACTCTGACGTATTCACATCTCCGAAGCCCAATTTGTTCAAGTACCGATTGCGGCGACCATTTGTTACTGGTACATGAACCGGTGGCATACACATTTCATTTCAGCATACGATTGTCACATTGACGATCATCAGAACCAATTGAATCTACATCAACAGATTCTTTTGATTCGTTCATTTGGTGACCCCGACTTTTTGAACCCGTTCATCTCCAGGAGGAATGGAAAAGGTACAGGGAGGAGTTAAAAATATTAAACACCATAAAAGTACCCCGTCATATTTTTTCCAAGGAAACATTCCGATATCGTCAGAAATACACACCTTTGTTGACGCATCGGAGAAAAAGCATTTGAGCTGCCGTATATATCCGAGCATTACGTAAGGATAAACGAGTAACTATTAACTGCTATGTGCCAAATCACATTTAGCTCCAATAAATGCGCTAACATTACCTCGTCTGGAACTAAAGGCGGCAGTATTGGGTGCACAAATGACAGCTAAAATAAAGGAAGATTTATCCATGGAGAGCGCCACAACCTTTTTTGTGGTCTGATTCAAGGATTGCTTTGTCATGGATTAATTGTACAACATCCATACGAGTCAAATTCGTAGCTACAAAAATAGCTACAATACACGAATTAACGGTACAAAGACATTGGAGGCATGTTTCATCTGAAAATAATGCAGCGGATGCACTGTCTAGAGGAATGACGTCGAGTAAATTCGCAAAAACAGCATGTGGTTTTATGGCCCACTATTTCTTCATGGACCACCATCTACATGGCCACCAGCATTTGTGGCCACACAAGAAGAAAAATGTCAATACAAATCCCAACAAAATTAGTCAATCATCAATTATGACTATCACTAAGGAGGAGGACATTATATACAAGATAAAGCAAAACAACTCATACAACAAACTAACAAGAATAATTGCTTACATGATGCGTTTCCGAGGAAAGAAAACGTACACAAAAGCAAAACCATCCAATTCAATGAGATGAAAAAAGCTCAGAAAATTGTCATTCGTAACATACAACAGAATGATTTCAAGGAGGACATACGTCACTTAACAAAACATAAAAAGAAACGCAAAAGGGAAGTTCAATTAACTCGCTTACACCGTTTATGGATCAGGAGGGAATCTTGCGAGTAGGTGGTCGACTGGAGGCGGCAAATATTTCATTTGACGCCAAATACCCAATGCTCCTGCCTTCCAACGATCAAATTGTCAAATTGATTCTTACTAAAATACACAAGGACAACATGCATTGTGGTCCCCAGGCATTGCTGACAGCATCACGGCAACAATTTTGGATACTAAAAGGAAAAACATGGCCAGAAGCATTGTGCAGAACTGTGTGAAGTGCACAAGAGCCAAGCACAAACTACTAGAGCAGATCATGGGAGGTCTGCCATTTCTTCGCGTCACCCAAGCAAGTCCGTTCCTCAATTCTGGAGTTGATTACTGTGGACCATTTAAAATCGACAATAAAATACGTGGAAAGAAGCCTAATACAGCATACATAGCAATATTCTGCTGTTTCGCTACTAAAAGCAGTACATTTAGAGCTGGTCAGCGATCTCACCACAGAAGCATTTTTAACGGCACTGCGACGGTTCATCTCTCGTCGAGGAAAATGTCAAGTGCTCCATTGCAACAATGCTACGAATTTTGTAGGAGCCAGGAACAAACTGCAAGATTTAGAAGAAGCCATATTCTCAAAAAGCTAAGGAACAAATCGCCCAGGAGTGCAACAACAAAGGAGTACAATTCAAATTTATACCTCCTCGTGCACCACACTTTGGCGGATTATGGGAAGCTGCAGTAAAATCTGCAAAACATTTGCTATTAAAAATGTTACGACGGCCAATTTAACCTATGAGGAGTTAGAAACGGTTATAGTCGAAATAGAGGCGATATTAAATTCGCGACCATTAACATCGATATCGGACAACCCAAACGATATAACTGCGTTAACACCAGGACATTTCCTAATAGGAGAACCATTATCCGCCCAGGCTGACAGTGAGCCATCCAGCAACCAAAGACGCTAGGCCAACGATGGCAAGCAGTTTCAAAATTAAAGCATTCCTTTTTTGGACACAATGGTCTAAGGAATATTTACAACAGTTGCAGCAGCGTCAAAAATGGAGGAAGTCTTCGGCAAACATTAAAGAAGGTGCACTAGTAATACTAAAGGAAGATAATACACCGATACTACAATGGCCACTAGGAAGAATCGTTCAAATTTTTCCATGGAAAGGACAATTTTGTACGAGTTGTGGAAGTCAAGACAGCCAAAGGAATCTTCAAACGGGAGATTCAACACGTAGCTCCTCTGTTCAATGAAGAAGAACCCATTCATAAACATCCAAGAGACGATGAAGAAAAGTCATCTGAAGATAGACAGCCTAGGAAAAGGACACAACCTAATAAATTGTCCCTAACTATGGCTATGATTGTAATGCTGTTGTTATTACCATTAGCAATGGCACAGTCAATAAACATAACCCAGTTTGGATCAAAACCAGGGATATACTTCGAGAGAGTAGGTACCAGCCAACTTGCGACAACCGATTGGACCATCATTGTTTACTACGACTTGAAGCCCTATTGGAAAGACATGAACACATTTACTATGGGAACTACAAAAAATCGGACACTTGTGTACACAGTTTACACAAGTAGACGCATGTACCAGTATGTATCAGCACTTCAAACACATTGAAGAGGACCTGCAAGCTGAAAATACACTATTATCGAAAACACGGAGGCAAAGAGCACCTTTGGACATCGTTGGAAATATTGCAAGCAGTCTATTTGGCGTTTTGGACTCAAATTATGCCCGCGAAATGTCAGAAACCATAGGAAGGTTAAGGACAACGAGGAACATTTCTTAACTCTGCTGAGGAATCAAACTTCATTGATTGACTCAACGATCAATGTGATAAAAAGGGATGAAATTTCTAACTCCAAGCGATTAAATATCATCGAAAATTTCATCACCGAGTCAAGAGGAAGGGCTGCTAACTTCATAGCTTTTCAATGGTACATAACATTGTCTACTCAATTTACCTTATTGTCTGCAAACCTACAACGAATGCAAGCGGAAATCATCAACGTCTTAACAGATATCCGACACAACACGATAAGCCCTGTCTTAATTTCGCCACGACAACTTGTAGGATACCTATCCCAGGCTGAGGTAGGCTCAGTCTGTCCAAGGTTCTTTCTACAAGAAATTTATAGAAATGCTGGCACTTTAGGGCAAGGGGGTGGCCGTGAGACCGAAAGTGGAGCGGGCGGAGCGTCGGGTTACCGTGCAGGTAATTCGGTATTCGCACTTTGGCGATGGAAGGGAAAAACGCTGACACCTGAGTTTTGGTGTGTGCGGTAATAATATGTTTCTGGGTCACCTGAGTTGTGTTCGCGCTCGGCGAAGAAATGATGACACTGCGTTGAGCTTTTGAGTTTTATGATTTTCTTTATTCTTGATTAATTGGGGTTTTATATTGCTAGTGTCGTGTAGAAATTCTTGCGTGTGTTTACGTATGGAGGCGCGGTGTTGACTGC
Source organism: Drosophila bifasciata (assembly GCA_009664405.1). Lineage (NCBI taxonomy): Eukaryota > Metazoa > Arthropoda > Insecta > Diptera > Drosophilidae > Drosophila > Drosophila bifasciata. Next base: position 20,429,281 of record CM019042.1, on the reverse strand, counting down.
TGATGCACTGTTGATGGACTACTGATGCACTGCTGATGGACTGCTGATCGACTGCCCCATTGATCCATGGCGCGCGCTATTTAAAGCCGGCACCTGGGGTGTGAGGCTGCTGAGTCCGCGTTTTAGTGGGTGTATGGAGTGTTGGGGCACCGTTTCGCTGTGATCGCGGAACTTGAGTGCAGTGTCAGATTTCGTGTAATCTGGGTGACCTAGTCGGCGTGTTTTGCTACCATAGCAACGCGGAACTGGGTGCAGTGTATTGGTAGTGCCAGGAGTAGTGTTGTTTTAATAATAGTCTTATATTATTTAGCTTTTGGTTATATTGTGTGAGTCTTATATTATATATATTATTGTGGCGGACCGTTGTGGTCCGTTACAAACTAAAGGAACAACTTGAGCAGATACGGGATCACTTAAAGCCGGGACAAGTTCTCCCAGTAACTCCCGAAAATATGCTTATGGTATATCAGATGATGAAAGCTGAAGGCACGATAATAGATGATCATGCAATCATCAAAGTTACGTTTCCATTAGTTTCAGCTTATGAACTTGAAATCTACAAGCTGACACCTATCCCATCACCAACTGAAAATGGGATAAAGATGTTCGAAGTCAAGACACCATACATCGCAATCAACAGTTACCGAGACGAATTCGTGGAACTGTCAGAGAGTGATTTGAAAATTGCCATCCGAGAGCAAACAATGATTTTGTATGTTATAATAAGCAAACAATGTTCTCAGCTGAAACAAGTTATGAATTACAAATGTTTCACAACAAAACGGACTCATCATGCAATTTAATTTAAAAAAAAATCATTTATATGGTTAAGTATGCATGAAAGAAATCAATGGATATTTTCAACAACATCATCATTAAAATTATCAGCAGTATGTGCAGATGGAATATCGGATATTAAACTACAAAATTCAGGAATATTGTTCGCAAAACCTGGATGCATCATTCGAAATTCCTTGATGACCGTAACAAGTCAAAGCACAATGAAGACCACATGGCATTCGTCATATGCTCGCTTCGGAGAAAATGACACCGACAGAACATCAACTGAACGTCCAACAGATACAAATTCAACGAACAAAGACAATTTAAATTACAAGGAGCTGTATCAAATGGAAACAAGGCTGCTACCACCAATTAGTTTCAAGTTACCTCACAATCTTGAAACCATCGGTCATCACATTGCCATATACATTGCATTGATTTTCATAATGATCATTGTAATAGTTCATTTGGTTAAGAAATGGCATAAAACCAGGATTACATCTCAGCCAAGACAACAGCCTACCACACCAGCGAATGGAGGCAACACATCAAGTCAGCCGTTTACAATCAACATTAATGATGGTTGAACATACCATGGTCAACGGCCGGGAGGATGTACGATTTAGATTTAAACATCAAACCGTATGGTTATACCTAAATTTGTGTTTGTTAGTAGGTAGTAAGAATGCCTATCAACCTAAATAAATAGTTATAAACTGACCCTATAAATATGCACCGCTGACCTAAATAAATATTTAAAAGACAGCTGGATGCACGTGCAAGCACATGCATGCACATAAACATGTTACATTGATAATATATTCTTAAAAATTACATTAGAGATAGCCTGCAGTGGTAAAATGTCACACCATCTGCATGATAATCGTTTACGACAGTCATAAAATTATATTCGACCTGACCCTTGAACCCGAACCCATTGTTTCGTCATAAATAAATATAGCATGTTTCCATACTTATACTATGACCTAATTAAACAATCTTATTATCCTAAGTAATCAATTGTACTTGTAAGAGCTGTATATAAACCTCGCATTTTTACCAAATAAAATCAGTACGAAAGAAAACTCTGACGTATTCACATCTCCGAAGCCCAATTTGTTCAAGTACCGATTGCGGCGACCATTTGTTACTGGTACATGAACCGGTGGCATACACATTTCATTTCAGCATACGATTGTCACATTGACGATCATCAGAACCAATTGAATCTACATCAACAGATTCTTTTGATTCGTTCATTTGGTGACCCCGACTTTTGAACACTTATTCGTTCATCAGGATTTGTTCCCGACTTGGAATTTGGAGTTATTTGAAAACATAATTGGTCAACTTGGCGACCAATTTACATACATACATACATCATCAATCACAGCTGTGATTGACACATTCAATACCCTCTGTGAAAGGAGAGTTTAACTGGAACTATTTGGATCTACAACCATACAGTCAACTTGGCGACTACGGTTGGAGTGAAAAAAGGATTCCACAGTGTCACATTTATTTATTGAAGTACTTTTGACCATCTTCCTGGTTGTGAGTAGAGGCACAGCCTGTCAAAAGCGACAAACAAATTGCCTCCATCGGATCAAAAGTACGTAAATAAATTAAAATGGCATCCCCAAGCATAAATGTGTTGCTGGACAGGCAATTAGCCACGGGCGAAGAGATCCAGAACATCATCAGGAACTACAAAAAGGATCCCGCTGAAAGGAAGCAGAAACCTGAATATGTTCAAACCCGGCTTGAGAGGTTAATAAATCTCTGGAAAACATTTTCAAAGGAAGACACAAACATTCAACACATAATTCAAGGCTCGAAATATGAGCACGATTATTTCACAAAAGAATATTTTATAAATATCCGAGATTTAGTCCTTAAATATAAAGATGAATTAACGACACAATTAAAATCTTTAAAATGGATATAGACTCCCAATCCATTACCTCTATGGATAATGAGTCCGATATAGAGCCCATGATTCGAGAGCAAAGGGTGCAGCTTGATAGCCTTCAGCGCATCATGAACAAAATGACGACTGAGACGCGAAATGATTTTAAACCAATAATAATGAAATATTGAGATGAAATTAGAGCGATCCACGTCCAAATATTTAAAAGGTTTACAGATCCTGTAAAATGGGATACAACCATATGAATTATATAGCAGCTGAAGATGCAGTGCTAACAATACAAACAACGACTGCAGTAGAACCTGCACAACAATTTAACGCTGGTTCACAGACGCATTTGCATAGTTCATTACCCTTGCCTAAGGTTGCCATTCCTAAATTTGATGGTGATTATTTAAAATGGCAACAATTTCACGACATGTTCAAACAAATGATTCATGAAGCATCAATACCCATGATTCAGAAGATGTGGTATTTAAAACAAATGTTACGGGAGAAGCGGAAAATTTAATACGCCATCTGTCGCTAACAGAAAATAATTATACAACGGCATGGAATATGCTACAAGAGCGTTTTAGCAATAAAAGAGTGCTAAGCAACGCATTAATTCAACGGTTGTTGGATCAACAAAGCACATCCAATGATGCAAAATCAATAAAGGTCTTGCACGATAATGTAAAGGTAACATTATCAGCTCTAAAAAACATAGATATAGAGACATCTGGATGGGATCCGAATCTGCTGTGTGTGTTGACGAAAAATTAGATCGTCAGACTCACACGTTGTATGAACAATCCATACAAAACACAAAAGCGTTACAGTCTGTAACACATTTTTTGAAGTTCCTCGAACAAAGGTTCCTCACCTTGGAAGCAATTGGATGGGAAAAGATAAAGAAACCCATCATATGCGCCACAGCAGGAGCTGAGTATGTCTGCTATTTTTGCGAGAAGCCAAACCACGCAATCTTTAAATGTACACAATTTTTAAAGAAAAATTCGGCAGTAAGATTAAATTGGGTTCAACAGAACAAGCTGTGCGTCAAATGTTTTAAACGAGATCACACAGCAAAAGAACTGCCAAAGAAGAGCTTGTTTTAAATGCAACAAAGGGCACAACACTCTTCTCCATTTAGAAACCAAGTCCGAAGCCAAAACTGCAGCATCAGCAAATAGTATGAAAAATAATTATGTACTATTGGCTACCGCTCGAGTGCATATTCAAGGCAACAATGGACAAATTGCGGAATTCAGAGCATTGCTTGTCTCAGGCTCACAAGTTAATGTAATTTCGGAAAGAGCGCTAAAAATATTAGATCTGAAAACAAAAAATCAGATCTACAAATAAATGGAATTGGCGGACGAGCACAAACATCAAAAAGCCAGAGTCAATGTTATGCTCAAATCAAGGCATAACAAATTCAGTTCAAGACTAGAAGCAATTGTACTGCCACACATAGTGTCAGATCAACCAGCACAGACAATTGACACGTCTCATTGGAAGCTTCCGAAAAGCTTAATATTAGCTGATCCCAATTTCGAAAAAGTTGGAAAACTAGATATTCTGTTAGGTTAGGTTAGGTTTATAGGGCTGCTCCACCTAAGTCGAGGTCACTCAGGCAAGAATTGCCCATTGTGATGCCCACACTCGTCATGGGATTACGTCCGGTGCCTAAGGAGGATTCGCGAACCATCCCAAGGCCTCTATAAAGAGCTTCAGCCTCTCTAGAGGCATGTTTGCCAGGCTGTCAAGGTCCTCGTGAAAGGCGCTGCCGAGTGTTCGGTGACGCCTTACCATGAGTGCAGGACAGCCACAGAGAAGATGTGTAACGGACACGGGAAGTGTCGTCTCGTCAGCACTCTCTGTCTACTAAAGGTTGGCCGGCTAGGCTCAGGAAAATGGGGTGGGTGTTGTGCTGCGAAAACGAACTCCGTCACCTAACAAAATCGTAGACAGATTTACGGGAACTGGGATCGGAATTACAAGCCCGGACGGAACTTAAGGTCCACTACCTACTGTGAAGAGCATGGTGGTTGTGCTCTTCCCTCTTGACCCACCCTCCCATGTAGAATAACATAAGAATATGCCATTATGGTTCTACCCAAAACCTTCTGCTGCTGCGCGCTATGTGCTTTAGGAACCCCTCCCAAAAATCAGATTAGAAATTCATGTTAATCGTTATAATTTTACTTTGACTTGTATAACTTCATTTTGTTTGTAACCCCATTAGTTCTACCCTAACCCTTAAAACTATTTTTACTGCAGGTGTATATATATGTGGGACTAATTTAAGACATAGGAATTCAAGAGAATGATCAAATATGAATAAAAATAATATAATCAAAATATAAAGTAAGAATGAATTAATTAAATTAATTAAATGGCATAATTGTAGTGATTGTAGTTAATAATAATTCATTTTATATATGGTTAAGCATGCATCTCTCACTGTGTAGACGCTATTCTCCTGACCCGGAGTGTATGTGTATATATGTGTGTCTACTTACAGACTTTTAAACAGCTGCTGGTGTCGTTGGGCCCAATTTCACGTTTGCAATAAAAACTGTTAAAGAAATGTAGAAATATGCAAAATAACAAGAAGCGTTATGAAGAGGTATTTTACCAATACCCTTCCATGGACACAATGAGACCGATGATGCACCTTTTAAAATCTATTCTTACTAGGCATAAATTTCATTTTTTTTTTTTTCTTCTATTTCTAAGTTAACGTCTAGGAATATTTAATATTATTAAACAATTTTCTTTTCTATTTTTTTCTTCGATTCATAATTTTTCATTAAATTTTTTTTTCTAGATTTGTGATTTATTTTTTCTTCCCTTAAGTGGCTTTTAGAATGTCGGCATCGAACAATTTTAATAACCTGAGAGAAGGAGAGAATAGGTGACATACGGTCAGGTGGGTCTAGTTAAATGCGCATAGGTGTATGGTCAGCCGCAAGGGCAATGACCGCTGAGCTAATTTTTCCACACCCTACATGTGCAAGCACCAACATTTTCTTTACACAAGGCGCGGTGATATAATATTTTAGATGGTTTTATATTGTCGTTGTTGTTGAGCGGCTTAATTGCGCGTGAGATATATGTATATAAACGGCTCGGTCCCGATCGCCAAGTCCATCCGTTTCTATGCCTGCAGGCAAGGTCCGGTGGCACCAAGAAGAGGACTGATGATCGTCATGAAGCGGACCCCCGCCTTGAGGGGTGGTCAGGCCAGGTCAGCAATTTTCTGCCACACGTGGATCATAACCTATGTACAGTACATACGTGAAATTATGTAATAAGGTCACTTTTTCATTTTCTCTGCGTACCTTATCCAGGGTTTGGGTTTTAGTTTTTGTTCTTTGCAGCCACAACACTTTTCAAATGGTTTTTATTGGGTTTATGTTCCCTTTTATGGTTTTGCCGAAATTTCACCACGTTTTTTTTATTTTTATATGTTCTGTACGCACATTAATTAAGTCTTCCAACTTTGAATGCACTTTTTGTTCTGTACAGCATGCACTTAGCCTAACTATTTTACCCCTCCAAAAGCTGGGTATGAGAGAGCTAAGAAGGTTCTCGAAGGGCTAGCCGTAAGCTATGCTTGCGGAGAGAAAAAACTCACATGTGAACGGCGCTCGCACGTGCAATTTCGAAAGAGAGAGCTTTTTCAAGATAAAAGCTTCTGATCTTGCATTTGGGCTCTCTATGGAATGCATGTACAGTAGGTACGTTATTATGTAACGGACACGGGAAGTGTCGTCTCGTCAGCACTCTCTGTCTACTAAAGGTTGGCCGGCTAGGCTCAGGGGAAAATGGGGTGGGTGTTGTGCTGCGAAAACGAACTCCGTCACCTAACAAAATCGTAGACAGATTTACGGGAACTGGGATAGGAATTACAAGCCCGGACGGAACTTAAGGTCCACTACCTACTGTGAAGAGCAAGGTGGTTGTGCTCTTCCCTCTTGACCCACCCTCCATGTAGAATAACATAAGAATATGCCATTATGGTTCTACCCAAAACCTTCTGCTGCTGCGCTATGTGCTTTAGGAACCCCTCCCAAAAATCAGATTAGAAATTCATGTTAATCGTTATAATTTTACTTTGACTTGTATAACTTCATGTTGTTTGTAACCCCCATTAGTTCTACCCTAACCCTTAAAACTATTTTTTACTGCATGTGTATATATATGTGGGACTAATTTAAGACATAGGAATTCAAGAGAATGATCAAATATGAATAAAAATAATATAATCAAAATATAAAGTAAGAATGAATTAATTAAATTAATTAAATGGCATAATTGTAGTGATTGTAGTTAATAATAATTCATTTTATATATGGTTAAGCATGCATCTCTCACTGTGTAGACGCTATTCTCCTGACCCGGAGTGTATGTGTATATATGTGTGTCTACTTACAGACTTTTAAACAGCTGCTGGTGTCGTTGGGCCCAATTTCACGTTTGCAATAAAAACTGTTAAAGAAATGTAGAAATATGCAAAATAACAAGAAGCGTTATGAAGAGGTATTTTACCAATACCCTTCCATGGACACAATGAGACCGATGATGCACCTTTTAAAATCTATTCTTAACTAGGCATAAATTTCATTTTTTTTTCTTCTTCTATTTCTAAGTTAACGTCTAGGAATATTTAATATTATTAAACAATTTTCTTTTCTATTTTTTTCTTCGATTCATAATTTTTCATTAAATTTTCTTTTCTAGATTTGTGATTTATTTTTCTTCCCTTAAGTGGCCTTTAGAATGTCGGCATCGAACAATTTTAATAACCTGAGAGAAGGAGAGAGAATAGGTGACATACGGTCAGGTGGGTCTAGTTAAATGCGCATAGGTGTATGGTCAGCCGCAAGGGCAATGACCGCTGAGCTAATTTTTCCACACCCTACATGTGCAAGCACCAACATTTTCTTTACACAAGGCGCGGTGATATAATATTTTAGATGGTTTTATATTGTCGTTGTTGTTGAGCGGCTTAATTGCGCGTGAGATATATGTATATAAACGGCTCGGTCCCGATCGCCAAGTCCATCCGTTTCTATGCCTGCAGGCAAGGTCCGGTGGCACCAAGAAGAGGACTGATGATCGTCATGAAGCGGACCCCCTCCTTGAGGGGTGGTCAGGCCAGGTCAGCAATTTTCTGCCACACGTGGATCATAACCTATGTACAGTACATACGTGAAATTATGTAATAAGGTCACTTTTTCATTTTCTTTGCGTACCTTATCCAGGGTTTGGGTTTTAGTTTTTGTTCTTTGCAGCCACAACACTTTTCAAATGGTTTTTATTGGGTTTATGTTCCCTTTTATGGTTTTGCCGAATTTTCACCACGTTTTTCTTTTTATATGTTCTGTACGCACATTAATTAAGTCTTCCAACTTTGAATGCACTTTTTGTTCTGTACAGCATGCACTTAGCCTAACTATTTTACCCCTCCAAAAGCTGGGTATGAGAGAGCTAAGAAGGTTCTCGAAGGGCTAGCCGTAAGCTATGCTTGCGGAGAGAAAAGCTCACATGTGAACGGCGCTCGCACGTGCAATTTCGAAAGAGAGAGCTTTTCAAGATAAAAGCTTCTGATCTTGCATTTGGGCTCTCTATGGAATGCATGTACAGTGGGGAAGGTTCAATATTTTTGCGATAAAATAAGAAGACTGTTCCAAAAAAAAAAAATTTAATACAATTTTTGTCCAGACATTCTAAATTTTGTATTTTTTGGTCTGCAACCTTCACACCCTCCCGCCAGATTTTATCTTAGGGTTTTGACCCAAGATAAAACTGAAACAACAACAAGGAAGGGTGCAGACTATTGTTTCTAGCTACCAAATATCCTTAATGTGAAATTTCCCCAGCTCCTTACCGTTCAAGTCTTCCAGTAGATAAATCAGTTGGCCACATTTCTGCTTTACGCGAGCCTTCACTCCAACTGGAGCTAGTTTAGCTTTAACGTTATTGGCCGCGCTACTCAAAGAAAAATTCCTCTTTATTACTTCTTGACCTACCTCAAACGAACGAGGCTTGGATCTCAGATCGTAAGTGCGTTGATTCCTCTCGTAAGCTTTTGTCAGGTGTTTCTCGATGTTTGAGCGAATCTTCTGAAATTCGTCAGCTCTTGACAATTTTCCCTCGCCCTCGTTGAGTAATTCGACTTCTCGCAACATTTTGTAATCTTGGCCATGTGAAATCATGTGCTGACCAAAGACCACGAAATAAGGTGCCATTCCAACTGATTGGTGTATTGATTTTCTCAACGAACAGTTTATGCTACTAAGGAACACATCCCATTCACGATGGTCAGTACGAACGTACGCTCTGAGCGCGGCATTAATCGATCTGTTAACCCTTTCCGCGGCATTCGACTGTGGAGCATACGCCCCTGTACATAAGTGCTGAACACCGTACTTCAAAAGGAATTTAGAAAAATCACTACTTTTAAACTGCGTACCGTTATCGCTCACTAGCACTTCCGGCACTCCATAACATGAAAATATCTCTTCCCTCAATAGGTCAATCACTATCTTGGATGTAAATTTCTTGACCGCCTTTAAGAAGGTAAATTTTGAGAAGTGATCCAGGATGATAAATATTCCTATATTGCCCTTTCTGCTTCGAGGGAAGGGACCAATGAAATCAACGTACAACCGTTGAAAGGGACGTTCGCTAACTACTCTAGCGCCCATAGGAGGTTTGAGAGAGCGTGTGGGATGTTTTGTGGTCTGGCATACATCACATGCGGAAATATAATCGCGGACGTCTATTACCATTTTTGGCCAGTAAAAATCGTTGCCTTATTTGGTCGAGGCATTTGGCAATCCCACAATGTGCAGAGGAAGGTTGGTCATGCGCAGCTTTAATTACGCCCCTGTCTCAAGGCTTCGGGAACAAATAATTTCCAAGACTCATCGGCTTGGTCAGAATCCAACACGGAAAACCCTGTACGATAATATATGTAATCGTCGATTACTTGAAAATCTGGGAGTTTGAAGAGCACGAATTTCTCTCTGAGTGATCGATACTCCGGCGACTGAAACGCATCCGACTTTAAATCGATTTCCGGTAACACTTCGCATTCCAAAACCGCTACTTCCGTAACACCTTCGAATGAACGAGACAAAGCGTCAGCCACTACATTTTCGCTTCCTTTCCTATGCTCGATTTCGAACGAGTAACCTTGTAATTTTATTGCCCATCTGGCTAATCTACCGCTGAGATCTGACTGGTTCATAAGCCAACGGAGGCTTGCATGATCCGTAACAACCTTGAAGGGATGACCATCGATGTACATGCGGAATTTTTTATGGCCAGTACTACCGCCAAGCATTCGAGTTCCGTTACCGTGTAGTTTCGCTGAGCCTTGTTCAGCTTCTTGGACATGTAAGCTATCGGACGCTCGCAACCTGAGTCGTCACATTGGGCTAAAACTGCACCTACCCCATGAAGAGATGCATCGCATTGAACTACAAAAAGGCTTGTCGTAATTGGGATGAATTAAAAAATGGAGCTGAGCATAATTTACACTTGATATCATCAAACGCTGCTTGTGCCTTTTCATTCCATTCATACGACTTTCCACGGAGTAGTTCAGTAAGAGAAAAGATAACAGAAGAGTAGTTGGGAATAAAACGTTGATACCACCCAGTCATTCCTAGAAATCTCCTTAGTTGCTTTTTGAGTCTTCGGTATCGGGAATTCATCCACGGCTCGTACTTTCTCTGAATTAACTTGAAGCGTCCCTCACCCACAAGATACCCAAGGTAGTCCACCCGTTTCAGACAGAACTGACTCTTCTGCACGTTTATTGTCAGTCCGGCCTTGTGTAATTGAAGAGCAACTTCCGATAAATGTAGCAAGTGGTCTTCAAAATTGCTTGAAAGCACCAATAAGTCATCAAGATATACCAACACATGAGATTTGAGTTGATACGGAATTACAATGTCCATCAACCGACTCATCGTGTGTGGCGCGTTTGTCAATCCAAACGGCATTCTTTTTAAACTGATAAAGCGGCCTATTTGGTACTGTGAAAGCTGTTTTCGCACGAGATTCTTGGTCTAATCTAATCTGCCAGAAGGCATCCTTAAGGTCTATCTTTGAAATACAGTGAACCGGCGGCAACCTACTTAACAAGCCATCCATGATTGGAATTGATACGCATCTCTGACTGTAACTGCGTTGAGTTTGCGGGCATCTAAACAAAGTCGCACCTTACCAGGTTTGATGTGCAGTGTGACAGGAGATGACCACGGGGAGCTCGGAGCTTCTTCAATAACGTCCATACTCAACATGCGATCGATCTCTGCGCATAAAAGGGTCTCCTTTGCTGGAGACAAAGGGTAAAATCTTTGCTTAACTGGCTTGCTGTTAGCCGTATCAATGTGGTGCTCTATTAGGGTTGTTAACCCTAGTCCATTCTTTTCAAATGACGGAAACAATTCGATCACGTGCTGTAACTGCTTCTTTTGAGAAATCGACATGGCTAACTTGAGCAACTCGTGCTCGGATTGAAATGATAATTCGCTTATTGTCCATGATGATGATGGAACGATAGAAATGCCAAATCTTTTCCAAAAGTCCATTCCACATATTATATCCTGTTGGATAGATGAAACTATTAGAAATTCAAAGTCCGAGTGTATTGAATTGTAATTCAGAGGAACTTTAATAAAACCAGCTACCATCTGAGTCTGACCGTCAGCAGTACGAACAACGCCTTTCATTTTTTTTGTCAGAAGATTCTTCGAGAGAATTTTATCGGCTAATTTTCCTCCGATGACGCTTTTATTGGCTCCGCTGTCTAATAGCGCAAGGTAACTCTCCCCGAGTATCTCAACTTGAGTAAAGGACGAATATCGCTCGCTTTGTGAACGACCGAGGAAACAGTGACGTGACGTAGGCTTCTTTTCGCTTCCAATATTCGCGCATTCGTTCCGCTGAACGAGACAACACCGCTAAAGGAGGTTTGGGATAAAAATTTTCGGCTCTACGCTTCTGATATTCTCGAAGTCTAACATGGTATGGTCTGAAATGTGGAGGGATTGGTATGTCTGAGGATGATTTGGATACGTCTGGTTTAAGTTCACGTCCGGTAATAAGATGTATATGTTGAACATCCGAGACTAACGTCGGATGTCGCGTCTTGTTAACCGACGGACATCCTGGGATACGTTTTCCGTAGTCGATTTACACTTTGCACAGTTGGGCTTGTACGTATCAGGTACACCACAACCATAACAGAAAATCCGACGAGGTTTTAGGCATTCCTGGTATTTGTGGCCCTGTTCTTCGCAATTCCAGCATTTACTAAAATCGGAAGATCGGAGTGCATAAACTTCGTCAAGGGGAGTCCCCTTCTTCTTCGGAATTATCTTCAGCTTCTTCGTCATGACTTATGGAGTTCACAAACCTCTTGCTATTCACTACTTCGTGTCGCGAAAAAGGCTTTGACTTCAGATTTCGAAAGAATTCCTCGTGCTTGTGACACTCCTTGCGTAAGGTTGCCAAATCTGAGTTTCGATATGAAGCAAGTCGAGCTTCAGTTCCGACTTTAAATTCTCGCGAACCTCTATGGTGACGTCACCATCCTGCATAGGCTCTCGTAAAGAGTCTGCGATAGATAGCATCGCATCTAGAAAATCGTCAAAGCTTTCATTACTACCCTGTTTACGCCTACGCATGGCTGCTTTGATCTCTCGATCCGAACGTTGATCCTGGTATCTCTCTTGCAACCGGCTGCATAACTCATACCAGTCAAGGTTATTCGTGGTCCTATGAACACGCCAGTAAAATGACAAGGCTGAATCAGTGAATAAGAGACTGGCAAACTGCGCCAGTAAGGTAAAGTTTCCATTTAAACAATTATTGGTAAGACAATTCACTCTATAAATAAAATCTTCGATGGGAATATCTTTGGAAGATCCACTGAATTTTATACGCCACTTGAAATGATATTTGAGATCTTATCAGGATGTTCACTAGAATGTCTGTGAAATTCGCACGAGCACTAGATGGGCGTGGCCTGTAACTATTGTTACGAAGATTACTAGCGCTGCTCATTCGAGGGAAGGATGGAGCAATATCACTCTCCCATTCCAGCTGGGGCTCATCCCTGAAGTTCCTAGAAACATTTGTCAGGTTCAGATTCCTCAACCCGTTGTTATTTTCTCTGAAATAACTGCGGTCATATTTTCCTGAAATTTAGTCATGGACTCTGAAATAAGTCGTTGGATATTTCCTTCGGAAAGAACATTGATTCCGGCACACGTCTAGTCTGGCCAGGTCCTGGTCGAGGGTTAGGTCGTGCACTTGAGGCTTTTGGGGTATTTCGTACCTGTGACCTTGTTTTAGGACGATTTTTTCGGAATTGCTCCGGTGTACGACAAATTCGCCGCGGCAATTTCCCCACTCTGTAAATTCGATTGAGATGGTGAACGCAACGCTAGCGAACACGGCTGCCTACAAATCGGGCATGTCTCATTGGATGTCAACCAATCCGATAAACACGACCTGTGGTATTTGTGTTTGCAATGGGTTTCTACAATGTCGGTGTCCTGGCTGGTATCATTGCATATAGTGCAGTGTACGACTACCTCGCCGAGATTAACATTTATATTGTCAATACTTCGCCTTACCGCCATTGTAACAAATTATGATTAAGGAAAAACGATATAGTCTTTAAGACTATGAAAGATTTTTTTTTTTTTTTTTTTTTTTTGATTCTAAATTCGAAAATATGGGCAATGATTGTGAGGGTCTCCTATCAGGCACCAGCACAGCAGAAGGAATGTCTTCGGTTGTTATAACCTTAAGTCCGTAAGCAGAAAGAAGAAAAACAAAATTTTGTTGTTGATCCTTTCGAGAAAAAGAGGAACAGGACCGAATTCTCCAGTCTGAACAAGTCTCAATTAATCTCGAGAGAATAAAGGTCATTCATCTTCGCTACTAGGTATAGAACCAATTTACTCAGAACTATCGTTCCTAGTATCCTGATGAAATGATATAATGAAGTCTACTGTGATCTTCTTCTATGCAATATATCCACTGGTCTGGAACCGACAATGATCAGATTCCCAGCTGTTCCGAGCTGGATATATAACACAAAAACTGAACTACTTTAAAAATTTGGATCAATATTGGGTTGCGGAAGGGATTGGGAAGGTTATTGGGGAAAACGTGAGGGAACCTATAACCATAGAATATATAGTTGGTAGGTACGGCCATTCGGGCCCCACGTTGGGCGCCATTTCTTATGTAACGGACACGGGAAGTGTCGTCTCGTCAGCACTCTCTGTCTACTAAAGGTTGGCCGGCTAGGCTCAGGGAAAATGGGGTGGGTGTTGTGCTGCGAAAACGAACTCCGTCACCTAACAAAAATCGTAGACAGATTTACGGGAACTGGGATCGGAATTACAAGCCCGGACGGAACTTAAGGTCCACTACCTACTGTGAAGAGCATGGTGGTTGTGCTCTTCCCTCTTGACCCACCCTCCATGTAGAATAACATAAGAATATGCCATTATGGTTCTACCCAAAACCTTCTGCTGCTGCGCTATGTGCTTTAGAACCCCTCCCAAAAATCAGATTAGAAATTCATGTTAATCGTTATAATTTTACTTTTTGACTTGTATAACTTCATGTTGTTTGTAACCCCATTAGTTCTACCCTAACCCTTAAAACTATTTTACTGCATGTGTATATATATGTGGGACTAATTTAAGACATAGGAATTCAAGAGAATGATCAAATATGAATAAAAATAATATAATCAAAATATAAAGTAAGAATGAATTAATTAAATTAATTAAATGGCATAATTGTAGTGATTGTAGTTAATAATAATTCATTTTATATATGGTTAAGCATGCATCTCTCACTGTGTAGACGCTTATTCTCCTGACCCGGAGTGTATGTGTATATATGTGTGTCTACTTACAGACTTTTAAACAGCTGCTGGTGTCGTTGGGCCCAATTTCACGTTTGCAATAAAAACTGTTAAAGAAATGTAGAAATATGCAAAATAACAAGAAGCGTTATGAAGAGGTATTTTACCAATACCCTTCCATGGACACAATGAGACCGATGATGCACCTTTTAAAATCTATTCTTACTAGGCATAAATTTCATTTTTTTTTTTCTTCTTCTATTTCTAAGTTAACGTCTAGGAATATTTAATATTATTAAACAATTTTTTCTTTTCTATTTTTTTCTTCGATTCATAATTTTTCATTAAATTTTCTTTTTCTAGATTTGTGATTTATTTTTTCTTCCCTTAAGTGGCTTTTAGAATGTCGGCATCGAACAATTTTAATAACCTGAGAGAAGGAGAGAATAGGTGACATACGGTCAGGTGGGTCTAGTTAAATGCGCATAGGTGTATGGTCAGCCGCAAGGGCAATGACCGCTGAGCTAATTTTTCCACACCCTACATGTGCAAGCACCAACATTTTCTTTACACAAGGCGCGGTGATATAATATTTTTAGATGGTTTTATATTGTCGTTGTTGTTGAGCGGCTTAATTGCGCGTGAGATATATGTATATAAACGGCTCGGTCCCGATCGCCAAGTCCATCCGTTTCTATGCCTGCAGGCAAGGTCCGGTGGCACCAAGAAGAGGACTGATGATCGTCATGAAGCGGACCCCCCTCCTTGAGGGGGGTGGTCAGGCCAGGTCAGCAATTTTCTGCCACACGTGGATCATAACCTATGTACAGTACATACGTGAAATTATGTAATAAGGTCACTTTTTCATTTTCTCTGCGTACCTTATCCAGGGTTTGGGTTTTTAGTTTTTGTTCTTTGCAGCCACAACACTTTTCAAATGGTTTTATTGGGTTTATGTTCCCTTTTATGGTTTTGCCGAAATTTCACCACGTTTTTCTTTTTATATGTTCTGTACGCACATTAATTAAGTCTTCCAACTTTGAATGCACTTTTTTGTTCTGTACAGCATGCACTTAGCCTAACTATTTTACCCCTCAAAAGCTGGGTATGAGAGAGCTAAGAAGGTTCTCGAAGGGCTAGCCGTAAGCTATGCTTGCGGAGAGAAAAAGCTCACATGTGAACGGCGCTCGCACGTGCAATTTCGAAAGAGAGAGCTTTCAAGATAAAAAGCTTCTGATCTTGCATTTGGGCTCTCTATGGAATGCATGTACAGTAGGGAAGGTTCAATATTTTTTGCGATAAAATAAAGAAGACTGTTCCAAAAAAAAAAATTCTTAATACAATTTTTGTCCAGACATTCTAAATTTTGTATTTTTGGTCTGCAACCTTCACAGATGCTGGATGCTCTCTATTTCCTCCTCGTCCCTGCAGCTGCGGCAGAAGTCATAGTGGGGCAATCTGTTTATATTAACCATGTGGCCGTTGACAAGTACCCCGTTATAACTCCCGTCCGTGTTCGCACCTGACTCTTCCTGAAGCCCAGGAGAGTCTTAGTGCGTTTAGGGTCATAGTGGGGCCAGAGCAAGATATCTCACAGTTGGGTGTTGTGTTCCACCGTCTGTCTGATCTCGTTCTAGCTCGACCCATCATCTGCGAGATGATGTCTCGCAGCGGCCTCCGTATATCGCTGACTGCGTCCGCCAGTGGCTTAGCCGATCCATTTCTGGCACACTCGTCCGCACTCTCGTTGCCCGCGATGTCGGTGTGACCGGGACCCACGTGAGTGTGATTGAGTGCGCTCCGATCTGGTTTAGCGCGTCCACTGTGTCACGTACGAGTCTGCTCGTGATTTTACAGGAAATCAGGGCTTTGATAGCAGCTTGGCTGTCAGCACAGATTGCTATGTTTTTCTGAGGTATCTCCAAGGTGTATATCAACTTTTCCGCTTGCCATACTGCGTATATCTCCGCCTGAAATACACTGCACCAGTCTGGTAGTCTTAGGGATATGTTGGTTGCTAGTTCTTCAGAGAAGATTCCAGCTCCTGTCCCTTCGGCTGTCTTTGACCCGTCAGTGAAGATGGAGAGCACGTTCTGCCCAAGAGCAGCGTTACGCGTCCATTCCTCTCTTTCCGGTATGTGTCCTTTAAAATTTCTCTTCCATGAAAAACTCCGAGACACAGTAGTCGCTCCGTTCGTCCGTTCCACTTTCCTCCTTATGAAATATTGTGGCGTGGCCATGGTTTAGCATGGTATCCAGAGCAGCCTGTGGGGTGTATTTGAGAGATCCGGTGACCCCAAGGCATGTCGTCCGTTGGACTCTTCGGAGGTTCTCTAGGTGGGATTTGGTGTTGGCCGCCCCCACACCAATCTTCCGTACTTGGGCCTTATTACCGCTGTGTACATCCAATGGATGATGTGCGGTTGTAAGCCCCATGTCCGCCCAAAGGTCTTCCTACAGATGTAGAAAGCAGCCATTGCCTTTTTTTTCTTCCTTTCCTCCGTGTTTATCTTCCAAGAGAGTTTGGAGTCTAGGATGACACCAAGATACTTGGCTTCTTTCGATAACTCAAGCGTCGTTCCACCAATTGCTGGTTGTTTGAAGTTTGGTATCTTGTATTTTCGTGAGAACAACACCAGTTCTGTCTTTTGGGGTTAACCCCAGACCGTTTTGGTCTGCCCAGCTCGCGGTCGTTCCCAGTGCAGATTCCAGAGATCACTGATTGTAGGTAGGAACTTACCCGTTAACAGTATCACTAGATCATCCGCAAAGGCCACAACCTTGTATCCGCTCCTCCCCACTGAAGAAGAAGGTCGTTGAGGACTAAGTTCCACAGGAGGGGATATAACCCCCTGCGGAGTACCTCGTGTGACCGTCTTCCTTGAAGAGGAGGTGCCCAGACCAGCGCTGATCGTTCTGCTCCTGAGAACGCTGTCAGCCATAAGGTTACCGTCGGGTGTGTGCCAATCTTGGTCAGTGCGGCCGTTATTGACTCGATCCTGACGTTGTTGAAGGCTCCTCTATGTCTAGGAAGGCCGCCAAAGCATATTCCTTATGCCGAGAGTCTTTTCGATACTCCCCACAACTTCGTGTAGTGCGGTCTTAACTGATCTACCTTTGAGGTAGGCGTGCTGAGCTCCGCTGAACACTTGTCTGTCGAGTTTGGTCCTTATGTGTAGATCGATCAGCCTTTCCATCGTTTTCAACAAAAATGAGGATAGACTGATTGGTCTGTAGTCCTTGGGAGAGATGTGGTTTATCTTCCCGGCTTTGGGGATGAAGACCACTCTCACCTCTCTCCATGCTTGGGAACGTACCCGATTCGGAGACATCCTTCGAAGATTTTCTTTAGCCATGGCAGCAGGGGCAGGCAAGCTGCCTGCAACATGGCTGGTCGTATATCAGCCGGCCCCGGTGACTTGTAGGGACCGAAGGATTTAACCACCTTCATGCTGTTCAACGGACCTGGGGTGTCGCGGTGCCCATACCAAAAGATATGCGGCAGTCCTTTTCAAGGAGTTTGGCAAGGCTTTCTTGACCAGAGTTCCTTGCCGTTCTCCTTGTCTCGCGCTATCGCCCGTGTGAAGGTACAGTCTGACGTTCCCAGGATCCGGTTCTGAGCCTTAATCAGGACAAGAGTGTCCTCATCCGCCTTGATCGGGGGACGAATCCAAAACTTCATGATCATTCTCCAGGGAATCTCATCGATGGGGACCACGCAGAGAGCCGCTCCTGGCCAAAGTTCACCAAAACCTTGGACCGTGGTTTTGAAAACTCAGGAGTTTCTGCGTTACCACAGGCCACTGCTTTGGCTCCCTTATACCACTTGATGCCCTTTGAACTCGCAAACAAACGGGTTGTCTGCGCGAACAATGGCATCCTTCATGGCGGTCAGGATCTCCGCTTCAGCCTTCAGCCAATTAGCGTCCGATATCTTCCCTTCCGGGTGGCTTCGGTCAATAATGGCTGTCTGCAGCTCAGGCGGTACTCTAGGCTGGCCAGAATGTCCTCTGATTTCGCCTTCTTCGGCTCGGAAGCTCGTATGGAGTCATCCGTTCTCTGCCGCTTGAACCTTGGCTCTCGGCCAGTCGGTTCCACCGTTGCCGTCTGTACTGAGGGCTTTGGTGGTCCCTTGGCGCTTGCCGTGTTCTGCGGTTGAGGTGAGGTCTTCTCCCTCTGCTTCCCGGATGCCTTCTTCCCCTTTCCCCTCGCGAGTTCGCAGACGATGACGTTGAGGGTTGGTCCAACATCGTCTTCGTGCCAGCTGCTGCTGACGGTGAAGACGAAGGCTTGGGGTCCTCTGCCACCGTCGCGTGTACGCTTGGGGGGGTCTGGTTTCCGTTGGCAGGAGCGACTCCATTCAGCCGCTCGTACCTCCGCACGTTCTGCTCGTGCTTCTTCCTAAGGCTCTCCTTTCCTCGCGGTCAGCGTTTCAGGGCCTTTGGCTCATACCACGAAGGTATTTCACCGATGCCCTGTATCCCGAAAGCCGCTTGCGTCGGGTTTGAGCCTCATCCTCCGTCCCAGGTAGTGGACTCGAGTCGACCTGGATGGTGGGAGCCGTGACTTGCGGCTCCGCCTTCGGCAGCTCCTCGCTCTGTCCAAGGCGAGAGAAGGCCTTGGCCAACTCTGCCTCCGACACTGAGGGGCCAGTGAAGACGAAGCTTCCGTCGCTGGTTCCCGGTTCCAGATCCTCAATCGTTCTTTCTGCCTGCGGATCCTCCTTACGCTTGTGGCATTACACGAGCTGGCAGCCAAGCTCTCCACTGCCAACTCGGGGTTCCTGCAGTCGCAGGATGTCGACGCCGGGGGGCCTGCGCTCGCACCCCCAATTACCGCCGGTACTGGGTCTCCGACTCCCTGCACCATAACTGTTAATTCGTTAATGGACATCTCAACATAACGGATGCGTTTTAGCCCTACCGCCAGGGTGAAACTACTCTTGGCTTCGGCGCTCGCCCTTGACCTGCCCGGCTTGTGGCCCTTCTGGCAGCATGTGCTGCCGCCGGTATAGCTCTCGGGGTCCTTATATTTACTAAGCCCCCTCATCACGGCAAGATGGTAGTTTGCCGAGGGGGAAAATATATTCTGTTAGGAGCAGAACACTACTTCGATATCATGCAAGACAAGCATGTATCGATTGAAGAGGATTGCCCACATTCCAAAACCAAATTAGGATGGATTGTGGCTGGAAAGCTAAAAAGACGCTTCTCAAAATCCGAGCACATGTGCAGTGTTGACGGAAGAGGAAAAGGTCGATCAACAGATCGCAAAGTTTTGGGAATTGATTCATTTCCAAACAATACAACATTTCTTTCTCCACTGAAAAACGATGTGAGCAGCATTTTATACAAAATGTTCAGATGGCATCAGACAAGAAACTCATCGTCCGATTGCCTTTTTGGAAGACGCTTCATTCCTGGGGCAGAGTCGTGATCTAGCGACACGACGATTTCTTTGCCTGAAAAAGCGGCTTGCTCGAGATCCGGAGACCAAGGCAAGCTACGTGACATTTATGAAGGATTATGAGTCTCTTGGTCACATGAAGGAGATGCAGGCAAAAGAAATAGCAAGATCACGCTATTTCATCCCACACCACTGTGTCGTAAAACCTGACAGCTCTACAACTAAATTGAGAGTGGTTTTTGATGCGTCTGCTGTTACTTCATCCGAAAATCGCTCAATGACCCCATGCATAAAAAAGGTCCAACCGTGCAAAACTCTATATTTTCAATACTGCTTAGGTTCAGGATACACAAATATGTATTTACTGCAGACATCGAAAAAATGTATCGTCAGATCTGGATCAATCCCGACGACCAGTACTACCAGACAATAGTATGGCGCAATGATCCATCAGAAGATCTACGATACTATAGACTAAAAACAGTGACTTACGGAACGAAAGCGGCTCCATATTTAGCTACGAAATGCTTACAATATCTCGCTCAAAAGAGGAAAAAAAAGGATTACCCATTCGAGCTGCTGCGCTGGAAAATGACTTTTATGTGGACGATTGTTTAACAGGAGCAGATTCCATACCAGAGGCTCTCCAGAGACAGCAAGAACTGTACAAACTACTGCATAAATCAGGGTTTAACCTAAGAAAATGGTGCACGAACAACGTTAATGGACTACAAGGAATTCCAACGGAAGACATCACTTCAAGCGTACAATTAGAAGATACTGCTTATGAAGACTACAGCATTAAAACCCTGGGAATCACTTGGATTGCCACTAAAGATGTAATATCTAGAAGAGATGTCGTATCGGAGATCTTTAGGATTTTCGACCCACTTGGACTCTTCTAACCGGTGGTAATGAAGGCAAAGATCTTCATGCAAAATCTCACAAAGGAAGGATTTGATTACAAAGAAGCACTTCCCGTTCATCTCCAGGAGGAATGGAAAAGGTACAGGGAGGAGTTAAAAAATATTAAACACCATAAAAGTACCCCGTCATATTTTCCAAGGAAACATTCCGATATCGTCAGAAATACACACCTTTGTTGACGCATCGGAGAAAGCATTTGAGCTGCCGTATATATCCGAGCATTGCGTAAGGATAAACGAGTAACTATTAACTGCTATGTGCCAAATCACATTTAGCTCCAATAAATGCGCTAACATTACCTCGTCTGGAACTAAAGGCGGCAGTATTGGGTGCACAAATGACAGCTAAAATAAAGGAAGATTTATCCATGGAGAGCGCCACAACCTTTTTGTGGTCTGATTCAAGGATTGCTTTGTCATGGATTAATTGTACAACATCCATACGAGGTCAAATTCGTAGCTACAAAAAATAGCTACAATACACGAATTAACGGTACAAAGACATTGGAGGCATGTTTCATCTGAAAATAATGCAGCGGATGCACTGTCTAGAGGAATGACGTCGAGTAAATTCGCAAAAAAACAGCATGTGGTTTTATGGCCCACTATTTCTTCATGGACCACCATCTACATGGCCACCAGCATTTGTGGCCACACAAGAAGAAAATGTCAATGCAAATTCCAACAAAATTAGTCAATCATCAATTATGACTATCACTAAGGAGGAGGACATTATATACAAGATAAAGCAAAACAACTCATACAACAAACTAACAAGAATAATTGCTTACATGATGCGTTTCCGAGGAAAGAAAAACGTACACAAAGCAAAACCATCCAATTCAATGAGATGAAAAAAAGCTCAGAAAATTGTCATTCGTAACATACAACAGAATGATTTCAAGGAGGACATACGTCACTTAACAAAACATAAAGAAACGCAAAAGGGAAGTTCAATTAACTCGCTTACACCGTTTATGGATCAGGAGGGAATCTTGCGAGTAGGTGGTCGACTGGAGGCGGCAAATATTTCATTTGACGCCAAATACCCAATGCTCCTGCCTTACAACGATCAAATTGTCAAATTGATTCTTACTAAAATACACAAGGACAACAAGCATTGTGGTCCCCAGGCATTGCTGACAGCATCACGGCAACAATTTTGGATACTAAAAGGAAAAAACATGGCCAGAAGCATTGTGCAGAACTGTGTGAAGTGCACAAGAGCCAAGCACAAACTACTAGAGCAGATCATGGGAGGTCTGCCATTTCTTCGCGTCACCCAAGCAAGTCCGTTCCTCAATTCTGGAGTTGATTACTGTGGACCATTTAAAATCGACAATAAAATACGTGGAAAGAAGCCTAATACAGCATACATAGCAATATTCTGCTGTTTCGCTACTAAAAGCAGTACATTTAGAGCTGGTCAGCGATCTCACCACAGAAGCATTTTTAGCGGCACTGCGACGGTTCATCTCTCGTCGAGGAAAATGTCAAGTGCTCCATTGCAACAATGCTACGAATTTTGTAGGAGCCAGGAACAAACTGCAAGATTTAGAAGAAGCCATATTCTCAAAAAAAGCTAAGGAACAAATCGCCCAGGAGTGCAACAACAAAGGAGTACAATTCAAATTTATACCTCCTCGTGCACCACACTTTGGCGGATTATGGGAAGCTGCAGTAAAATCTGCAAAACATTTGCTATTAAAAAATGTTTACGACGGCCAATTTAACCTATGAGGAGTTAGAAACGGTTATAGTCGAAATAGAGGCGATATTAAATTCGCGACCATTAACATCGATATCGGACAACCCAAACGATATAACTGCGTTAACACCAGGACATTTCCTAATAGGAGAACCATTATCCGCCCAGGCTGACAGTGAGCCATCCCAGCAACCAAAGACGCTAGGCCAACGATGGCAAGCAGTTTCAAAATTAAAGCATTCCTTTTTTGACACAATGGTCTAAGGAATATTTACAACAGTTGCAGCAGCGTCAAAAATGGAGGAAGTCTTCGGCAAACATTAAAGAAGGTGCACTAGTAATACTAAAGGAAGATAATACACCGATACTACAATGGCCACTAGGAAGAATCGTTCAAATTTTTCCATGGAAAGGACAATTTTGTACGAGTTGTGGAAGTCAAGACAGCCAAAGGAATCTTCAAACGGGAGATTCAACACGTAGCCCTCTGTTCAATGAAGAAGAACCCATTCATAAACATCCAAGAGACGATGAAGAAAAAGTCATCTGAAGATAGACAGCCTAGGAAAAGGACACAACCTAATAAATTGTCCCTAACTATGGCTATGATTGTAATGCTGTTGTTATTACCATTAGCAATGGCACAGTCAATAAACATAACCCAGTTTGGATCAAAACCAGGGATATACTTCGAGAGAGTAGGTACCAGCCAACTTGCGACAACCGATTGGACCATCATTGTTTACTACGACTTGAAGCCCTATTGGAAAGACATGAACACATTTACTATGGGAACTACAAAAATCGGACACTTGTGTACACAGCTTACACAAGTAGACGCATGTACCAGTATGTATCAGCACTTCAAACACATTGAAGAGGACCTGCAAGCTGAAAATACACTATTATCGAAAACACGGAGGCAAAAGAGCACCTTTGGACATCGTTGGAAATATTGCAAGCAGTCTATTTGGCGTTTTGGACTCAAATTATGCCCGCGAAATGTCAGAAACCATAGGAAAGGTTAAGGACAACGAGGAACATTTCTTAACTCTGCTGAGGAATCAAACTTCATTGATTGACTCAACGATCAATGTGATAAAAGGGATGAAATTTCTAACTCAAGCGATTAAATATCATCGAAAATTTCATCACCGAGTCAAGAGGAAGGGCTGCTAACTTCATAGCTTTTCAATGGTACATAACATTGTCTACTCAATTTACCTTATTGTCTGCAAACCTACAACGAATGCAAAGCGGAAATCATCAACGTCTTAACAGATATCCGACACAACACGATAAGCCCTGTCTTAATTTCGCGACAACTTGTAGGATACCTATCCCAGGCTGAGGTAGGCTCAGTCTGTCCAAACTTTCTACAAGAAATTTATAGAAATGCTGGCACTTTAGGGCAAGGGGTGGCCGTGAGACCGAAAAGTGGAGCGGGCGGAGCGTCGGGGTTACCGTGCAGGTAATTCGGTATTCGCACTTTGGCGATGGAAGGGAAAAACGCTGACACCTGAGTTTTGGTGTGTGCGGTAATAATATGTTTCTGGGTCACCTGAGTTGTGTTCGCGCGGCGAAGAAATGATGACACTGCGTTGAGCTTTTGAGTTTTATGATTTTCTTTATTCTTGATTAATGGGGTTTTATATTGCTAGTGTCGTGTAGAAATTCTTGCGTGTGTTTACGTATGGAGGCGCGGTGTTGTTGACTGCTGATGCACTGTTGATGGACTACTGATGCACTGCTGATGGACTGCTGATCGACCGCCCCATTGATCCATGGCGCGCGCTATTTAAAGCCGGCACCTGGGGTGTGAGGCTGCTGAGTCCGCGTTTTAGTGGGTGTATGGGAGTGTTGGGGCACCGTTTCGCTGTGATCGCGGAACTTGAGTGCAGTGTCAGATTTCGTGTAATCTGGGTGACCTAGTCGGCGTGTTTTTTGCTACCATAGCAACGCGGAACTGGGTGCAGTGTATTGGTAGTGCCAGGTGTAGTGTTGTTTTAATAATAGTCTTATATTATTTAGCTTTTGGTTATATTGTGTGAGTCTTATATTATATATATATATTGTGGCGGACCGTTGTGGTCCGTTACAAACTAAAGGAACAACTTGAGCAGATACGGGATCACTTTAAAAGCCGGGACAAGTTCTCCCAGTAACTCCCGAAAATATGCTTATGGTATATCAGATGATGAAAGCTGAAGGCACGATAATAGATGATCATGCAATCATCAAAGTTACGTTTCCATTAGTTTCAGCTTATGAACTTGAAATCTACAAGCTGACACCTATCCCATCACCAACTGAAAATGGGATAAAGATGTTCGAAGTCAAGACACCATACATCGCAATCAACAGTTACCGAGACGAATTCGTGGAACTGTCAGAGAGTGATTTGAAAAATTGCCATCCGAGAGCAAACAATGATTTTTTGTATGTTATAATAAGCAAACAATGTTCTCAGCTGAAACAAGTTATGAATTACAAATGTTTCACAACAAAACGGACTCATCATGCAATTTAATTTAAAAAAAAATCATTTATATGGTTAAGTATGCATGAAAGAAATCAATGGATATTTTCAACAACATCATCATTAAAATTATCAGCAGTATGTGCAGATGGAATATCGGATATTAAACTACAAAAATTCAGGAATATTGTTCGCAAAACCTGGATGCATCATTCGAAATTCCTTGATGACCGTAACAAGTCAAAGCACAATGAAGAGCACATGGCATTCGTCATATGCTCGCTTTGGAGAAAATGACACCGACAGAACATCAACTGAACGTCCAACAGATACAAATTCAACGAACAAAGACAATTTAAATTACAAGGAGGAGTATCAAAATGGAAACAAGGCTGCTACCACCAATTAGTTTCAAGTTACCTCACAATCTTGAAACCATCGGTCATCACATTGCCATATACATTGCATCGATTTTCATAATGATCATTGTAATAGTTCATTTGGTTAAGAAATGGCATAAAACCAGGATTACATCTCAGCCAAGACAACAGCCTACCACACCAGCGAATGGAGGCAACACATCAAGTCAGCCGTTTACAATCAACATTAATGATGGTTGAACATACCATGGTCAACGGCCGGGAGGATGTACGATTTAGATTTAAACATCAAACCGTATGGTTATACCTAAATTTGTGTTTGTTAGTAGGTAGTAAGAATGCCTATCAACCTAAATAAATAGTTATAAACTGACCTATAAATATGCACCGCTGACCTAAATAAATATTTAAAAGACAGCTGGATGCACGTGCAAGCACATGCATGCACATAAACATGTTACATTGATAATATATTCTTAAAATTACATTAGAGATAGCCTGCAGTGGTAAAATGTCACACCATCTGCATGATAATCGTTTACGACAGTCATAAAATTATATTCGACCTGACCCTTGAACCCGAACCCATTGTTTCGTCATAAATAAATATACCATGTTTCCATACTTATACTAAGACCTAATTAAACAATCTTATTACCCTAAGTAATCAATTGTACTTGTAAGAGCTGTATATAAACCTCGCATTTTACCAAATAAAATCAGTACGAAAGAAAACTCTGACGTATTCACATCTCCGAAGCCCAATTTGTTCAAGTACCGATTGCGGCGACCATTTGTTACTGGTACATGAACCGGTGGCATACACATTTCATTTCAGCATACGATTGTCATATTGACGATCATCAGAACCCATTGAATCTACATCAACAGATTCTTTTGATTCGTTCACACCCTAATTGTACAGCCCGCGGCGGGGAGGCCATCCTCATCCGCAGTAGCATTAAGTTCGAGACCCTAACGGCTATCCAAGAGGGTTGGGAGCTGTGACTGTGACATCACTGTAGCCGCCGGCTACTGCCCTCCCAGGTACAATGTCAGGGACGAAGATTTCGGAATGCTCCTGGACAGCCTTGGCCCCAAGTTAGTCATAGGCGGGGACTTCAATGCCAAACACACCTGGTGGGGATCCAGGATCTGCAATCAAAAATGCCGAGTACTATGCAGGCAGGTTCTGTCCCACAATCTTAATTGCCATGGAACTGGCACACCGACCTACTTGCCTACCGATCCTGCAAAAATCCCAGACGTCTAGGACATTGCCATCTCTGGTGGCCTGGATTCTGCAAGGATTCAAGCCAGAGAGGTCGAAAATCTCCTCTCGGACCACAGCGCCATCGCCATCTCCGTGTATGCCCCAGCCATGCTACGATCCTCCCGTAAAAAGCTGATCTACAAATCCTCCTCCTCCACTGGCTGAATAACTCCACCAACCCCAACCCACCGCTGGATACCCCCAAAGACATCGAGGCGGCCGTCGGGAATCTCACAACGCACATTCTGTAGGCAGCGGTGCATGCTGCGCCCAGGCTCTCAAACCAGGCGATATCCTCCAGCAGGCACGTATACTTTTGGAATCCACAGGTGATCGAGCTTAAGACCGAGAAATGGCGGCTCAGACGAGTATGGTTCCACTCAAGGAAACCTAGAGACAACACCGATCTCAACAGAGCCACAAAGGAGCTAAAAGAGACTTTGGCAAGCCTGAGGAAGGAGGCCCTTGACAACTTTGTAGGACAGCTCGCGCCAAGTGAACCTTACGATAACCTGTGGAATGTCACTAAGCACATTAAGTGGCCACTCAAGAGGATTCCGCCTATTAAGAAAGCAGATAACTCATGGTGCAGCATAGAGGCGGAGAAAGCCAACGCATTCGCCGAGCACGTGGAGGGAGTCTTCACTCTAATTAGTCGATGCTCTCTCTATGACGCAACGGAAACGGCCAGACTCCTGGTTGCACCCCCTCGAAGACTCCGAGCCGATTGATCAGGTCATGGTAGAGGAGACCACCGAGCTAATAGCTGTAATGGGTAACAACAAGACACCTGGCGATGACGGCATCAATACAATAGCATTAAAAATTTTCCCGCCCACAAGCAAGATGCTCATAACGTTAATATTCAATGAATGCTTACAAATGTGATATTTTCCATCATTATGGAAACGTGTTGAAGTAGTTATGATACCTAAGCCTGGTAAGCCTGAAGCTAATCCTGCCTCATATCGTCCGATCAGCGTACTGCCAGTGCTCTAAGATACTCGAAAGAATATCGCCGAGGATGGACGAGGCTGGTCTGAACCCCGATCACCAGTTTGGCTTCAGGCGATGCCACGGGACCCCAGAGCAATGCCATCGAGTAGTTCAATATATCTTGGACGCGTTTGAAAACAAGAAATATTACCTAGCGGCAGAGGCCACCCAGGTAATGCAAGAGCAACTCTAGCTGCTTAGCTCGTGTCACAAAAAGTGGAATATCACCGTCAATGGCGATAAGTTCACCGCCACCACCTTACAATCCCGCTACATGCGCTCACCTTCTGCACGACAACGCCACTATTCATCAAATCCTCAGGTTCCCTTGGGTGGAAGACGAAATTAAGAGAAGCAGCAAGCGGTACATGCAGAGGCTACACGATCACCCCAACAATTTGGCGATCAACCTGCTGGATGAACAGACTCGGAGGCTCCTCAGGACCCATCCTCTGGGGCTCCCCTCGGACGAGCCGGATAACGCCACCTTAGCTCATCATAAATTAAATCAATCAACTGTCAAGTTTATTAATTAATTTAATTATTGTCTACGATAGACAGTTTAAAATAAAAAAACACTGCGAATAAAAATAAAAACAAACAAAAAAAGTGTGAGATCCTTGTGGTTTATTTGGGATGTGTGTTCCCTGTGGGTGGCTTAGGACGCGGGTGCTCCGTAGTGGCCGTGGGATTTGTTTTCCCGTTTGCTTGGTTGCAGTTTACCGATGCTTGTTTCGGACTCGTGTTTTCCATTGTGCGCTGGTGCTTCGCATTCGCTGTGGTTGGTTTCCATGTCATATTGTTCGTTGCGGTCTTGGGTGCCGTATTCTTTGTGGTAGGCCGGGGACGTGTGTTCACTGCGGTTGGCGTATGTTTCTTGTTGCTTGGTTCAGTGACATGGACGTAATTGATCAGAACTGACGGTGGCGTCGGCGTGGGGCGGTAATCTCGTTGTTTTAGCAGCGTGGTGCCACATTGGATCGTCGTTTCGATGGCACATAGGAAGTCCATGCTGACAATAACTTTCCCCAACATGTTTGGTAGGACCAGGAGTGGGATTTGGAACTTTCGTTGATCCAGCTTGATGTGCGCCAGTAGAACTTGTGTGATCTCTCTGACTGAGCCGTCAGCCAGGCGTATGCGAACGCATGCATCTTGCAGGTTAGAGTTGTTGTCTAGTTGTCGGGCTGGGTTGGCATTGACAAAACTTTGGGATGCCCCGGTGTCGATAGTGGGCTCTGTTGTTTGTCCGCCTATGGTCACCATCGAAACTATCCGGCCGTCGTTCATGTGTAGTGGGTGGCTTAGTTGCGGGTCTGGTGAGGCGTCGTTTTCGGCTGATCCCGTGTCAGTCGAAGACGCGTGTCGTTTCCCGACGTGGTCTGGAGGCAGCAGACGATGGTCCAAGTGCCGCGTTTTCCACATTCCCAGCAGAACAGGATCGAGGGGTGGGAGCTGTCGTAGGCGGCGTGTCCAGCTTGACCACACCGGCGACAGGCTGCGCGTAGGTTAGCGATGGGAGTGCTGATCATGCGATGGGCGACGTCTTGGTTCGTCGTACTGGTTTGATTCTACGACTGTTTTCGGCCTGGGTGCCTTGTCGGCCTGGTGTCTCTTACGGGGCTTTGCATGGGAGCGGGGGTAGTCGGGGGTTCCGCTCTTGAATAATCTCGTACTCTGCGGCTAACCGGGTTCGTTGCGACAAACTTTCCAGTTCGTCTAGCCACACGTATAGCTGGTATCGTGCCAGGGCCCCCTCGGCGAACTACCATCTTACCGCGATGAGGGGGCTTAGGAAGCGTAAGGACCCCGAGAGCTATACCGGCGGCAGCGTATGCTGCCAGAAGAGCCACCCAAGCCGAGCAGTTCAAGGGCGAGCGCCGACGCTAAAAGTAGTTCACTTTGGCGGTAGGGCTAAAACGCAACGATATGGGTTAATGTCCTTTAACGGAAAATCATCCGCATGCAGAAACGGACGATAGACGACCTGGAACCGGGAACCACCGACGGAAGCTTCGTCTTCACTGGCCCCTCAGTGTCGGAGGTAGAGTTGGCTAAGGCCTTCTCTCGCCATGCACGCAGCGAGGAGCTGCAGAAGGCGGAGGCACAAGTCAGGGCTCCCAACATCCAGGTCGCCTCGAGTCCAAACGGCTTTCGGAATACAGGGCATTGGTAAAATACTTTCGTGGTATAAGCCAAAGACACCCTGAAACGCTGACCGCAAGGGAAAGTACCCTAAGGAAGAAGCACGAACAAAACGTGCGAAGGTACTAGCAGCTGAACGGAGTCGCTCCTGCCAACGGAGACCAGAGCCCCCCAAGCGCACACGCGACGGTGGCAGAGGACCCCAAGCCGTCGTTTTCACCGATGGTGGACCAACCCTCAATGTCATCGTCTGCGAACGCGCGAGGGAAAAAGGGGAAGCAGGTATCCGGGAAGCAGAAGGGGAGGACCATACCTAAACCGCTGAACACGGCAAGCGCCAAGGTACTACCAAAGCCCTCTGTACAGAAGGAAACGGTGGAACCGACTTGTCGGGAGCCAAGGTTCAAGAGGCAGAGGACGGATGACTCCACAAAGCTTCCGATTCGAAGAAGGCAAAACTAGGGGACATTCTGGGCAGCCTAGGATCACCGCCTGAGCTGGAGACAGCCATTATCGACCGAAGCCACCCACCCGGAAGGGAAGATATCGGACTTTAACTGCCTGAAGGCAAAATCAGAGATCCTGACCGCCATTAAGAATGCCATTGTCCGCGCAGACAACCCGTTTGTCTGCTAGTTCAACGGCATCAAGTGACATAGGGGAGCCAAGGTATTGGCCTGTGGTAACGCAGAAACTATTGAGTTTCTCAAAACCACGGTCCAAGGTTTTTGTAAACTTTGGCCAGGAGCGGCACTCTGCGTGGTCCCCATTGATGAGATTCCCAGGAGGATGATCATGAAGTTTTTGATTCGTCCCCCGATCAAGGCGGATGAGGACACTCTTGTCCTGATTAAGGCTCAGGAACCGGATCCTGGGAACGTCAGACTGTACCTTCACACGGGCGATAGCGCGAGACAAGGAGAACGGCAAGGAACTCTGGTCAAGAAAGCCTTGCCAAACTCCTTGAAAAGGACTGCCGCATATATTTTGGTATGGGCACACTTGCGGTAGCAGTACCGCGACACCCCAGGTCCGTTGAACAGCATGAAGGTGGTGCAGATTAATCTTCATCACTCAAGTGTACCATCGGCGAACCTGCTGCGGTTTATGGGACTGAACGGTCGCGGATACCGCCTTCTCACGCCAAACCCCGGGTAAGCCAAAAACCTGTATCGCGGTAAAAAGCGAGCTAATGTTCTGTTTTCCTGCAGGTACAGCACTCCGGACCTAACGGTGGCATTACCGGCATACCGGCAGTATGATGAAGAAGACCTGTAGGAAGACAAAAAGGGCTGCCTTTTGCGGTGCTATAGATGGTACCACCGAGGCCTCAAGGCTTCGACGGGTACTATCAAGGGCGCCAACCACACCTGGCCTGCTCCGAAACCAGGACAGTACCTTCGAAGAGAACAGCCAAGAATCCCTAGAGCTCCTCATGAGCACTCACTTCCGGGGATGCTCAGATGTTACCGGTGACGAATCCAACGACATCAACGACACTGAGCCATACCTGGGAGAGAAAACTGAGGATGTCATACGAGACATTATGGCACCAGACACGATTATCTGGGCCATTAAGTCCTTCGGTCCCTATAAGTCACCGGGGCCGGATGATATACGACCAGCCATGTTGCAAGAAGCTTACCTGACCCTGCTACCATGGCTGAAGAAAATCTTCGAGGGATGTCTCCGAACGATGGAGAGGATGTTCAGCAGAGCTCAGCATGCCTATCTCAAAGGTAGATCAGTTGAGAGCGCACCACACGAAGTTGTTGGGAATAACGAAAAGATTCTACGACCGCTATCTGGGCTCGCCAGAACGGTTTGGGGGTTAAACCCCAAAAAACAGAACTGGTGTTGTTCTCACGAAAATATAAGATACCGAATTTCAAACGATCAGCAATTGGTGGAATGACGCTTGAGTTATCGAACGAAGCCAAGTATCTTGGTGTCATCCCAGACTCCAAACTCTCCTGGAAGGGAAAAACGGAGGAAAGGAAGAAAACGGCTATGGCTGCTCTCAACATTTGTAGGAAGACCTTTGGGCGAACATGGGGCTTACAACTGCACATCCTCCATTGAATGTATACAGCGGTAATAAGACCCATTCTGACGTACGGAAGATTGGTGTGGGGGCGGCCAACACCAAATCCCACCTAGAGAACCTCCGAAGAGTCCAACGGACGACATGCCTTGGGGTCACCGGATCTCTCAAATACACCCCACAGGCTGCTCTGGACACCATGCTAGACCAGGAGCCCATAGACCTCCCCTTAAGTGCAAGGCTGAGACAAGTGCCGTGAGGCTTTCAGCCCGCGCGGTTCTTCAAGCCATCGCCTTATTGCTACGCCACAATACTCTGTAAGGAGCAAAGTGAAACGGGTGAACGGAGCGACTACTGTGTCTCGTAGTTTTCATGGAAAACAAACTTCAAAGGACACACACCGGACGGAGAGGAATGGATGCGTAACGCTGCTCTTGGGCAGAACGTGCTCTCCATCTTCACTGAAGGGTCAAACAAAGTCGAAGGGACTCTTCACTGAAGAACTAGCAACCAACATATCCCCTGGCGACTACCAGACTGGTGCAGTGTATTCCATGCGGAGATATATGCAGTATGGCAAGCGGCAAAGTTGGTATACACTTTGGAGATAACTCCGAGAAACATAGCATTCTGTGTTGATAGTCAAGCTGCTATCAAGGACCTGGTTTCAAACAAGACCACGAGCAGACTCGTACGTGACACGGTGGACGCACTAAACCGGATCAGGGCGCACTCAATCACACTCACGTGGGTCCCGGGTCACACCGACATCGCGGGCATCGGCTAAGCCACTGGCGGACGCAGTCAGCGAAATACGGAGGCCACTACTTGAGCTAGAACGAGCAGACAGACGGTGGAATACAACACCCAATTGTGAGATCTCACGCTCGCTCTGGCCCCACCATGACCCAGGTCGTAGCAACCAGACCCAGGTCTGGCAACCCTGTGAGATTACACTCTTTTGCGAGTCACTCCGTCTGTTTAACTTAAAATTGGTTTAAACCAGCAAATTAAACATCTACTAGCGCGTTTAACACACATAGTTACGAGGCACAAATCATTTCAACTACGAAAGAGGAACATACAATTACTAAAACTACGTCTGTTCACAATTTAATTTTCCCGGGAGGAAATTACACAAACACATACACAGCAATAGCCAAAACCAAAGCATAAACAAACAAAAAATAAACTCTCACTCACTTTCCAGCAACACTCAAAATAAACGGTTAATCACTCAAAAATACAAAAAACACACAAAAACACTCAAAAATGCCACCAGCACCAAAACGCCAGCGGGAACAAACGTCTACGGACCTGAAAGTCGCTCGTTCGTCGGAAGCCCCTTCCCCCCTCTTGGTCCAGCTCATCGAACAGAAGATGAGTGAGCAGCTCCAGCAAATCACAACAGCATTAGGCAATCTGAGGATCGCATTCCCGCTTTGACCTTCAGGATAGGCTGAAGGTGATGACCGGAGAAATAAAAATCTCACTCAGCGGGTACAACACCATCTGGAGTCGGAGGTTGGTGTGGTCCAATAATTTAAAGTTCGGGTTCTGGAGCTGGAGACCGAAGTTGGAGAAATGCACGCACTGCGGGGACAGGTGGGCGAGATGGAGGTAAAACTGGCCGAGCAAGCAAATCAAAGCATTGCTTGTGACCTGCGGGTACACGGTGTTCCTCTAAGCCAGGAGGAGAATCTGAAAACTCAATTTCACTCACTGTGTTTTGCTTTAAAAGCTCACACCGCCACCGAGAATTAAAGAAATTTTCCGCATCACACGGCACAACAAAAAAGCTGCCACTGATCCAACTATAATTGTTAAACTGGAGCACGTGCGAGATAAGGCCGCTCTGTTGCGAGCAGTTGGCAATTATCGGCGGGGCTTAAACCACCGCTAACCCTGCAGCTTTTGGGTATAAACTCTCAAGCTGCCTTCTACATTAACGAGCAGCTTTCAAAGAGACGTATGAAATCTTTAAAGATGCAATGCGCTTAAAAAGCTCAAGTGTCTCTCTTCGGTTTTCACACGTCGTGCAGTAGTGCATGTAACTCCAATCTGCGGGAGCGGAGGTATTAATGATATTTAATTTGAAAGAGCTCCATGCATTACGCGTGCAACCTCCCTTAATTAATGCTAATACTAGGCACAGTGAGGAGAATAGAGAAGAGCAGGCAAATACACGTAAAATGATGATAGCTTTCGCTAAACCGATGCTCTCCTCTGCTCTCTTACCTGTCAAAAACACCAGTGTTAGTTCTGTAAGTACTATATGTTTCGCATTAAATGTTTTGTTTATATATTTATACCTAATTTGTAAATTGCGTGTGCTACTGATAGGGAAAATATGCACACTAATATAAGAAGATCCACAGAGAATAGCAACACAATTATCAAGGTTCTTGCTAAGCAGAAAATCGGCTTACAAATATGCCATATAAATGCACAAAGTCTTTTGCCAAAAATTGAAGAGTTCAGGTAATTGGTTGTGAAGTCCAACGTAGATGTAATATGTGTCTCTGAAACGTGGTTTGTCTCTCAACTAGACGATGTCTTGATCACTTGTGACGGCTATGATTTATATCGATCTGATCGAGAAGGTCATGCAGGTGGGGTTGCAATATATACTAACAACAAACTGAAATCCAAAGTAGTAAGTAAACAACCCAGTGGAAGCGCAATAGAGTACTTGTTTCTTGAAGTCACTGGTAGAGGGAGTTCACCAAATATTCTTATTGGCTGTCCTTATAGACCTAATCGTTCTATTGACTATACAGACGCAATTGACACAATTACGACTCTATCTTTAAGTTACGAAGACACAGTCATAACTGGAGACCTTAACAGCAATATGCTAACTGAACGACACCTTGCCGATGCAATGTCGTCTTTTGGGTTTAAACCTTGTTTATTCGTCCATGCCAACACACTTTTCTAATACTATTAATACGCTACAAGATGTTTTTTTTTTCGTTAGTGATATTAATAAAATTCTATTATATGACCAAATTGACGTACCAGTATTTTCTAAGCATGATTTAATTTAGCTGACGTATGAATTTAACCCACATCTGACTGACCAAATCATTTATTTAAGGGACTTTAAGAACATTAATATTAGGCTACTTTGTACTGAAATTGACGTATACATATAATTGGAATGCAATATACTCACTAACGGACGTAAACTCTCAACTAAGACAATTGTCCGCGTAAATTGACGCACTGTATGAAGGACTGTGCACTGTATTAAAAAGGAAAACTCTTATAGCTAGCCAAAAACCTAGGTTCAATCGAGGTATTGCTTGTAAAATAAGGGAACGTAATATTGCATATTCTAAATGGAAGAGATACAAGACTCCTGAGCATTACCAGCAGTTTAAAATTTTAAGACGGACAGTAAATAAAATGATCTCAACTGAAAAAGTCACCATTACGCTGAAAAATTCAACAACGCCATATCAATTAAGCAAAAGATGGGGTGAGCTTAAAAAAACTTGGCATAGGAAACCTGAAAGCTTCCCCTAAAATTACTGCTGATGCCAACGAACTGAACAGAAAATTTGTGCAATCGACAGTACCTGAAATCATGACTAACCCTTACATTGACGCCGTAACAAATACTGACTGTGATAATAGCTTTAGTTTTATGTGCGTAACTCCCTGTGATGTCCTGAGTTCCGCCCTTAAAATTAAGTCAAATGCTGTTGGTATCGATAATCAGCATCCCAAATTTATTAAAATGATTTTGCCTAGGATAATCAATCATGTAACTCATATATGCAACACAAAGCGCTTACAACAACAAGTTTCCCAGATCAGTGGAAATTGGCCAAAGTAATTCCAATACCAAAGGCAAAAAATGACTACAGGCCAATATCTATCCTGCCCTACCTATTAAAGGTACTCGAAAATCTCATGGCACAACAAATCAATAATTACCTAGTACAACATTCGTTATTGTGCAATAAACAATCCGGCTTCCGTAAATTCCGAAGCTGTACTACGCCATTTTAGATGTCACAGAAAACATTAGAGAGGAACTTGACGATAGTAAGGTTACATTTCTGACACTCTTGGACTTTAGTAAAGCTTTTGACACGGTAGACCACAATATCCTATGTACTAAGTTAAACAAATTTATTAATTTTACTAACACTGCAGTAAAACTAATATCGTCCTATCTGCATGGAAGAAGCCAAGTCAGGTGCGAACACTGACGGGATTTATAACGGGGCACTGTGTCATCGGCCACATGGCCATGGTACAGACTGCCCCACAATGACTTCTGCCGCAGCTGCTGGGACGATGAGGAAATAGAGAGCATACAACATCTTCTCTGTGGTTTTCCTGCACTCATGGAAAGGCGTCTCCGAATATCTCGACAGCGCCTTTCAAGAGGACCAGGATAGCCTGGCAAACATGCCTCTATAGAGGCTGACGCTCTTTATAAAAGCCTCGGGATGGTTTGCGAAACCTCCCTAGGCACTGGACGTAATCCCATGACGAGTGTGGGCATCACAATGGGCAATCCTTGACTCCGAGTGAACTCGACTTCGGTAGAGCAGCCCTATAAACCTAACCTAACCATCCTGGCAGGGCGCTGTCGTAGATTCTCTACAGCTGCTTAGTTGGGTCGTACCCGGCATGTTGCATGAGTAGTCGTATCTCGATGAGATAGTCTTTTAACGGTTCTCCCACCACTTGCTTGCGGCCCCGGATCTGGTCGTCCAATTGTTTGAAATATCGTGGTGGCAGGAAATACGTCAGAAATATTGGAGGAAATATGTCCAGGAGCTACCCTGTAGTTAGCTGGTACGGTACCAACGACTAGCTCGGCCATGGTCCGAGGCAGCTGGTTGGTTTCCACTCCATACGAGAGTGCGCGTTCCTCGAGTAGTAACAGAAACGATATTGGATCATTCTCACCGTTGCACTGGATGTCCCATCCGCGGATGCATTCCACCGTGCGTCCGACGAAGTTGTAGTTGGGGCCGTATATGCGGGCGTCGATCGCTGGCACGATTCTCTGCGTGGGCGAGCCGGTTGTTTCCGTAGTTGCCGGCCTTGGGAGATCGGCGGCTGTTACGACTGGTGGTCGGGGCGTGTATTCGGTGACTGCGAGGACTTGCAAACCGGCTGTGGGGTCCCATCTTCCGATGCATGATGGTCCCGGAGTAGCGGGAAGCTGGGACTTGGAACGTCCTGCTGGTCTGGCGTGTTGTTGCTCAAGTTCTGCCAGGCGAAACCAGACACTCGACGTTCTTACGCAACTCTTCAACAGTTCCTTCGTCGGCCAATCCAAATTCCTTGGCGAAGGCCTCATTTCGTCTCGGCAGCGCTTGTAGATCCATCCATCGTTGGCTTCCATGGCGATTGTTTTGAGTTGTTTCTGCTGTGTCTTGGGCACTTTATCACTGTTTTTGGAACTTGGGCACTGCGTATACTTTCCCAGTGGCACTCACATTTGGATTTGTGTGGGTGCGCGGATCTGGTTCTGTACCGGCCTTGTGTTTTGCGTTTAGCTCTGCGATCACAATTGCATAGGTTGCCCCAGGCCGAAGGTTATTTTGTCGGCTAGTTCTCCAAAACTATATATTCTATATGATTAAGATGGCAGTTGTACACCTTCATCCCAGTTGAGTCCACGCAGAGCGAAAAGTAGAAAGTTTATCACCATGACAAGAACCGTACTCTTAAATCGGAAGAATAAAGATATTTTAAGTGCGGGGTTAAAACAATTTACAAATACCAAACAACTTAGATTTACATATATAGTATACCTTTGCGTCAGACTTGCTGCCTTTCTTAAGAAAAAAAATATAAGATTCCTTTTTAGATGAGGAGGAAACATAAAGAATTAATGAATAGGGTGAATCGTTTAGGCAGGTGTCCTTACAGAACATCAGCACAGTACTTGCGTACAAAGCCAGGATTGGCCTGGGGCACTAGATTATTGACTCGTTCACCGAAGACCTAAGTGCCTGGCAAATAAAAATCAATAAGAACTATCATCTGGTCTTGATCTGATAGCAAGGAAGAAACAGATCTGAAAGACGACAGGTGCTGTTCGTATATTGAGGTATCCGAAGAAGGCGGCAAGTAATGAACATAGAAAATCCTGAAAGATTCAGTTTTACGCACAGAAATTCCAGGTATTGCGGAACCTCAACTATGAAATGTTCCGACGTGAAGTTTGAGTCCACTGCAATGTGGACCCCTCCTCCACGTAGAGACAAACAGTCTTTTCAAAAGATTGTGTACCGACCTGCCAAAACTTCGGAACTAAGGATGTCCGTCTTTAACCACGTCTTAGTAAACACAATAACGTGGAACAAAATTTTAAAAC
Source organism: Drosophila bifasciata (assembly GCA_009664405.1). NCBI lineage: Eukaryota > Metazoa > Arthropoda > Insecta > Diptera > Drosophilidae > Drosophila > Drosophila bifasciata. Next base: position 20,390,960 of record CM019042.1, on the reverse strand, counting down.
TATCAATGAAAAGTGTGTTGAGCTTACCGTGTGCAAATAAATAAAAAATTAAGGCCACAAGCTACCGAGAAAACTAACGCATCCAAAATAACCGAAACATTGTAAAACCTATGGCAAATAAGACGCTGACAAACAATAAATTCGCTGTTCTGATTATCCCAAACGAAGACGCCAAACACCGAAGGCCAAGTAATCTTGGCCGCCACCTTTTTTCGTTCGTCAGGAAAATTTTACTGAATTGCCAACAAAATAACTGAAAAAATTGGAGGAAATACATTCTATATCACGTCCATAAAAGAAGAGAACATAAATTCAACAAAAATACAAGTCAACAACGAACATAACTATCGATCAGAAGCCAAACAAATCGACAATGACTAAATGAATAACTACACCTACAAACAGAAAAGTAGCAACGTATTACAAGTTGTTATATAACGATTTGAACCAACAGTTCCCATCAAAGATATAATAACTGGACTTAACGATAAGTAATTTAAAGTAAATGTGTATGAATATAATGTAAAGAAATAAAATTCCTCAAACCATGTTCAAGGTAGAATGGACACCTGACAGTATGAATATAAGTCAACAAGCATCAATATCTACTGCACTGTAGTACTGCACTGTTGAGATCGTCCAATGCACAAATTGCCAGGAATATGGACATACGAGGACTTATGGCACTCGATCATAAATAATAAGGACTCCAAGAAAAGAAGGAAAGGTAGGGAACACCACACCGTCAACGATAAAGGTTTGCTTTTCTATAAAGAATTAAAAAGCCGCCTAAAGGAACAAATAAAACTTACCACGACCCAAAGCTACAACGGTTCGGACCAGTGCAGGAATAACAAATGGCGGAATTGAATCAGTGCTGTTTACACTAATTAACACTATGGTAGCAATGCAACAAACAATGCAGGAGCATATCTCCTCCTAGAGCTCCTAATCAAATAAATTTAAATAATTTATCTAAATATATCTTTCCGGATTGCCCCAGGCCGAAGGTTATTTTGTCGGCAGTTTTACACCTTCATCCCAGTTGAGGCCACGCAGAGCGTAAAGTAGGAAGTTTATCACAATGAAAAGAACCGTACTCTTAAATCGGAAGAACAAAGATATCTTAAGTGCGGGGTTAAAACAATTTACAAATACCAAACAACTTAGATTTACATATATAGTATACCTTTGCGTCAGACTTGCTGCCTTTCTTATGAAGAAAAAATATAAGATTCCTTTTAGATGAGGAGGTAACATAAAGAATTAATGGATAGGGTGAATCGTTTAGGCAGGTGTCCTTACAAAACATCAGCACAGTACTTGAGTACAAAGCCAGGATTGGCCTAGGGCACTAGATTATTGACTTGTTCACCGAAGACCGAAAACTAACGCATCTAAAATAACCGAAACATTATAAAACCTGTGGCAAATAAGACGCTGACAAAACAATAAATTCGCTGTTCTGATTATCCCAAACGAAGACGCCCGAACACCGAAGGCCAAGTAATCATGGCCGCCACCTTTTTCGTTCGTCAGGAAAATTTTTACTGAATTGCCAACAAAATAACTGAAAAATTGGAGGAAATACATTCTATATCACGTCCATAAAAGAAGAGAACATAAATTCAACAAAAATACAAGTCAACAACGAACATAACTATCGATCAGAAGCCAAACAAGTCGACAATGACTAAATGAATAACTACACCTACAAACAGAAAGTAGCAACGTATTACAAGTTGTTATATAACGATTTGAACCAACAGTTCCCATCAAAGATATAATAACTAGACTTAACGATAAGTAATTTAAAGTAAATGTGTATGAATATAATGTAAAACCAATAAAATTTCTCAAACCATGTTCAAGGTAGAATGGACACCTGACAGTATGAATATAAGTCAACAAGCATCAATATCTACTGCACTGTAGTACTGCACTGTTGAGATCGTCCAATGCACAAATTGCCAGGAATATGGACATACGAGGACTTATGGCACTCGATCATAAATAATAAGGACTCCAAGAAAAGAAGGAAAGGTAGGGAACACCACACCGTCAACGATAAAGGTTTGCTTTTTCTATAAAGAATTAAAAAGCCGCCTAAAGGAACAAATAAAACTTACCGTATGTACCATCAACCACGACCCAAAGCTACAACGGTTCGGACCAGTGCAGGAATAACAAATGGCGGAATTGAATCAGTGCTGTTTACACTAATTAACACTATAGTAGCAATGCAACAAACAATGCAGGAGCATATCTCCTCCTAGAGCTCCTAATCAAATAAAAATATAAATTTAAATAATTTATCTAAATATATCTTTCCGGATTGCCCCAGGCCGAAGGTTATTTTGTCGGCAGTTTTACACCTTCATCCCAGTTGAGGCCACGCAGAGCGTAAAGTAGGAAGTTTATCACAATGAAAAGAACCGTACTCTTAAATCGGAAGAACAAAGATATCTTAAGTGCGGGGTTAAAACAATTTACAAATACCAAACAACTTAGATTTACATATATAGTATACCTTTGCGTCAGACTTGCTGCCTTTCTTATGAAGAAAAAAATATAAGATTCCTTTTTAGATGAGGAGGTAACATAAAGAATTAATGGATAGGGTGAATCGTTTAGGCAGGTGTCCTTACAAAACATCAAAACATCAGCACAGTACTTGAGTACAAAGCCAGGATTGGCCTAGGGCACTAGATTATTGACTTGTTCACCGAAGACCGAAAACTAACGCATCTAAAATAACCGAAACATTATAAAACCTGTGGCAAATAAGACGCTGACAAACAATAAATTCGCTGTTCTGATTATCCCAAACGAAGACGCCCGAACACCGAAGGCCAAGTAATCATGGCCGCCACCTTTTTTCGTTCGTCAGGAAAATTTTACTGAATTGCCAACAAAATAACTGAAAAAATTGGAGGAAATATATTTTATATCACGTCCATAAAAGAAGAGAACATAAATTCAACAACGAACATAACTATCGATCAGTAGCCAAACAAGTCGAGAAGTAGAAGAAAAGTAGCAACGTATTACAAGTTGTTATATAACGATTTGAACCAACAGTCCCCATCAAAGGTATAATAACTGGACTTAACGATAAGTAATTTAAAGTAAATGTGTATGAATATAATATAATATAATATAATATAATATAATATAATAATATATAATATAATATAATGTAAAAGAAATAAAAATTCCTCAAACCATGTTCAACGTAGAATGGACACCTGACAGTATGAATATAAGTCAACAAGCATCAATATCTACTGCACTGTAGTACTGCACTGTTGAGATCGTCCAATGCACAAATTGCCAGGAATATGGACATACGAGGACTTATGGCACTCGATCATAAATAATAAGGACTCCAAGAAAAGTAGGAAAGGTGGGGAACACCACACCGCCAACGATAAAGGTTTGCTTGTCTATAAAGAATTAAAAAACCGCCTAGAGGAACAAATTAAACTTACCGTATGTACTGTAACGAACCCTGGGACCAGGGCCCGTTACATTCATATACATATTCATATTCATAGCACTAAGTTACTTTGTCATATATATAATCTATACACCAACAACACATACACCATACACCTGACTCTGTAAATTTCCGTCCGTCACGCGCCGATCGATTTCTGCGAAATCGACACACGCGCCCCCAGTTTCCCCTGAATTTCAAAACTACACTCCAGTCTTTTCCCGGTGCAACCGAGTCAATGACCAAAGGGCCAAAACTTCACTCAGCTCATTTCCCGGTGCAACCGAGGCAATGACCGTGTCAGTGGCACAAGTGGAGAAAATCGACACCACTTCCGTAACCACAAACTTGCGGACTCAGCCATCGAGATCGGCCTTAAATGAGCCCGGATCCTCGATCAATCCGGGCAGTCCATCGCCTATTCTAAAACCGTATCGGCAGTACATCCGCCGCGGCTACCAACGCCACGCCTCAGCAAGACAACAATACAAGAAACCACTACACGACACCAGAACCACGAGAAACAATACAGAACACAAATAAAACCATTTAATAACATCCAAACAAACTCAACGAAGTGTCATCATTTCTTCGCCGAGCGCGAACACAACTCAGGTGACCCCAGAACCATATTACCGCACACACCAAAACTCAGGTGTCAGCGTTTTTCCCTTTATCGCCCAGTGCGATTTACCAAACTACCTACACGGTAACCAGACTCAACGCTCGCTCCACTTTCGGTCTCCCCGGCCAAGCCCTGCCTTCCTCGTTCCAGCAATACTACAACATTTCTTGTAGAGAACCCTGGACAGACTGAGCCTACCTCAGCCTGAAATAGGTATCTTTACAAGTGGCGCCCGAGCAGGGACTTTACTGGCAACTTTAAGGAGATTTCAAAAGCCAACTTTCTTTAATGCTTTTTAATGTTACTAAAGAGAAACCTTAACACGGGGCTACGTGGCTTAAAGACCCAAGGATTTGACGCCTACCGAACACCCTTTCTCAGGACCCCATTGTTTGGTGCAGACACACCTCGCAGACAGTCATCGAATCAAAATAGTACAACGAACCAAGACGTCGCCCATCGAATGATCACCACTCCCATTGCCAACCCACGCGCAGCCTGTCGCCGATGTGGTCAAGTAGGACACGCCGCCTACGACTGCACCAACGCTTCGATCCTATTCTGCTGGGAATATGGAAAGCGCGGCACTCGGAACGTCGACTCCAAAGTTCAATAATCTCCACGGGACCTCCAACATAGCCGAGCACACCATCGTCATGAGGGATAATCGACCCATCAAACAGAGGTACTACCCAAAGAACCCAGCCATGATGCGGATTATCGACGAGCAAGTCGTTCAACTGATCCAAGAAGGTCTCATCGAACCCTCAGGAAGCCCACACAGCGCCCCCATCGTACTCGTATGTAAAATATATAACGGCAAAAGGCGCATGTGAGTGGACTACCGACAAACTCAACGCTCACTCTATTCCTGACGCATACCCACCGCCCAGAATCAACTACATCTTGGAGCGCCTACAGAACGCACGCTTCATAACCACCCTCGATCTGAAGAACGGATACTGGCAAATACCCATGGCCAACGGAAGTCGAGAAGCCACCGCCTTCACGGTCCACGGCAGAGGTCTCTATCAATGGAACGTGATGCCCTTCGGATTTCATTCCGCACCAGCAACATTCCAACGGGCCCTTGATACCGTGATCGGTGCCGACATGGAACCCTACGCATTCGCATATTTAGACGACATTGTCGTCGTCGGACGAGACTTCAAGGACCACCTACACAACCCGGCAATAGTCCTCTCGCCTTCGAAAGGCGAACCTGCGGATAAACGCGGAAAAGTGCACATTTTTCCAAAAACCGGATCAAATATCTTGGTCACGTCATCAGCGAAGAAGGTATCCACACAGACCCCGACAAGATTGCTGCCGTATAAGAACTCAAGCCACCCACGAACCTAAAAGAACTACGGCAGTGCATCGGAATGGCATCCTGGTACCGAAGATTCGTGCCAAACTTTGCTACAGTAGTCCAACCAATGTCTCAGCTACTCAAGAAGGGACAAACATGGAAATGGACCGCAGATCAACAAGCAGCCTTCGACCAACTAAAGAACTACTCACGACCGCTCCCGTACTCGCTTGCCCCGATTTCAACGTCAAGTTCTCTCGCCACAAACCGATGCGAGCAACCTCGGCATAGGCGCCGTACTCACGCAGGAGATCGAAGGAAAGGAACGCGTCATCGCCTATGTCAGCCGACGTTTGAACCAGGCCGAAGGAAACTACTCCGCCACATGACAAGGAATGCCTCGCCGTCATTTGGGCAATCCGAAAACTACGTTGCTACCTAGAAGGATACTAGAAGGATACCGGTTCGACGTTATAACCGACCATCTCGCGCTGAAATGGCTGAATACTCTGGAAAGCCCCATTACGAAGAATAGCGAGATGGGCGCTCGAACTCCAACAGTATCAGTACGACGTCCACTACAGAGCAGGGAAACAAAACGTGGTTGCCGATGCCCTGTCCCGACAACCCTTGGAGACGCTAGCAAAGAATCAAAGAAGACGCAACATCTTGCCCCTGGCACACACGAAGGATTCAACAAACCAAGGAAGAACCCGATAAAAACCCCGACTACGTTTTCGAGAATGGAGAACTTTACAGACATCTGGGCCACGGAGCCGACGATCACGACTACGTGTCATGGAAACTTTGCGTCCCGAAAGACCGACGCCAAAAGAGTCCTCAAGGAATGCCATGATCAGCCCACGGCAGGCCACCTCGGCATTCGGAAAACCATAACACGGATAACACAACGATACTATTGGCCCGGCCTATATCGCGATGTGCGGAAATACGTACGCAGCTGTTTAAGCTGCCAAAGTTCAAACCTGCACTGCAACGCAAGCCCGTGGGTAGGATGCGCAAACTGGTGCCACTTAAGAAAGATACCACAGCTAGCCTAGAGCTTTTTTCGGGAACGCATTCTAAGTCACTTCGGCGTACCAAAACGATTCGTCTGTGACAATGGAACACAGTTCACCAGCCGCTCATTCCGCACGTTTATGCAAACAGCCGGCGTGGATCTGCAACACACCGCACCGTATTGCCCCCAGGAAAACCCTACGGAACGGGCCAATCGAACAGTAAAGACGATGATTGCACAATTCGTGGAGGACCATCAAAACACATGGGACGAACTCATACCTGAAATATCACTACCAATTAACTCCAGTGCCTCGGAAACAACTGGATTCAGCCCCGCCTTCCTGCTACACGGGAGAAACCTCGCTTACCTGGAGCACTATACGACGAAGTTACACCAGGGACAGGAGGCCCTCCGGACACAGCCCACACTAAGGCAACCCGACTCAGAGAAGTATTCGCGATAGTGCGGAACAACATTCAGCGGGCGAGTCAAGAACAATCCCGTCACTACAATCTCCGCCGACGACAATGGCGCCCCACTGTGGGCCAACTAGTACTGATCAGACAACACCACCTTTCCAACGCAGCCGACGGTTTAACTGCGAAATTGGAAATCGCCGAAATCGCCCCAAAATATGATGGGCCATTCAAAAGTCAAAGGGTTTCGCGTCAACAAATATCGTCAAGTTGCAACACACCGGAAGTCGGAAACTGAAAGTCGCAAATATCAACGACCTGAAAGAGTACCACGACACGTTGGACAGCGCTCCTGCTGAGGAACCCTGGGACCAGGGCCCGTTACATTCATATACATATTCATATTCATAGCACTAAGTTACTTTGTCATTATATAATCTATACACCAAGAACACAAACACCATACACCTGACTCTGTAAATTTCCAGCGTTACACGCGCCGATCGATTTCTGCGAAATCGACACACGCACCCCAGTTTCCCCGAATTTCAAAACTACACTCAAGTCATTTCCCGGTTCAACCGAGTAATCTCCAAAATCTCCAAAACTACACTCAGCTCATTTCCCGGTGCAACCGAGGCAATGACGTGTTCAGTGGTTCGTGGGAGAACTCGACACCACTTCCGTAACCACAAACTTGCGGACTCAGCCATCGAGATCGGCCTTAAATAGCCCGAGCCCTCGATCAATCCGGGCAGTCCATCGCCTATTCTAAACCGTATCGGCAGTACATCCGCCGCGGCTACCAACGCCACGCCTCAGCAAGACAACAATACAAAGAAACCACTACACGACACCAGAACCACGAGAAACAATACAGAACACAAATAAAACCATTTAATAACATCCAAACAAACTCAACGAAGTGTCATCATTTCTTCGCCGAGCGCGAACACAACTCAGGTGACCCAGAACCATTGATACCGCACACACCAAAACTCAGGTGTCAGACCCCCTTTCATCGCCCAGTGCGATTACCAAACTACCTACACGGTAACCAGACTCAACGCTCGCTCCACTTTCGTTCTCCCCGCCAAACCCCTGCCTTAAAGTTCCAGCAATACTACAAAATTTCTTGTAGAGAACCCTGGACAGACTGAGCCTACCTCAGCCTGAAATAGGTATCTTTACAGTACCATCTGTTTATGTTTACAGAAACGACACAGATGTCGTTTTTTTTCTTATCTGTACCCGATCGCTTCAGCTTCTGTAAATTGCCCTGCTGTGAAATATGTAAAATCGAAGGAACGAAAAACTATGACAATTCTCTTGACTTGCCTTTTTGACAAAAATGACTAGAATTAGAGCAAAAAATGCAGTACTCGTGCGGCATTTTAGTATACAACGTCCGAACTCAGGCACAACCACTTACTATGAGTAAGCGAATCGTACTGAGCAAAATAATCCTAAAGTCCGCGTGTTTCAGGAATCGGGGAACACTTTTATATTATTTCATCACATCTAACGGTCGCTCAATAAAAGGTGATTACGCTTTGCTGCACGATGGAATAATATAAAGTGGTCCCATTCCGCAACACGCTCTCTTTTCGGGGCTCACTTCGTTTATTCGTATTGAGAGGTTGTTCGTGAGCTCGGACGTTCGGCAAAAAAATGTCCACAATTTTCGCCACAATTTTGGCCACAATTTTCGCCCGAATTCTAATCGTTTGATTGTGATCCTGAAGAACCCAAAAACGGAAACTATGTAGCTATGCAACTAAAGTTCAATTATAAGAAAAACAAAAACAATCATTAATAGGACATACGAAGTATTTACAAATGTTGTTATAATACACTCGCTAAAAGAAAAAATAACATAGGTTCTTACTTCGATTTTACATAATTCGAAACAGCGCAAGGCAGCGAAGAATAGAAAGCAAATAAAACGGTTCATTTGGTTCAACAACTCTTGTTAGATATATAGTAACATATCCGAAATTCCCCACACCCTTTTACGCATTATGTATACGTTAGCACTATCTACCCATACCCATATCTAGCCATACCCATAGCACCAGCGAGGCCACAGTCAAGCCTTCGGCGTGAGACAACGTAGCGCAGAGGCGTATTGCAACCTATGCAATAAGAAGCTGTTCAGTTGTAAGATACCAATAAAGATACCCATAGCCAATTCATCCTAACCCGTGCGTTTCTTCTTGTTTGCGAGGCAACACACAAATTTGTTGCAACGAGCAGTTTTATCAGCTCCCAGCTGGTTGAACACGGGCCATAACCACCCAAGTTGACGTGGAACTGCCTTTCGGGGACAGAGACGTGCCACAACAAACAACCACCCCCGACGAGAACGCGAGGAAGTTGAGAGAGCTGTTTAAGCTGGTGAGACGCAATTTTAGGAGGGCGGACCAGGATCAAGCATGACCCTATAACTTGCGAAGGAGAGCCTGAAATACTACGGTGGCCACTTGGTCACCGCGAGGTGGGAGGCATACCAAATATATATTGGAAATAAATGATGGCGCATTTATGGATGGAAGCAAAAGCGATACGGGAAGCTAGGACAAGGCGAGTTGGGTCAACAAGCACACGAACATGATGAGGTAATTAACATATATATTTTAAAAACAAAGCGGTCTTAAACTATCCGACACTAACAGGTGACAACAGGTGTGGAAAATATCGTTAATAACATAACAATTTAGCGCAAACGCAAAGAAAACGAGAAGAACGTACGGAGTCGCTTCGAACGCGACTCTACTTTTATACCCGTACTCAGTCAGTACACATGTGATTTATGTGGAATTTTAAAATGTTTTATCATTTTTTTTTATACATTTTACATTTTTGCTACATCTGTCATCGATATCTACATCTACATCTACATCATCTACATCACTTCTCACAACAACACACGTACACTGCACGAGGCAGCATGTTTGAGCGTGAGTGTGTGTGTGTCGAGAGAATCTGCAGCCACAATCAACCCCAATAAATGACTTACGGCGCAAGTGGAAGGGGGCAGCTCGTAGCTGAAAATTCATTTGATCATTGTGGCTACAATTATAATCCGATCTGAACCAAATTCGGGAATCTGGTAGATATGGTCATTCTCTACAAAACTGCATTTTTATTTTTTCTATCTTCAAAATGGTGGATTTTCGTATTTTGGGGGGCGGAAGGGGCGGGGCGAAATTTTGAAATACACTTGTTCAGGTTTGGTATCACAGGAGTCTTGGCCAAAAGTTTAGTTGCTCTAGCTTTTATAGTCTCTGAGATCCAGGCGTTCATTTTACGAAAAAATCCAAAATTACTCGATTTTTGTGTGAGTGCGAAAGGGATGGAGCGAAGTTTTTGCGTATGTTTTTGTCTATTGTGGCTATATTAATGATCCGATCCGATTCAGATTTGGGCCCCTGATAGATATGGTCTTTCTTTATGATTCTGCATTTTTCGTTTTCTGCTATCTTCAAAATTGTGGACGCCACAGATGTGCGCCCTTTGTGGGGGCGGAAGTGGGCGGGGCGAAATTTTGAAACACTTTTCTAGGAGTGAGATATCACATCAGTCTGGAAAAAAATTTGATTGGTCTAGCTCTAATAGCCTTCGAGCAATGAGTGAAAACAAAGACGGACGGACAGACGGACAGACGGACAGACGGACGGACAGACATGGCTATATCGACTCGGCTATTGATGCTGATCAAGAATATATATACTTTATGGGGTCGGAAACGCCTCCTTCTGTGTAAGACACACATCCACTTTTACCACAAATACAATATACCCTATTACTCTTCGAGTACGGGTATAAAAAGGCATACCTGTACCCATACCTGGCTCGGAAATCTTCCCTTGGTCCGATCTGAGTACGGAAGTGTTGGAGGTGTCCTGGTCCTGGGGTCCAAGGATCCGGGGTCATCTACAAACGGCGGGTTCGGCCGGGCAAACGACACTACCCGCGAGCTGCCTAAGGGCTACGAGTCGGGCTATTCTTGGGTCCAGCCGGGCGAAAGGTTGGACGACCTGTTGGTCGCGGTCAAGTATGGTGATGGGCCCCCTTGCCAAGGAAGCAGAATGGGTTGGAAGACATACCTAGAATGGAGGTGAAAAATCAGAAATCCATAATACTGACCAGGGCGGTCGGGGGGTCGAACAGGTGGGGCAGGTGGGGAAGCGTCGAGGTTGGAAAAAAGAAAAGGAATAAATAGCGGCACAAAAACTCCGCCAGCCGTGGAAAGGTTAACGCTGCGACAAGCTGGAGACCGAAAGACAACGGGATCCTGCAAGAGAGGGAAAGAAGAGAGAACGATGAAAAGTACAGCAAGTACCACCATGCCGGTTGCAGAGTCTGGGGCCTGCGATCAGCCACCAGAGACAGCAGAAACGAGAAACACGAAGAAATACGACTGAAGGGTAAGCTGAAAATTCATTTCGTCACTGTGGCTACAATAATGATCCGATCTGAACAGATTCGGCCTTCTGGCAGATATGGTCATTCTCTACGATACTGCAAAATTGTGGACTTTTGTCTTGTGTGATGGCGGAAGGGGGCGGAGCGAAATTTTGAAATACACCTGTAGCAGTGTGATATCACAGGAGCTTGGACAGAAAATTTAATTGCTCTAGCTCGTTTAGTCTCTGATATCCAGGCGCTCATTTTGAAGAATTGACAAAACAGACACGTTGGTAAGTGAGAGCGAACGAGAGGAAACGATGTTTCTCGAAATGGTTTTCTCCATTGTGGCTATACTTATGATCCGATCCGATTTAGATTTGGGCCTCTGACAGATATGGGCTTTCTCTATGATTCTATTATATCTGCGTTTTCGGTTATCTGTAAAATTGTGGAAGCCACAGATGTGCGCCCTATGTGGGTCGCAAATTTGTATATTAGATGCGTATATTCATTTAATTGAAAGCACTCATAAAATTGTTTCAGTCTTGCAACATCTTTTCAACTGAGTCCTCAGTTGCCGCGAGCGAAAGGCTAAACGAGAATAGAAATACACATGAAGGAGACAAAATGTGCGAGAGTAGAAGAGTGAAGGACAAGATTATTAGAAATAGGAAAGATGGGAATATATGGATATCTGATTCTCTTTTTAACGCGTCTGTTTCGGTTCGCAGCAGTTGACGCTGTGTAGATTTCTATATTGACCTCATGACACGTTTCATATTCATCGATAACATTTACAAAATTCAATTGCGCAGAAAAAATTGTATATAATCAGGTGCCAAAGAAATCAAGTGCGGAATTAGAATCCGAGCAGAGAAATTCCGCCTCAAAATTTCAGTGGTGCCACAGAATTCCGAGAGATTTAATTATTTTTTAACATTTTGGCAAACTAAATTCGATTTAAAGGAATGACTGGCACAAAGTCTCAAAGTTTCTCAAGTAAGTGCTCTCTGGGAAAAGTCTATTAATATAATTGACATCAAATACCATACTCCTAGTTTTGCTTTTAAAAATTGGCACTACTGTCCTTAGAATCCGAATCGATCTTAATGGCATCCTCAGAAGTTTGCTGATTACGAGTAAACTAAAAATGTTGTAAAAATACGTCACAAAAGTTATACATTTTGCATTAGAAAGCTGATTAAAGTTGATTAATACCAGATGTAAGACACTTAAGTAATCTAGAAAAAAAGAGACGCGATTAAAAAAAATAATTTGTTCAAACAAACTCATCAAAAATTTCTAAGCTCTAATTCTATCAAAAAAAAGTTGGTTCGGTGCCTTGAGGACATATCGTGTTGGGTAGTGTAATGGATGTTGATTGTTGACATTGCTAATTGGAATTTAAAGACCTAACTCTCATCAAGATTCACGTTTTCGCTCAATTAATCGATACAATTTTCTCAAAATGCATTTCCTTGATCATTGTCTTTACACCTAATATATGCTTTAATTTCCAAATCAGTGCAATCATTGGTCTTATCAATACTTCTGTCCCGTCCCACCCTTGCTGCGTGAGTTTTCTCTTCATATTCAACTCTGTAATGTTAACTACTTGTGAGACCCTATCTCAGGCTGAGGTAGGCTCAGTCTGTCAAGGTTCTTTCCACAAGAAATTTGTAGAAGTGCTGGCACTTTAGGGCGAGGGGATGGCCGTGAGACCGAAAACGGAGCGGGCGGGCGTCGGGTTACCGTGCAGGCAGTTCTTTATTCGCGGTTTGGCGATGGAAGGGAAAACGCTGACACCTTGAGTTTCGGTGTGGTGCGGTAATAATATGTTACTGGGTTACCTGGGTGGCGTTTCACGGTCGGCGAAAAAAAATGATGACACTGTGTTGAGGTTGAGGTTTTTGTAAATTCTTTTTTCTTTATTTTTGGATTAATTGCGGTTTTATACTACGAGTCGTGTTCTTGGCGTGTAATTGTGGCGGCGGTGTTGACTGTTGATTCACTGCTGATGGACTGCGACTGATGGAGACCGAAAGCCCCCATCCATGGCGCGTGCTATTTAAAGCCGGCACCTGGGGTGTGAGGTCGCTGAGTCCGCGTTTTCGTGGGTGTATGTTGGGGCACCGTTTCGCTGTGATCGCGGAACTTGGTGCAGTGTCAGCGACCTAGTCCGCGTGTTTTGCTAACATAGCAGCGCGGAATTAGGTCTATGTGTTTGGTAGCGTCAGGTGACCTAGTCGGCGTGTTTTGCTAACATAGCAACCCGGACCTAGGTGCAGTGTATTGGTTAGTGTCAGGTGTTTTTTATAATAGTCTTATATTATTTAATATATATATTTATTGTTTGCTGCCATCTACATCAATATTGTGGTCCGTTACAACCCGTAAACCGGGCGGATGAAAGGTGGTGGGTGTGGTTGTGACTGGTTAAGCTGATAATTCATTTCGTCAGTGGGTCAGTAGTACTGTGGGTGTCGTTTGCGTCCTCAGCGGACCCGCTGTCCACTGCGTCGTGGAATTCTTTTAGGTCGTTGATGTTCGCCACCTTTTGTTTTCGGCTTCCGGGGTGCTGTAATTTCACGATATTTGCCGACGTAAACCTTTGACTTTGTAGGGCCCGTCGTACTTTGGGGCCAATTTCGCCGCAAAACCGTCGGCTGCATTATCAGGTGATGTTGGCGGATTAGTACTAAAACCCACCGTGGGGGCGCCATTGTCGGCGGCGGAGATTGTAGTGCCGGGATTGTTCTTGACTTGCCCGCTGGATGTTGTTTCGTACTATTGCAAATACTTCTTTAAGTCGCGTTGCCTTCGCGTGTGCTGTGTCCGGTGGGCTTCCTGTCCCCGGTGTGACTTCATCGTACAGTGCTCCAGGTAAGCGAGGTTCTCTCCCGTGTAGCAGGAATGCGGGACTGAAACCAGTGGTTTCGGAGACGCTGGAGTTGATTGCCAGTGAAATCTCGGGTATCAGCTCGTCCCATGTGTTTTGGTGGTCCTCCACGAATTGTGCGATCATGGTCTTCACCGTCCGATTGGCCCGTTCCGTAGGGTTTTCCTGGGGACAATACGGTGCGGTGTGCTGCAGATCAACGCCGGCTGTTTATAAACAGGCGGAATGAGCAACTGGTGAACTGTGTTCCATTGTCACAGACGAATCGTTTTGGTACGCCGAAGTGACTTAGAATGCGTTCCCGAAAAGCTAGCTCTAGGGTAGCTGTGGTAGCTTTCTTTGAGTGGCACTAGTTCGGTCCATTTCGAGAAGGTGTCGAAGAATACCAGTAGCATGGTGTTTCCTCGTTTGGATCGGGGCAGTGGCCCGACGAAGTCGGCGCATAGTGTGGCGAAAGGTTCCTCTGCCCTGCGGGTGAGCATCTTACCCACGGGCTTGCGCTGCAGTGCCTTGAACTTTTGACAGCTCAAGCAGCTGCGTACGTACTTCCTCACATCGCGGTGTAGGCCGGGCCAGTAATATCGTTGTGTGATCCGTGTGATGGTTTTCCGAACGCCGAGGTGGCCTACCGTGGGCTGGTCATGGCATTCCTTTAAAACTCTTTGGCGTCGGTCCTTTGGGACGCAGAGTTTCCATGACACGTGGTCGTGATCGTCAGCTTAATGGCCTAGATGCCTGTAGAGTTCTCCATTCTCGAAGACGTAGTCTGGGTATTTGTCACAAAAGTCTTTGGTTTTGCATTGAATCCTTCGTGTGAGCCAGGGGCAGGTTGTTGCGTCCTCTTTGATCCTGGCTAGCGTTTCCAAAATAGGTTGTCGAGACAGGGGCGTCGGCGACTACGTTTTGTTTCCCTGCTCTATAGTGGACGTCGTACTGATACTGTTGGAGTTCGAGCGCCCATCTCGCTACTCTTCCGTAGGGGCTCTCAGAGTGTTCAGCCATTTTAGCGCGAGATGGTCTGTTATAACGTCGAACCGGTATCCTTCTAGGTAGCAGCGTAGTTTTCGGATTGCCCAAATGACGGCGAGGCATTCCTTGTCGGTGGCGGAGTAGTTTCCTTCGGCCTGGTTCAAGCGCCGGCTGACATAGGCGATGACGCGTTCCTTTCCTTCGATCTCCTGCGTGAGTACGGCGCCTATGCCGAGGTTGCTCGCATCGGTTTGTAGTGAGAACTTGACGTTGAAATCGGGGCAAGCAAGTTTGGGGAGCGGTCGTGAGTAGTTCCTTTAGTTGGTCGAAGGCCGCTTGTTGATCTGCTGTCCATGTCCATTTTTTGTCCTTTCTTGAGTAGCTGAGACATTGGTTGGACTACTGTAGCAAAGTTTGGCACGAATCTTCGGTACCATGATGCCATTCCGATGCACTGGCGCAGTTCCTTTAGGTTCGTGGGTGGCTTGAGTTCTTTGACGGCAGCAATCTTATCGGGGTCCGTGTGGATACCTTCTTCGCTGATGACGTGACCAAGATATTTGATCCGGCTTTGGAAAAAGGTGCACTTTTCCGCGTTTATCCGCAGGTTCGCTTTTCGAAGGCGAGAGGACTATTGCCAGGTTGTGTAGGTGGTCCTTGAAGTCTCGTCCGACGATGACAATGTCGTCTAAATATGCGAATGCGTAGGGTTCCATGTCGGCACCGATCACAGTATCAAGGGCCCGTTGAAATGTTGCTGGTGCAGAGTGTAATCCGAAGGGCATCACTTTCCATTGATAGAGACCTCGGCCGGGAACCGTGAAGGCGGTGGCTTCTCTACCCCCGTTGGCCATGGGTATTTGCCAGTATCCGTTCTTCAGATCGAGGGTGGTTATGAAGCGTGCGTTCTGTAGGCGCTCCAAGATGTAGTTGATTCTGGGCAGTGGGTATGCGTCGGGAATGGAGTGAGTGTTGAGTTGTCGGTAGTCCACGCACATGCGCCATTTGCCGTTCTTTTTACGTACGAGTACGATGGGAGCGCTGTGCGGGCTTCGTGAGGGTTCGATGAGACCTTCTTGGATCAATTGGTCGACTTGCTCGTCGATAATCCGCATCATGGCTGGGTTCTTTGGGTAGTACCGCTGCTTGATGGGTCGATTATCCCTCATGACGATGGTGTGCTCGGCGATGTCCGAGGTTCCGTGGAGATTATTGAATTTTGGAAGTTCTGCGTCCAGAAATTCTTGGATCTGAGGTGCCAGGTCCGGCGGCCAGGGATCGGAGACCGGTTCTGGATCGTGTTCTGAGGGATCGGTGATCTCGGGGTCCGTGGGCTGGCTTGGGTCTTCTGGGAGGATGGTGGTGTCGAACGCACTGGGGGGTTCGATCCTACGTGGGTAGTCGCTTATGTGGGCGACGATCGGGGTAGCGTTGGCCGTGAGTGGCGTAGCTTCGTGGGTCTGGCGGTATACCTGGGTTGTAATGTCTCCAGATCTACGTATGGCCAGGCGGGTCTCAGTGACGACTCTGTTTTCGCAGCGACGACTTGTTTGGGCGACGAAGATTTCGGACGTGGTGTTAGGCATGGCGTGGTGCATGGCGCTAGTGGGCACGTCAGTACGCGGAAGGTACTCCAGTGGGTTGGCGAAAATCGGTGTGGCGTCGGCCGTGGGTACGACAGGGCTGCGGTCGGTGTTTCGGGGGTCATCGGGTTAGATTCCGGTTCCGAGTGTAGAGGTTCTGTGGATATTAGTTCGATGATTGGACCCGACCAGTAAGGGATTTGCGTGGCTGTTTCCCTCGTGGTTTGGTTGTCGCATTGCTGCTGCCGTTGTCGTTGTCGTTGTTCGGGGCTGGTTGTCGTCTTTGAGGGTATCCGTGGGTTCACCTTCTCCGTTGAGGGTAGGGTGCATGGGTGCGCGGTGGCTGAACTTGGACCTGGGCTTCCTGTGTCGAGCGGGTTCCAGTTCGTTGGGGTTTGTCTCGTGTGTGAGATCCTTGTGGTAGGTTCGGGATGCGTGTGCCCCGTAGTTTGTTTTGATCCTGGGCTTCCTGTGTCGAGCGCCTGGTTCAAGTGTGTTGATTCTTGTCTCGTGTGTGAGATCCTCGTGGTGTGTTTGGGATGTGTGTTCCCTGGGTTTGGCTTAGGACGCGGGTGCTCCGTAGTGGCCGTGGGGATTCGCTTTCCCGTTTGCTTGGTTGCAGTTTACCGGTGCTTGCTTCGGATTCGTGTTTTCCGTTGTGGGCCGGTGTTTCGCTTGCGCTGCGGTTGGTTTCGGTGTCGTATTCTTTGTTGCGGTATTGGGTGCCGTTTTCTTTGTGGTAGGTCGGGGACGTGTGTTCGCTGCGGTTGGCTTAGGTTTCTGGTTGCTGGTTTCGGCGTCTTGGACGTGGTTGGTCAGAACTGACGGTGGCGTTGGCGTGGGGCGGTGATCTCGTAGTTTTAGCAGCGTGGTTCCGCATTGGATCGTCGTTTCGATGGCACATAGGAAGTCCATGCCGACAATAACTTGCTCCAACATGTTTGGTAGGACCAGGAGTGGGATTTGTACCTCTCGATGATCCAGCTTGATGGGTGCCAGTAGAACTTGTGTGATCTCTCTGACTGAGCCGTCAGCCAGGCGTATGCGGACGCATGCATCTTGCAGGTTGGAGTTATTGTCTAGTTGTCGGGCCAGGTTGGCACTGACGAAACTTCGGGATGCCCCGGTGTCGATAGTGGCCTCTGTTCTTTGTCCTCCTATCATCACTATCGCCACTATCCGGCCGTCGTTCATGTGGAGCGGGCGGCTTTGCGAGGTTATTGTTGCGTCGTTTTCGGCTGATCCCGTGTCAGTCGAGGACGCGCGTCGTTTCCCCGACGTGGCCTGGCGGCAACAGTCGATAGTCCGAGTGCCGCGTTTTCCACATTCCCAGCAGAATAGGATCGAGGGGTGGGTGCAGTCGTAGGCGGCGTGCCCAGCTTGACCACACCGGCGACAGGCTGTGCGTGGATTGGCAATGGGCGTGGTGATCATGCGATGGGCCACGTTTGGGCCCGTCGCATCTTGTTGGATTTGCTGACTGTCTCCGCGATGTGTCCGCTGAGACCCAATGGGGTCTCCGAGCTGGCATCCGGTAGGAGTCATCTTCTCTGCGATCTGGGCGCCTTGCCGGCCTGGTGTCTCTCGGTGCGCTTCGGATGGGTGCGGGGGTGATCTCATGTTCCCTCTCGTGGATGATTTCGTACTCAGCGGCGAGCCGTGTCAGCTGTGACAAGCTTTCTAATTGGTCTCGTCGCACGTATAGCTGGATTCCTGGCAAGGCGTTGTCGTAGATTCTGTGCAGCTGTTTAACTGGATCGTACCCGGCATGGTGCATGAGTAGCCGTATCTCGATGAGGAAATCTTTGAACGGTTCTCTCACCGCCTGCTTGCGGCCCCGGATCTGGTCGTCCAATTGTTCGAAATACCTTGGCGACAGAAAATACGACAGAAATTCCTGGCGGAAGTATCCCCAGGAGCTACACTGTAGTTGGCTGGTACGGTACCAACGGCTAGCCCGGTCGGTGAGTAGTTCGGCCATGGCCCGAGGCAACTGGTTGGTGTCCACTCCATACGAGCTTGCGCGTTCCTCGAGTAGTTCAGAAATGATATCGGGTCATTTTCTCCGCTGAACTGGATGCCCCATCCGCGGATGCGTTCCGCGGTTCGTGCGATGCGGTTGTAGTCGGGCCCGTCTAGGTGTGGGTCGATCGCTGGCACAATTCTCTGCGTGGGTGAGCGGCAAGTTTCCGTGGTTGGTGGCCTGGGGAGATCCTCGACCATTAAGGTTGGTGGCCGGGGCTCGTTCTCAGCGATTGTGGGGATTTGTATGCTGGGTTTTGGGTCCTGCCTCTGTGTGCCTGATGGACCCGGGGTAGTGGGCATCGGGGACTTGGAGCGTCCGGCTAGTCGGGCGTATTTCCGCTCAAGTTCTGCCAGGCGAACCCAATTACTCGGCGGGAGTGGTCCGGCGACTAGTATGGCAAAGTTCCTACGCATCTCGTCGACAGTTCCTTCACCGCTGAATCCAAATTCCTTGGCGAAAGCCTCCAGATCCTCTCGACGACGCTTGTAAATCCAGCCGATGCTGACGCCTGGGTTAGTGGTTTTCTCTACGGCGTGGAATTCGCTGCCTGAGTCCTCTTCGTGGGATTCCATGGTGTTTTTTTTTGTGTTGCTTCTGGGGTGTTTTTTGGGCACTTGATCACTGTTTTTCGTTACTCGCGCACTGCGTAGACTTTCTCGGTGGCACTCGCGACTGGATTTGTGTGCTTAGTTCCTAGCTCTGTTTTCTTTCTCGGTGGCCGTGGGTCTTTAGTCCACGTATCCCCGTGTTAAGGTTTTCCTCCTTAAATCTCCTAAACGTTGCCAGTAAAGTCCCTGCTCGGGCGCCACTTGTAGGATACCTATCCCAGGCTGAGGTAGGCTCAGTCTGTCCAAGGTTCTTTCCACAAGAAATTTGTAGAAGTGCTGGCACTTTAGGGCGAGGGGATGGCCGTGAGACCGAAAATTGAGCGGGCGGAGCGTCGGGTTACCGTGCAGGCAGTTCTTTATTCGCGCTTTGGCGATGGAAGGGAAACGCTGACACCTTGAGTTTCGGTGTGTGCGGTAATAATATGTTACTGGGTTACCTGGGTGGCGTTTCACGGTCGGCGAAGAAAATGATGACACTGTGTTGAGGTTGAGGTTTGTAAATTCTTTTTTTCTTTATTTTTTTTGATTAATTGCGGTTTTTATACTACGAGTGTGTTCTTGGCGTGTAATTGTGGCGCGGTGTTGACTGTTGATTCACTGCTGATGGACTGCTGATCGACTGCCCCATTGATCCATGGCGCGTGCTATTTAAAGCCGGCACCTGGGGTGTGAGGTCGCTGAGTCCGCGTTTTCGTGGGTGTATGTTGGGGCACCGTTTCGCTGTGATCGCGGAACTTGGTGCAGTGTCAGGTGACCTAGTCCGCGTGTTTTTTGCTAACATAGCAGCGCGGAATTAGGTCTAGTGTGTTTGGTAGCGTCAGGTGACCTAGTCGGCGTGTTTTGCTAACATAGCAACCCGGACCTAGGTGCAGTGTATTGGTAGTGTCAGGTGTTTTTTAATAATAGTCTTATATTATTTAATATATATTTATTGTGGCGGACCGTTGTGGTCCGTTACATACTCGAACATACTTTCTGTAGCCTTTTTCGCAACTTTTATAAATTATTTTTTCTATTTGTTCTACTTTGACGCTAGTTTAATTTAATTGAACTTTAATCTTAGCAAGTTATACTAATAATACCCAATATTCCGTTTCGGTCATCTTCAGTTGATCGCCACCGATTCTGCCTTCCGCTACGCTTCGTGTTTTTCTCTCTCGTACGGATTCCCGTTCCTCCGATTGATTTACAATTTTAATTTTGGTGCAATTTGGTGCACGTGTTGCGGAGATAAATGCATACACACAGATTTTTTTCTCCACATTTATACATAGTATACATTTGAAAACACACTCTGAATCAAGTACTCCTTCTAAGTGTTCCTTACAGTAACGGTCTAACAGTTGTGTGGAAAACAAATCTGCTGATGCATCGTTTCGCAATTGAACACGAACATTTGTAGTCAATCTAAGTGTTTTTGTCCAGAGTGCCACAAATTAGATGTTTTCAAACACGCATTAATTTCATCAGCAGAAGATCCTACATACATACATACATACATAGTTCCTAAATTCTTGAGCAACCTTTTTTAGAAAACTAGCAAACCCGTATAACTCCGTTTCGCCACCAGATGGCTTCGTTTTATGTAACATTTCGTTTGGTGATTAAAAGATGAAGAACATTTTTTGTTTGTTTTATATTTGAAAAGGAAAAATTTTATTTCATTTCACACCAGTAATGAATTCATTTTGATTACAAAAATGAAGTGTTATTTAGTCGAACTTCTCTAAGTAAATGAAAGTGAATCCAAAGTAAATACTGAATCGAAGCGTTATGCGTGTTCGCAAATTATCCGTTTCATTGAAGTGCTCTTTGGTAAACCACATTTTTTGTTTTTTGGTCTGACGTTAACACAAACAAAGCGGATGGTTTCCAAACTCGTGAACACGCAACGTATAACTGTCCATGTGAAAAACAATGATTTTCTAAATTTAACCCGCAAACACTAAGCGATTTGCCTTGCGACTTGTTAATTGTCATTGCGAACGCAAGGCGAACTGGAAATTGCAATCGTTTGAAGTCAAACGGAAGATTAGTCGGAATCATTGGTATTCGAGGAATACATACATTTTCACCTTGCAAAGTCGCAGTGGATTCAAATTACGCAATATCATTATAACTGTACCAACTTTGAGTTGCAAGTTATGTGGTGGAAATCCTGGTAGCTCCAGAGAGTTCAAAAATTCCGTTGGATAATTTACTACATCATCGGGATTTGTTATGGAATCAACGGATTTGTATGTCACCAAATCGCCAGCAATTTTTGATTGAATTGTGAAATTCAGTGCGTGTACATCATTATTCTTTTGCGGCAAGAATGGTTCGTTGACTTAACCAAGCATAATTCTGATAATTCCCACTAATGTTTGGGAAAACATTTTCAATAAGAGCTAATTGAGAGTCTACAAATCGGCAAAAGTCGTTGGTAAGAGTAATTAATCCAGATGTCGCATCAACTGGGACTTTTCCATTTCCAACAGCTAACAATTGTTGGGAAAATTGTGCAGCACTATGTTCATTTTGAAGTTGAACTCTCATATTAGTGGTTAGCGATAATGTTTTTACGTTATTCCATAAAGGTGATGCCTTCAGGCAAGCATTCAATTCATCTGCAGGCGTTCCACGGGGAATTACTGGCAACTGCCTGAAATCGCCTGCCAATAATATCATCAAGCCGCCAAAGGTGTTGTTATTTCGCCGAAGATCCTTCAGTGTGAAGTTAAGTGCTTCAACTGATTTCTTATGTGCCATCTCTGCACTCATCTCAAACAATGAGCTTGCATTGCATCAACAATTTTCCCATTGCACTGCATCGGGATGTATTGCATGTTGGAGTATCAATTGTGTTTAAATTGAGTGGCAACTTAAGCGCAGAATGTGCAGTACGACCGCCATCTAGAAGAGTCGCCGCAATTCCAGATGATGCAAACGCCAAATCTATGTCACATCTTGATCGAATAGTGGCCAAAATCAATGAAGTGACAAATGTTTTCCCTGTTCCTCCAGGTGCGTCCAGGAAGAATAGACCACCAGTATTATTGTCCACCGCTTGCATTAATGTTTCGTATACTTTGCTTTTTGCTGTTCATTCAGCAACGGCACATTATTTCGAACGAATTACTGCAATGTATCAACATTGTATTGCAGCTCTCGATTTAATTCTTGGTTGAATGCATCGTGCATCGATCGATTTGGCGCAATCATTCCTACTTCAATCAGTAGCTTGTTTGCAATAGTCAAGCATTGATCCTCAATCAGAATCAATCCTTTATTGTAGATTTCATCGGTTATTTGGATTTCAGGATTATTCATTTGAATGCGCAAGCGATGCAAGATATCTTCACATATGTCGTCTTTGTATTTGTTCCATAATTGAATTGGTTGTGAAGGAAAACATGTGGTGATGATAATTGCGAACAGCGTTCGTATTTGGTACGCATTTGATGAAACAACTGACCCCGCAAGTGTTAAATCCCAATGAGAATCGTTCTCCAGCAAACCCAATAGTTGACATGCTTCTCTATATGTTTGGCATGGGTGGCCATTCACAGTTTTCAAATGCGCAAATGATTTTGGTCCACGTACATTTACCAACACCA
Source organism: Drosophila bifasciata (assembly GCA_009664405.1). Taxonomy (NCBI): domain Eukaryota; kingdom Metazoa; phylum Arthropoda; class Insecta; order Diptera; family Drosophilidae; genus Drosophila; species Drosophila bifasciata. The sequence continues at coordinate 20,367,987 of CM019042.1, read as the reverse complement.
GTCGCAAATAAAAAACATTCATCATTTCTAGGATGAACAGTATACATGCGACCTAGTGCATCAGTGGAAAATACCTGTGGCCAATCTGGAACAGGGGTTCCTTGTTTTGCGACGTTGGAATTTCTTTGTTGATTGATTCCAAGTGTAATACTTGGGCATTTCAACGTACATCAGCGTCGCTGCGAATGGATCTGCTTCACACATTGCAAAGAAGCTAGTCAATGTTGTCGATGGTGGTCTCTCAGCTCGTTGTGCCGCATTAGCACAAAGTCTCAAAGTTTCTCAAGTAAGTGCTCTCTGGGAAAAGTCTATTAATATAATTGACATCAAATACCATACTCCTAGTTTTGCTTTAAAAATTGGCACTACTGTCCTTAGAATCCGAATCGATCTTAATGGCATCCTCAGAAGTTTGCTGATTACGAGTAAACTAAAAATGTTGTAAAAATACGTCACAAAAGTTATACATTTTGCATTAGAAAGCTGATTAAAAGTTGATTAATACCAGATGTAAGACACTTAAGTAATCTAGAAAAAAGAGACGCGATTAAAAAAAAAATTTGTTCAAAACAAACTCATCAAAAATTTCTAAGCTCCAATTCTATCAAAAAAAGTTGGTTCGGTGCCTTGAGGACATATCGTGTTGGGTAGTGTAATGGATGTTGATTGTTGACATTGCTAATTGGAATTTAAAGACCTAACTCTCATCAAGATTCACGTTTTCGCTCAATTAATCGATACAATTTTCTCAAAATGCATTTCCTTGATCATTGTCTTTACACCTAATATATGCTTTAATTTCCAAATCAGTGCAATCATTGGTCTTATCAGTACTTCTGTCCCGTCCCACCCAAAAAGAAATGACTTTCCTCTTCATATTCAACTCTGTAATGTTAACTACTCGAACATACTGTCTGTAGCCTTTTTCGCAACTTTTATAAATTATTTTTTCTATTTGTTCTACTTTGACGCTAGTTTAATTTAATTGAACTTTAATCTTAGCAAGTTATACTAATAATACCCAATATTCCGTTTCGGTCATCTTCAGTTGATCGCCACCGATTCTGCCTTCCGCTACGCTTCGTGTTTTTCTCTCTCGTACGGATTCCCGTTCCTCCGATTGATTTACAATTTTAATTTTGGTGCAATTTGGTGCACGTGTTGCGGAGATAAATGCATACACACAGATTTTTTCTCCACATTTATACATAGTATACATTTGAAAACACACTCTGAATCAAGTACTCCTTCTAAGTGTTCCTTACAGTAACGGTCTAACAGTTGTGTGGAAAACAAATCTGCTGATGCATCGTTTTGCAATTGAACACGAACATTTGTAGTCAATCTAAGTGTTTTTTTGTCCAGAGTGCCACAAATTAGATGTTTTCAAACACGCATTAATTTCATCAGCAGAAGATCCTACATACATACATACATACATAGTTCCTAAATTCTTGAGGAACCTTTTTATAGAAAACTAGCAAACCCGTATAACTCCGTTTCGCCACCAGATGGCTTCGTTTTATGTAACATTTCGTTTGGTGATTAAAAGATGAAGAACATTTTTGTTTGTTTTATATTTGAAAAGGAAAAATTTTATTTCATTTCACACCAGTAATGAATTCATTTTGATTACAAAAACGAGAAAGAACGTACGGAGTCGCTGTAAACGCGACTCTACTTTTTATACCCGTACTCAGTCAGTACACATGTGAATTATGTGGAATTTTCAAATCAGTTTTACATTTAACATTTATTTGATGCATCTGTCATCTACATCTACATCAGTTCTCACAACAACACACGTACACTGCACAAGACAGAGCGTGCGAGTGTGAGTGTGAGAGAATCAGCAGCAGCAACCCTCAAAATAAATGTATATTTTGTTTTGGTTGTAGCGGCGGCCGGGGCAGCTCGCTGCTGAAAATTCATTTGATCATTGTGGCTACAATAATGATCCGATCTGAACCAAATTCGGGAATCTGGTAGATATAGTCATTTTCTACGATACTGCATTTTTATTTTTTTCTATCTTCAAAATTGTGGATTTTCGTCTTTTGGGGGCGGGAGTGGGCGTGGCAAAATTTTGAAATAAACTTGCACTGAAGCGATATCACAGGAGTCTAGGCAAAAATTTGGTTGTTCTAGCTCTTATAGTCTCTGAGATCGAGGCGCTCATTTATACGAAAACCAAAATTACTCGATTTTGTGTGAGTGCGAAAGGGATGGAGCGAAGTTTTTGCGTATGTTTTTGTCTATTGTGGCTATATTAATGATCCGATCCGATTCAGATTTGGGCCCCTAATAGATATGGTCTTTCTCTATGATTCTGCATTTTCGTTTTCTGCTATCTTTAAAATTGTGGACGCCACAGATGTGCGCCCTTTGTGGGGGCGGAAGTGGGCGTGGCGGAATTTTTAAACTTTTTTCTAGGAGTGAGAGAACACATCAGTTAGGAAAAAAAATTTGGTTGCTCTATCTCTTTTAGCCTTCGAGCAAGGGGCGACGAACAAGACGGACAGACGGACAGACGGACGGACAGACAGGGCTATATCGACTCGGCTATTGATGCTGATCAAGAATATATATACTTTATATGGTCGGAAATTACTCCTTCTCTATGTTACGCACATCCACTTTTACCACAAATACAATATACCCTTTTACTCTTCGAGTACGGGTATAAAAATGAAGTGTTATTTAGTCGAACTTCTCTAAGTAAATGAAAGTGAATCCAAAGTAAATACTGAATCGAAGCGTTATGCGTGTTCGCAAATTATCCGTTTCATTGAAGTGCTCTTTGGTAAACCACATTTTTTGTTTTTGGTCTGACGTTTACACAAACAAAGCGGATGGTTTCCAAACTCGTGAACACGCAACGTATAACTGCCCATGTGAAAAACAATGATTTTCTAAATTTAACCCGCAAACACTAAGCGATTTGCCTTGCGACTTGTTAATTGTCGTTGCGAACGCAAGGCGAACTGGAAATTGCAATCGTTTGAAGTCAAACGGAAGATTAGTCGGAATCATTGGTATTCGAGGAATACATACATTTTCACCTACGTACTTTCCGTTAATAATGGGTGCCTCAATCAAATTCGGCATAAGTCTTTTTTACCGGAAGTCGAGTACCGTTGCAAAGTCGCAGTGGATTCAAATTACGCAATATCATTATAACTGTACCAACTTTGAGTTGCAAGTTATGTGGTGGAAATCCTGGTAGCTCCAGAGAGTTCAAATATTCCGTTGGATAATTTACTACATCATCGGGATTTGTTATGGAATCAACGGATTTGATCCAAATCGCCAGCACCAAATCGCCAGCAATTTTTGATTGAATTGTGAAATTCAGTGCGTGTACATCATTATTCTTTGCGGCAAGAATGGTTCGTTGACTTAACCAAGCATAATTCTGATAATTCCCACTAATGTTTGGGAAAACATTTTCAATAAGAGCTAATTGAGAGTCTACAAATCGGCAAAAGTCGTTGGTAAGAGTAATTAATCCAGATGTCGCATCAACTGGGACTTTTCCATTTCCAACAGCTAACAATTGTTATGAAAATTGTGCAGTATACGTGCGACCTAGTCCATCAGTGGAAACCACCTGTGGCCAATCTGGAACTGGGGTTCCTTGTTTGCGACGTTGGAATTTCTTTGTTGATTGATTCCAAGTGTAATACTTGGGCATTTCAACGTACATCAGCGTCGCTGCGAATGGATCTGCTTCACACATTGCAAAAGAAGCTAGTCAATGTTTTCGATGGTGGTCTCTCAGCTCGTTGTGCCGCATTAGCCTCAGTGAAGTAAACTCTTTTTGGCCATTTTCCAAATGCACTGCTAAATGTACAACTGTGGGATATCTTTCATGAATTTAATCGCCACAGTGCTTCATTAGTACTGACATATCTGCCCATTTGGAAGTTGCTGATTTCGTCATTCGCATTTTCCGACGCAATACCAAAAACAGCCATGTCGCTGCCTTTTGTGACGTACTTGCACAAATATAATATTTGATTGATTTGGCCGAATGACAACTCTCAACGTTTGCATGTGTTTAGAAAATTCGTGATAGCAGCGGGAAATATGGTACAATGAATTCATTTCCGATCTCAATCTCTTTGATTTTGAACTTTAACTTTGATAGTTCGACCATTATCTTCTTATGAACGCCGACGATAAACTGGATATCCATCGTTCCCTGTGACTGTTTCAGCAACTAACGGTCGCGGATATCGTTTTGTGCACTTTCCATCAGCCATGCAAGGCGATAATGGATTTAATGCATGCACCATCTGTGTCGTCACAATGTCGTGTAGGTGGGGATCTGTGACTGGATCAGGAATTTCAGCTGATATGATGTCCCACTTCATTTGAATGTAATTTCCGATATTATATGATGGGAGAATCGTCAGACGTCCAATATTCTGATTGAATCGGATGAACGCTAAACGTTCCGTCTCGACTTTAACATACATGTCGACAGCGTATTGCTGGTATAGCCGACGGCACTTTAGAATGACATTCTCCTCATGTGTACGAATCATCATACGATACGCATAGTAATTCATTGCGCTTAGATTTGTTTTCATTGATACGCCTGAAAATGCAAAATTAAATGAATTGTTAATGGAAACCAATAATAGCAATAATTATTGTGTGAATATTGTACCTGTAATTGGATCGAACATCTTCAACGTGATGTCGTTTCCGTCTTGCCCTTGCCAATAAATGATTAGATATTGTAACGCATCGTACAAACGATGTGTCTTGCTTTTACGATGCATGACATTGCTTCTTCGCTGAACGACAATGTCTCGCGATTTAGTTGCAGCAACATCATTAACGGTGGGTGCATTGAATCTTCGCACATGTTCACCTGTTGGGGTACAATCCGCTCTTATGACAAATTTGTGCGTATCCGATGGCATTCGTTCCAATGCTGTTTTGAACATATTAACCACAGCATTATTAGCGTGAAAAAATGCTTGCAACTGTTAAATAATTCGTCTCTTTAACTGTTGTGTTCCCTGTATATTGCACCGCACATTCAGCTGATCCACCATCGACGAAATGAAATATATTTGCAGAAATTTATGTGTGTAATTTAGAATTGTCTGGACTGATGTGTAAATTGTGTGAAGCTCGCGAAACTCTGGCACCGACTGACGCTGAATCTCTCTCGCTTAACCCTACAAAACCCCCTGCTCTAGTGATCGCTCTCTCCTCTGCTCAAAAAGGGTGTTACTCAATACTGGCGTCCACTTCGAGTCTCTCTCTGCACTGTGGGCCCTATTCCGATTCCTACATTCGGCCCTCCTGACGCTGGATTCGCCCCGAATTCCTTCATGTACTCTGCCACACTGGAAGTCTTACAAGGTCCTTCTCCATCTCCTACCTTCTCTACGTCGTACCTTCCATGTTTATTGACTTTCACCACTTTGTATGGTCCTAGATACTTTCCTTTCAATTTAAGTCCCACCCCGTACTGTGTATGCTTAATCGCTACTAAATCATTAACCTGGTATTCCTTTCCTACCGTTCTTTTCTTATTGAACGCTAATCGATTCTCCTCCTGCAAATCTTTTATGTTTTCTCTAGCTTCTTTGCGTATCTGCTCACGCTCTTCGTCCAATTCCTCAACAAATGATTGACTCACCAGCTCCTTTAGCTCCGAAATATCTGAACATCGCATATCGACCCCTGTCAAAATCTTAAACGGTGTTACCTTCGTACTTCTCGGTTCAATATTGTTGATTAATTGCTGCACTTTGGCTACATGCCTATGCCAAGAACCTGGACTATCTCCACTTAACTTTGACAACATAGGAACTACGACCCTATGTATTCGCTCCACTTGCCTGTTACCTCGTGGCACACCTGTAGTAATCATCAAATGTTGTATATTCCGACCTGAACAATACTCCCTAAACGCATTTGCCGTGAAAGCGGCTCCTCTATCTGATACAATTCTACATGGATTACCAAAATTGATGGCCTGCTTTTCCAAAACAGTTTATAACTTCCTCAGTTCCTGTACTACGCGTTGGGTATAACCACACATACTTTGAGAACCCGTCAACAACAACAAGAATATGGTTATACCGCTTTTTAGTGATTTCCATTGGACCTACATGATCTATGTGGAATGTCACTAACGGCCTGTCGCCCTTATCTATTGGTGTCAAATACCCTTCTTGCTTTCCAGCTTTCGCATTTACCATGATGATACATTCTACGCAACTTTCTACAACTCGACATATTTTTTCTTTCAATTCTTCTTCTAAGTCCTGAGTCTTCTTCGCAGAAAATGTCCCTGCCTATGGGCAATTCGAATTATTTCGCCCTCCATTTGGGATGGTACTACGATCAGTTCTCTATCTGGGTCTTTGAACAAAATCTGGTTTGCAATGTAATAGACTTCATACCCTTTTATCCTCTACAATACTTCTAATTACTTTTGTCCAGTCATCCGCCAATTGCGCCTCTTTCAACCTATGCATCACACTATCTGTCAATACGTAACACGATACTCTACTTAACGCATCTACATGCCTCATCTTTGATCCTGACCTATGCTCTATATCAAAATCAAAGTCCTGTAGGAACATTGCCCATCTCGCAACTCTTAACGGTACCTCTTTCTTCTTCATTGTCATTGCGAACGCATTGCAATCAGTGATGATTTTAACCTTCGTTCCCAAGACATATACACGCCACTTTGTCAATGCTCCTATCACTGCAAGAACTTCTAGTTCGTACGAGTGGTATTTCTCTTCACAAGGTCTTGTTTTACGACTCATAAAACAATACTGGGTGTAACAAGCTATCTTCTGGGTCTCTCTGCAGCAATACTGCCCCAAATCCGAACTTGGACGCATCTGTGTGTATTTCTGTTTGTGACTTAGGATTATACAACCTCAGAACTGGTTTACTAGTCAGCCCAGCCTTTAACTGCTCGAACGCTATATGCTGTAACTCCTTGAACTCGAACTTTGCCTCCTTCCGTAATAAATCTGACAACGGTTTTGCGATTATTGCGTATCCTTCTATAAACTTCCTGAAATACGACGTCAGCCCTAAGAATCTTTGCACTGCCTTTTTATCTCTGGGTATTGGAAAATTACTCACTGCCCTAGTTTTTCCTCACTTGGCTTGATCGTTCCATTTTCAAACGATATAACGATATATAACTATTTTCTGTAGAACCTGACACTTTGTCCAATTTATTCTTAATCCGTTTTGTGCTGCCACTTCAAGCACTCTTCCCAATCTTTCAAGTCCTTCTTGAACATCTTTACTCAGGATGATAATGTCATCCATGTAAATGACTGCATCCCCTTTCCTAATAAGCTCACGCATTACTGACATTATAAAACGATTAAACACTGCAGGCGAGTTGGATATACCGAATGGAACATACTGGAACTCGTACTGACCATTTTGGGTAACGAATGAAGTGTACTTCTGAGACTGTTCCTCGACCGGCACGTGAAAATACCCGTTCGACAGATCCAATGTGGTAAATACTCTTGCTCCCTCTAACTTCTCGAGAACACAATCCATCTGCACCATTGGAAAATTATCTCTCACTATCTTTTCGTTTAACTTTCGATAATCACAACATAGTCGTTTCTTCCCATTTTTCTTTTCGACCAAAACTACTGGAGATGCATATTCTGTCGTGCTATGCTTGATTATCTTCTCGTCCAACCATTCTTGAACACTTGGTCATCGACTATCCTTTGTTCGCTGCATGCTAGACGTCTCGGATGTTGGTAGACTGGTAACTCGTCCGTTAACACTAATTTCATTCTTATCTGACTACTAGCATTTCTCTTTGGGTTATATCCTCGATCATACCTTTTCACTTTACTTGCTTCTAACTGCGACAAAATGTGACACCACTATGTCCACCTTATCTTCACTTTCCTCGGAAATCAACATACACAAGCTTCTATACTCTGCCAGCAGCTCTGAGCAAGAACCTTGTTCCTCATTACCTTTATTCTGTGTCACTTCACTCTCCACTTGGACCTCCAGTCGTCTAACCAATTCTGTCCCATCTTTGGTGACTTTCAAGTCAACGTCTTTTAAAATTGTCCTGCCTAAAATCGCTTCAAAAGCTATGTCTTCATCAGACACAACATTGAACTCTACTTTCATATCGATTCCATCGATCTTCACAGGAATTATAGCACTTCCAATAGTGATGATCTGAAACTCCCCAATTCCAGTCAGACATCTTTGGCGACCGGTCAACTGACCAATTCTAACTTAAGGAAAACTCTGCGGCTTAATAAGCATGAATCCGCTCCTGTGTCTACAAGCCCTTTGAACGTGGCTCTTGAGTGTACGACATTCTTCAACTCTAGGCCGGAAGAAGTAAATATACCTAATGGTTTTGTTACAATCTTCCCTTGTACTAAGTTTGCTCTTTCGTGCTTTTACCTGTCCTTCAACCCTACAAGCAGCGGCTTTATGCCCTGGTTGGTTGCATTTAAAACATCTAAAAATCGTTCTTTTGGACAGTCTTTTCTTCATATGTGACGTTTCTCCACACTTATAACATTTCCTAACTGACTCTGACCCTTTTCCCTCATCTATTTCCTTGCCAAAACTCCTCGATTCATATTTATTTGATGACTTCAATGGACCACGAATCTTGTGATAAACTTCAATCTGATTCTTCAACTGCCTCATGGTTCTGGCTTGATACAGCAATCCCACTTATTGGTTCGACTATCCGGAATCCCATTCACAAAGTACTCAATCAAACTTTTCGTCTTCTAAATCAATTGGTTTCGCGATCTCCATCAGAGCATACAAGTATTCCTGCAACGTTTCATTCTTCTTTTGTTGTCGCTTAAATAATCTCCGATGAACCTCTGCTGATGATACTTTAATCCCGAACTCTTCAGTCAATGCTTCCTTCAATCTACTCCAGTCCCGAATATCTCGCTGACTGCGTATGTACAACTTTGCTGCTCCACCTAACAATTGCTTAGCATAAATAAATGTCTGCAGATGATTCCACCCTACCGTAAGTGCACATTCTTCAAGCTCAATTATCCACTGATTAACATCCATGCTATTTGAACCGGAAAACTCTGAAACGCTACCCTCAACATCCTTCGACGTGAACCACGATCTAGCTGAAACTGAAGCTTCTATTTCTCTGCGACCAATTCCTGTCACTCTATTTCCGATTTCTCCAGTTTGATCTTGATGTGGTTCTATTGACCTGAATGATTGTTCTTGTTCATCCCCATCGCTCTCATTTACCTCCCCTAAAAGATCATAGTGAGTAAGAAGCCGGTTTTGTAAATCTACCTTTCTTCCAACCGTCTCCAATCCTAACTCGCTCAACTTAAGCCTCAAATCCACAACTAGCAGTGCCAGAACCTCGTCTCTTCTCATCTTGTACAATTTATGTTCTTATAGTATAAGTTGAATGTAATAATTATATAGAAAATGTATGTTATTATGATATAGCATAGAACATAACAATACAAAATATTAATGCCAATATCTCTCAAACTCTGACAATTTCAGCGATTTTAACTTGGCCGGTTACAATGGCTTCAAACAATGCCTTTTTAAATTCAGTGAACTTAAAACTTTTCCGTTTACAGTTTATTTACTAATTCAATTACAATTTCTTAAAACTCTTCCGATTGTAATGGCTCTCAAACTTTTACTTAGTACTTATCAAACTTTACTCGAATTATTTTCAAACTGTACTTATATGCATCCAACTGTGCTTCTAAAACTGTAAACACATTTAGCTTATCACTATGTTAGTTACTTTTTAACACGTTCGTTCTTGTTTGACTCAATGTCGCTCGTTTCAGCTTCCTCTTGGATCTACTTATGTATATAGATCCTCTCGTCTCATACAGACAATTTCCGTCACTCACCAGAATTCGCAACTGTACTTTTGCAACTCGCCTTTCTGCTACCGCCTTACCGCCACCCAACTCTTGATCCAAGATTGGTTGCTCTCGTTCTGCTTCACGTTCTCTTCTCGAGCTATACAGTCACAACACTCCAGCCAGTTGCTTGTTGTCTGTATACCGAAAAGTCCCACGCCGCTGTCAGTAACGATTGCTGCTACCTGGCCTTGCCGCCTCCCAACGCTTGATACCACCGAGATCAGTTGCTCTCGTTCTGCTTTTTACGCCTCTCTTCTCCAGCTATACAGTCACAACACTCCAGCCAGTTGCTTGTTGTCTGTATACCGAAAAGTCCCGCGCCGCTGTCAGTAACGATTGCTGTTCTCTCTCTGCTTTCGTATCGTCTTCGTTTTAATATCTTTTAACGCTGCTCTCGTCGTTTCTCGTAGCTTTCGTCGTTCCTTTCGCCTTCACTGTTTCTTGTCGCCTTCTGTCGCAGACCTTGAAATCAGTTCTCGCTGTCTTCGCTGTTTCCTTTCGCCTTCACCGTTTCTTTGCTGAGTCTGCCGTTATCCCGCTTGTTCGTTGTTTCGGCGCCACGCTTCTGAATTTCACAACTCCACGTAATTGTCGAAAATTCTTTTTGACGCTCTGATTCTGTCTCTGTCGCTCTTACACAATTGTCCATTAACACTCTTGACTTGGTTAATGCAATTTTACGACCTCTGGCCCGAACTTCACTACAATACAGCCAAATTTACCACAATTACTACACTGTTTTTGGTGTTTTATACACGTTTCAATCAAAATTCAAATCCCGGACGAGCCCCAAATGTGTGTAATTTAGTATTGTCTGGACTGATGTGTAAATTGTGTGAAGCTCGCGAAACTCTGGCACCGACTGACGCTGAATCTCTCTCGCTTAACCCTACAAACCCCCTGCTCTAGTGATCGCTCTCTCCTCTGCTCAAAAGGGTGTTACTCAATACTGGCGTCCACTTCGAGTCTCTCTCTGCACTGTGGGCCCTATTCCGATTCCTACATTTATGCGGTTCATCTGGTGTTGCCACCATTGAACCATGCAAATGATATATTTGTCCTTGTATCTGTAATTGCAAACAATCATTTGTTGAAGAATACGGTGTAACTTCTGACCGTGGGATGGTGTAGTGTGTGGTGTATATGTAGTTGTTACGTGTTGCAATTCATTGTGTTGGTGTGAGTGATTGGTTATGTGTGTTGTATCTTTTACCTTGCAAGTCGGCATGAAGCCGCCTTCTCGAATGATATTAGCTCCAAAGGAAGTCATGCGAAAGCAGTTATTGTATTCAAGGATGTGTTGAAGAAAAATGGCTGGAATCGGGATCACTTCCATCGAACAATGGTTTCAGTGGCTGTGGTGGTGTAAGTAATGGATCCAGTTTGACTTTTCCACTTGCGCAGCAAATCCAGCCGTTTCTCTTTTTGAACTTTTAACGCATTGCAATATCGGCATATAGTCGTCATTGGTCCAATATCTAAATTTTCATCATCACTGTAGTTCGCAGTGGGATCATATTGGAATGCCAAGCGATTGTATGATGCCAATGATCTTCCTGTCCTCACGCGTTGTCCCAATCGGGAATTTTCTCTTATTATATTTTGTCTTTCTTCGCTTAAGTTCTGTAAATACACTTGTTGCTGGCTTGCATGTCTTGTGCGGCGGCCGATGTTCGTACGTCGTCGAATGGTGAATTTAACCTCAAATGCACGATCCACATAATTTACACAGTTCAACTTACCACCTTAAAGACAATTGCCTGCTGTTGAAATTGAATAAAAATGTTCACAAT
>CM019042.1:20331149-20355956 GCA_009664405.1 Drosophila bifasciata | reverse complement strand
GAAAATGATGACACTGTGTTGAGGTTGAGGTTTGTAAATTTTTCTTTATTTTTGGATTAATTGCGGTTTTATACTACTAGTGTGTTCTGGCGTGTAATTGTGGCGCGGTGTTGACTGTTGATGCACTGCTGATGGACTGCTGATCGACTGCCTCATTGATCCATGGCGCGCGCTATTTAAAGCCGGCACCTGGGGTGTGAGGTCGCTGAGTCCGCGTTTTCGTGGGTGTATGTTGGGGCACCGTTTCGCTGTGATCGCGGAACTTGGTGCAGTGTCAGGTGACCTAGTCCGCGTGTTTTTGCTAACATAGCAGCGCGGAATTAGGTCTAGTGTGTTTGGTAGCGTCAGGTGACCTAGTCGGCGTGTTTTGCTAACATAGCAACCCGGACCTAGGTGCAGTGTATTGGTAGTGTCAGGTGTTTTTAATAATAGTCTTATATATTATTTAGTTTATGATTATATTATGTGTATATCTTACATTATCTATTTATGTTTCTTGTGGCGGACCGTTGTGGTCCGTTACACTACAGTACGAAGGATGTGGTATCTTGAAACCACCGTTACCAGCGAGGCAGAAAGATTGATCCGACATATCGATATAAAGGAAGATATAATTATGAAAGCGCCTGGAAAATTTTAGCTGACGCATACCAACCTCAACCATCACACAATCAATGACGACGCCAAGTTACTAAAGGAATTGCTATAACAAAAATATAAACCCTTTATGAGAAATCACTGGGAAACTCTAAAAGCATACAGGCCTTTGACACCATGCTTCAGTTCCTAGACCAAAGAATTCGAGTTTTAGGAACAGGAAAGAAAAGAGCCAAAAGGCAAAACATGTGCATCATTAAACACAGGAAAAGCAAAGACATCTTTTTGCTCATTCTGCAAAAAGGCAATCCATTGGCTTTACGGATGCGATGAGTTTCGCTCCAACTCTCCATCAGAACGACTAAACTGGGTGCTAAAACAAAAGTTATGCGTCAACTGTTTCTGATCAAGCCACAAAACAAATGCATGCCTCAAGTGCGACAAGAAGCATAACACGCTGCTGATCTAGAAACCGGATCAAGTACAACCACAGATTCAGGAGCACCGACCGTTGCTGCAGCAAGCAACATTAATTACAATCTATTGTCAACAGCAAAAGTAGCAGTAGCAGTAACAGACAGATTGCCAATTTTAGAGCTCTGTTGGATTCAGGATCACAGATCAACTCGATCTCTGAACGAATGGCATCAATGTTGTTGCTCAAATTTAATGTCACAACATTACGCATCCAAGGAATTGGAGGTCAGTCAAAGAACAGTACAGCTGGAGTAAATGTTCTAATAAAATCATGGAAAAGTCTGGATTCTGGACAACTTATAGACGGCGGAAAAACTACGCACGCCAATCAAAGCACAGTGCTAACTCATTTTATAGAGAACTAGTAGACCTGCGCGCTTCGCTGCGCCAAATACATCCATGCCATCGGACGGGACTGCTCTTAGTTTCGCATTAAGTTACTCAGGTAGGAGGGGTACACAACCATGCGGCATCACAACGGTCAAATATTGTATTTTGTATATTGTATTGTATGTATTTACTAGAAAGCCTGCGCGCTTCGCTGTTTACTTATTTAATGTTTAGGAATTCATCGAAATTAAACAATGATAATCTTGATATATTAACATGTTTTATTTATTGGTATGCTTTGTGATAAACAATATTTTTTGTTTTGCCGTCGGTACAATGAATAACTAAGGCCGAAAGATTGCCTACTCGTGATCACGCATTTAAACCACAAATTTGCAACGACTGGTGACTATCTCTGGTGGGACCTTTTCGATATTTCTAGAGTCGTTTTTGATATCTTTTGCGAGACTTTTGCAATAGCGCTAATGGCTCGCAAGAAAAGATTTTCGACTTTTTTACCTTCCCATTTCGTACCAACTAGAAAATTTTTATTTTTTACTTATAATGTTGTACCGCCAACTAGGCCGGGTATGCTGCAGCGCCGGGGCTCACAGAAATTTGTCTGATCTCTGGATGTGATAGCTAAAAGAAATGAGTTTTCTGATTATAGAATAAGACGAGTAAGGTGGCAAAAGTAGTTTGTTCTATTTTTTAGTAGGAGTATACAGATTTTGGACTAAGGGGACTACAGGGTCGTCTACAAGCTCCTCATGATCGCACGCGTCTGTTCGATGCCGGCTGGTGGATGGGGTCGTCTAGTGGTACAGGGTCGACGGATGCTGTACTCCCTGAGTGATACGGAGGATAATGCGCTTCGAGAGAAGACAGTGTTGCAGTTGACAAGGATGCGCTCCGAGAGACGTAGCGGATGCGGATGGTAGTGGATAGTGTGCTCCGGGAGACAAGTGTGGCGGAGGAAAGTGCGCTCCGAGGAGAATTATATGATGCAAAGGATAACGACCACCGTAGGACGAGAGAAGAGAGTGTTGCGGAGGATAATGCGCCACAAGAGACGAGAATTGCAAAGGATAATGCACTCTGAGAGACGAAAGGAGTTCGGAGAAAAGAGAGTGTTGCGGAAGATCTGTCTATATCTATCGCTCCGCCTAACAAATATTATTTTCCGCATATTAAGGAAAGTTATTTTGTTTTATTTGAGTATTCTGTGTATTAAACCAACCGTGCAAACTGTCCATTATCTGTGCTAGTGTAGTTTGCGTCTTAGTGGTTATATATTTCTGTTGTAAAAGTCTATAGTGCTTTCTCACTTTTTCTGTGTTGTTGTTGACATACGCTTTACATATGATTCACTCACTCTGACTCGCTCTCTTTTTCTATACTTATCTTCGATCTTTCTAATACAGACGCTCACCGTTTGCCGCCTCTCCATGCGTGATAAACGCTTTGTGTTTATATCGTCTCTAAATTAAACGGCTTATTGCTAGGCCACCGTCGATCGCTTGTTTGTTGTTCTTTTGATCCTTGTATTATTATCGTTTGCGTGTTTATCTCTGTGTTACAAACGTACGCTTTTACATTTTACATTTACATTTTTATTTTTACATTTTCACCTCTTACTTATTTTGTTTGGCTATAATGAGTACTTGCTGCGCCAAGAAGTGACGATCGGTGGCCCTTAAGCAGATCTTCACACGCTGTGTGACAACACGGCTCACACGGTATGGGCGGACCTGGTTAAAATTGGCGGACGCGTCGTTGATCTCATTAAGTCTTGTTGCGGTCTAAATTGAACGTGCTGGGACTGTCGGATGTCTTTATGAGACAGACTCACAATGAATTCACGGCCGTTAATTCTGGATTTCGACTGCTGCAGGAGAAGTTCTATTCTATGGAGACTCATTTTAAAAATCTTTAAATTTTAGCTGTGTCTCCAAAAAGAAAAAAGGGTAACAAAAGTCTACCCACTTATAATAACGACAGATTTCTTGTAGTTCCTAGGTCGCCGTCACCCCAATTAGTTCATCGTCTTCAATTAACTTTGGTGCTGGGGAGCTAGGATGTAACGGGGCACCGACTGATACTTCAGCAGCTACCTCCTCACTAGCCACCTCTTCTGCGCCTGTGCCTGACGGTGTCAGTCGCGACGTTAGTGACTATCCTGGAGCTTAAGCGCCTTCACTCGAACCAGCTGACACAGCCGTCAGTATGGGTTTGAGGCTCCGTCTACCTCTGCTGCCATGTTAATTTATAAAAGTAGCATTTTATCTGCTGATTCTGCCCCTTTCTATCAAATAGTTCTATCATCCCTCCACCTATTCTAATTGCTGTCGCTTCGCTAAAATCTATTTTCGATTCCCGACTTATGGCATCGGCTACGGAAGTTCTGGTCAGGTATTTTATCTACGCTAAACTTAACATTCATGAAACCTCAGGTCTGGTAGTTACTTAATTTAACTTTAAAGTTAAACGTAATATTTCTTCTTTCCAAATCCTTGAACTCCTGAAACTTCCGTCCGTCCTACACTATCTCTGGGAGTCTTAAATTCTGCTTCAAAAATCAGAGCTCTCTAAAGATATCCTATCAGAAAGTCCGCGGCTTTTGCAGTAAGCTCAACCAGTTATATACTGACAGTGCATCTTTCGAGACTGATGAAATCGCTTTCTCTGAAACTTGGCTGAACCCCTTGTAACGAACTGTTTCTGTCCGACTGATCAGCGGGGCTGGCTCAGCGGCCGACGGGATCGTTGCAACGAATTTGTTTGTTGCCTCGCAGACAATAAGAAAAATGCTCAAATCATTTGGTTAACTAGCAGCAGGATCTTTATTGGTATCTTAACTTACGGGCTCTTACGTGCTATATTACAAATGGATACCTGCTGGGCCTCCGCTGGCCTTCCTCTGCCGACACTGCCCTCACGCTACCACCGCTTGGTAACTTTGCTTAGCAACCGCCTCGTCCGCCACTCTCAGTTCCGCACACTCTGGGCTCACCCTTCGCTGGTACTCGCCCTAAGCAGTGAGTAGCATCTGGCGCTCCATTAGTCTCCTTATTTCAGCCCTTTGCTGAAATATTGCTCAGTTGTCCTCTTCACGACGCACGTTCACTCACTCGTGGAATTCTCGCTTTCACTCGCTTTGATTCGCGCACTTGCCCGTCTACTATCCTGGATTTACTGTCTCGTGCCGCTGTCGCTGGGCTCCATTTATATCGTATCCGTGTCGCTGCCTAGTCCATCGGCGCCTCCGCGAGTTTCCACCTCGTTCTTAACGGGATCAAGCCGGTGGCGTGATCTCATGTCCATATTTGGACCTTCGCTGGACCTCTGCCGGCCCGATCCCGCTGTCTCCCGAGCGGCATGAGCGCCGCTCCTTGCGCGCTCCTCCATTCCCCGCCTCTCTAACGGGACTCGGCGCCAGACGTGCTCACACGACCACCAATGGTCATGCGCTGGGCTACCACCTGCTCGTCCCGCCGACCCCTCTCCTTTCGATCGGCTCTCTGGCCCTGCCGAATTCGCCGTGACTTCTCCGGAACCCTTAATCCTTTATGGGCCCTTGTGAGGAAATTCAGTTCCTCACAATTACCCCCTTTCTTCACTAGAGGACAGCTCCCAAAGTTTCCTCACCCAGCCACCTTCCGATTTGATCGAATTCGAATTTGATTCAAATGCCACCAGATTCGAATGTTGCGCGCGCGAGCCATTCGTGTCCTCCGACCTGGTTCGCTCACCAGTCGATCGGTTCACCATCCGTCGACACATTTTCGCCGTTATGGTTCCGGCACTCGTTCCGGAGCTGGTTCCTCCGACCGATTGGCGCATTATGCGCACGATAGGTGCCAATTATGCGCACAAACGGTTGGGCGGACCAAGATCGTGCTGCCAAATTTTCCACCGCCTCCTCACGTTTCTTCCGGTCGCGGTTCTCATAGTAACCACGCCGTAAATCGAGCAGGCCGCGTTCTCCACCCGTTGCTTTTGTGTTACACGCGTGTGCCCACCTCCCGCGGCCTGCCCCTCGAAGCCACTACTTAGGTACTTCCATTTCCATTAATTTCTTTATTTTTCATTTACTTAACAACTTCTCTCCTCCCTCCGCCTGTTTACTCCTCCACGGACACCTCCACGCTGTTGGAGGACGCCGACAACCGGTACCGCACCCTTGAACCCGGACCAGGCGCTTACCGCGTCGACAGATGCAGCGCGTGCCCTCCTTAGCCCGGATGACTGCCTCTGGCCAATTCTCCACCGCCACCGGTCGCTAGGCGCGCAGCCTCTGCCGGCGCCTCCTCGCACAGCGACTGCTGCCTCTGCAGTTGCGGCCGCCCGACTTCGGCTCGGGACTCGGGGCACGAGGCCTGCCGCAGTAGGCCCGGAGTCTCCGGCTCTGCTGCTGGTGCGCTCGCCGCTGCCACATCCCCTCGGTCTTCGGACCCCCTGGCTTCGCAGCCATCTTCGATGCCTGCGTTGCAGTCGGCGTCGTGGTCGGAATCGCGGTCGGCGTCGCAGTCGGCATCGCAGTCGGCCTTTTGCCGTCATCGCCGTCGGCTGCATTTGTGGCTGCGCTCTTTGTGGAGCTTCCACCGTTGCCCGTGGTTGGGCCTCCGGCCGCACCGTCGGTCGTGTGCATAATTTTCCTCCGCCCGCCGGTCCTCCTCGCTGGTCAGCATGACCACGAGGACCACATCGCTTCCTCGCTCTCCTCCTCCGACACCTCCGGATCCCGCCTGGCCCTCGGCGTGTACTGCCCCCACGCTGTTGGCCTGCTCCTCCAAAACCTCTCCAATAAAATTTCAGTATGTTCGTTCGACTTTCCCGTTTGTGAGATCACTTGCGACTGATTGCCGGCTCCAGCCTCTGCCGCCGCCATACCCATGCTGCCTTTCTCACGCCCTCGTACGATACTTGCGCTCTTTTCCTCCGGTGTCGGCTCGCTGGATCCCGTTGGTTTTGGGCCTCCGTCTCTTCGCCGCGTTAACCCTCACAAGGCTAGCGGGTTCCTTTTCCCCTTCCAGTCTTCCCTTTTTCTTCCAGCCTCGGCCTCGGCGTCCACCATCCTTCCCCTCTGTTCAACCCCCCTTCGGCCCAGGTAAGTGAACGGATTTTGTTGATTATTTTCAATCTCTAATTTTCCCGCTGCCTTTCAGATCATCCTGCGTCCTTGCCCGTGGTGCCTCTCGTCCAAGTTAGCTTAGGTTCGGGAGTTGAGAATGTATATTGTGGAGAATATATATATATGAAGTTGAAAAACAACGCAAGACGTGTGGTTGATTTGACTTCAGTATTCAGAATGAATTCTTAATTTCTCTTTAATCTGCCGTTGATTCTTATTTGTTGGAAAGTGCTGATCAGACGGATTTCGAAGTGGAGCGAATGCGATTTTTCTCGTGTGTCAACTCAGTCTTGCCGACATGGTGATGGCTGAATTGGGCTACGCGTCGGGGTTTCGGCGCTACCGGCGTAGGTATCTGCTGAGGCGGTATGGCGCGTCATAGAGGTTTCGGTGGGACCGCTGAGGGTAAGTGCTGAGGCGGTAACTTCCGCGACTAACAGGCTCCTCCAACCTTTCGTCCGGCTGCGATCGGCCCCGGCTTGTCCTCCTTCACGCCCGGTTCGGCTTGGCGTGACCTCTGCCCCCGCGCAGCTGCCAGACCCGAGGATCGTCCGACTCCTCGCCCGTCAGTTGCGCGCGGGTAGTGCAGTTCGCCCGGCCAAACCCGACGGTCGTAGGTGACTCCGGGTCCTTGGGGCCCTGCGGACCAGGACATCCGAACTGTTGGGACGTTGATGCTGACGTTCGTGACTGCCGATACTGTTGGCTGATAGACTGCCCAACGGTGTGATCGAAGTTGCGAACTGCCCCTGATTGATCAGCGGCTGCGCGATTTAAAAGCCAGAACCTGGTGTGTGTGGCCGTTGCAGTTCTGTCTTGGGGTGTGGGATGGGATTTGGGTCGAGACGTTGGTGAGTTTTGCTGGCTCTGCAGCTGACCTAGTGGGTGAGATTTAGGGTACGCTTTTTGCTGAAATAGCATCGCGGAAATTGATTTCGGGCGGGTTGAGTGCAGTGTGGTATGGGAGTGGGTCTTTGTCGAATTGTAGGTGAGTGTTGCTGGCTCTGCAGCTGACCTTGGCTAGGCGCGCCTTGCTGAAATAGCATTGTGGAAATTGAGCAGTGTATTGGGTCGGGTTGACCCTAAAATGTACTAGTAATTGGGTTGTTTAGGTAGTGGATCTTAGTCTGCTAGTGGGTGTATGTGTATCTTAGTTTGCTAACGGGTGTATGTAGGTATTGTATAGGCCATGGTCCATGGTCCGTTACACCACAAGTTTTTATTAAGCTCCATTCTTTTCTTTTCTTTTATCGCAATGAATTGTGCATTTCAAAATTGATAATTTGCACCTCCGAGTTTGCCCATTGGCTTTGACACTCAATGGCGTCCCTGCGTGACCCCAACTGGAGCCGGTGACCACGCCTGCCATACTTGTCCTAGCTTTACGACTCGCACCTCTGTAATCCTCCCTCTTTATTCTCCGCAGTCGTGACAATTTATTTTGATGCATCTGTTCTTTGTTGTTTTTTGTAACGGACCATAGACCATGGCCCTATACAATACCTCTACACATACACCCGCTAGCAAGCTAAGATACACTTACACTCGACCTAAGCGACCCAATACAGCCACTAGCAAACTAAGATACACATACAGTCGACCTAAGCAACCCAATTAAAAATTAAACCACACTGCACTTAACATAACCCTATCACCCCCGCGATGCTATTGCAGCAAAAGCGCGCCCCCCAATTTCCGACACTTGGTCAGGGCTGCATAGTCAGCAAAACCCACTCCACACGACACGGCCCCAAAACCCACTCACCCAACCTCGACCCGAAAACCCAAAGTTACCATTTCCCACAGTTACCCACTCTGCCAGGAACCCCCACACCCCAAACAGAACTGCAGACTCAGCGGTCCCATTGACACCAGGTGCCGGCTTTTAATAGCGCGGGCCGCTGATCAAAGGGGCAGTTCACCCAACGCAGTTCATCCAACGTCGATCAGCCAACCGTACCGGCACTTCAACAGACGTCAAGTATCGACGCGTCATCGGTTGCTTTCCTCCCCGGATACAATCCACCGCCACACACACACACCGGCGGGCAATTAAATATCAATAAACACAATTCGACAACATTCAAAGAGAAATTCGATCGTCAGCGTTTTCATTTCGCTAGCACCAACATACCCCCGCCGTTACCACCCCGGTAACATACAGAGCTCTTCGGTCTCACGGTTAACCCTCGCCACAAAAGTTCCAGCGAACTACAAATTCCTTTGTTGGGGAAAAAAAACCCTGACAGACTTAGCCTACCTCAGCCTGAGATAGGACCTCACAAGTGGCGCCCGAGCAGAGACTTTCTGGCAACTTTAAGGAAATTTCAAAGCCGACTTTTGGCAACTTTTAGGCTAGGCTAAAAAAAAAAAAACCT
Organism: Drosophila bifasciata; assembly: GCA_009664405.1. Taxonomy (NCBI): domain Eukaryota; kingdom Metazoa; phylum Arthropoda; class Insecta; order Diptera; family Drosophilidae; genus Drosophila; species Drosophila bifasciata. The sequence continues at coordinate 20,347,040 of CM019042.1, read as the reverse complement.
TAATACGGGTGGTGCGACGTGGATAAAAGATCCACGGCCGCCAAAAAAGAGAAAGGAACAGAGCTAATAAATGTGAAAACACACAACCAGTGCGAGCGCCACCGTGAAAGAATACGAAGTGCGCGAGTACCGAAAAAAAGTGATCAAGTGCCCAACAGCACCACAGAAACAACACAAGCACCATTGAATCCCACGAAGAGGACTCAGGCAGCGATCTCCACGCCGTAGAGAAAACCACCAATCCAGGCGTCATCGGCTGGATTTACAAGCGTCGTCGAGAGGATCTGAGGCTTTCGCCAAGGAATTTGATTTAGTAGTGAAGGCACTGTCGAGAGATGCGTTCGAACTTCGTTATACTAGTCGCCGGACCACCCCCGCCGAGTAGTTGGGTTCGCCTCGGCGGGGAACTTGAGCGAAAATACGCCTGACCAGCCGGACGCCCAAAGTCCCCGCTGCCCACTACCCCGGACCATCTGGCACCCAGAAACAGGACCCAAAAAAGCCAGTTTACAAATCCCCACCATCGCTGGAGAACGAGCCCCGACCACCAATTAGTCGTAACGGTCGCCGATAGCCCCCAGGCCGCCAACCACAGAAACTTGCCGCTCGCCCACGCAGAGAATTGTGCCAGCGATCGACCCACACATAGACGGGCGCGACTACAAATATTATTGCACGCACCGCGAACGCATCCGCGGATGGGGTATCCAGTTCAGCGGCGAAATGACCCAATATCATTTTGAATTACTCGAGGAACGCGCAAGCTCATATGGAGTGGACACCAACCAGTTGCCTTCGCCATGGCCGAGCCGAGCCATTCACCGACCGAGCTAAGCCGTTGGTACCGTACCAGCCAACATTCACATTCTGTCATATTTCCTGCCAGCACGGTATTTCGAACAACTGGACGACCAGATCCGGGCCGCAAAGCAAGCGGTGAGAGAACCGTTCAAAGATTACCCCATCGAGATACGGATAATTGGCACCACGCCGGGTACGATCCAGTTAAACAGCTGTACCGAATCTTACGACCACGCCCTTGTCAGGAATCCAGCTATACGTGCGGACGAGACCGATTGAAAGCTTGTCAGCATGGAAAGCTGACACGGCTAGCCTCGAGTACGAATCAGTCACGAGCGGGAAAAAATGAGATAACCCCCGCACCAATCCGAACCGCAATAAAGAGACACCAGGCCGGCGAGGCGCCCAGATCGAAGAGAAGGTGACTCCTACCGGACGCAAAGCTCGAGATCCCATTGGGACCTCAGCGGACACATCCCGGAGACAGTCATCAAATCCAACTGGTAAAGGGCCGGACGTGGCCCATTGCATGATCACCACGCCTATTGTCAACCCTGTCGCCGGTGTGGGTCAAGCTGGGCATGCCGCCTACGACTTCACCCACCCCTCGATCCCAAGTTCTGCTGAATGGAAAGCGCGGCATCTCGACCATCAGGGTCAGCCGAAAGCGACACCCCCAGACCCGCAACTAAGCCACGAACGACGGCCGAATAGTGGCGATAGTGACAATAGAGGACAAACAACGGAGGCCACTATCGACACCGGGGCATCCCGCAGTTTCGTCATCGCGCCAACCTGGCCCGACAACTAGACAACAACCTCTACCTGTAAGATGCATGCGTCCGCAGACGCCTGGCTGACGGCTCAGTCAGAGAGATCACACACTAGTTCTACTGGCGCACATCGTGGATCAACGAGGTTCAGATCCCACCCTGGCCCTACCAAAACATGTTGAGCAAGTGATAGTCGGTATGGACTTTCTATGTGCCATCGAAACGATGATCCAATGCGGCACTACGTCGTTAAAACTACAAGATCGCCACCCTCACGCCAACGCCACCGTCAGTTCAATCCAACCACGTACAAGTCACCGACCGCAGCACCAATAAATCTAGTTCAACCGCGAATACACGACCCCGAACTACCACAAAGAAGACGGCACCCAATACCGCAAACGAAGAATACGACACCGATACCAACCACAAAGGAAAGCAAAGCACCGGCCCACAACAGAAAACACGAATCCGAAACAAGCACCGGTAAACTGCAACCAAGCAAACGGAAAACGAATCCCACGGCCACTACGAGCACCCGCGTCCTAAGCTAACCACAGGGAACACACATCCCAAACACACCACGAGGATCTCACACATGAGACAAGAATCAACACACTTGAACCAGGCGCTCGACACAGGAAGCCCAGGACCAACAAACTACATGGGGCACATGCACCCCGAACCCACCACAATGATCTCACACGAGACCCCAACGAACTTGAACCAAGGACACAGGAAGCCCAGGTCCAAGTTCAGCCATCGCGCACCCATGCACCCTTCTACCCTCAACGGTGAAGGTGAACCCACGGACACCCTCAGACGACGACAACCAGCCCCGAACAACGACAGCGACAACGGCAGCAACAGTGCAACAACCAAACCACGAGGGAAACAGCCACGCAAATCCTTTGCTGGTCGGGTCCAATCATCGAACTAATCTCCACAGAACCTTCCACCCGAAACCGAATCTAGCCCGATGACCCCCGAAACACCGACCGCAGCGCTGTCGTACCCACGGCCGACGCCACCCTGATCTTCGCCAACCCACTGGAGTACCTTCCGCGTACCGACGTGCGCCCACTAGCGCCATGCACCACGCCATGCCTAACACCACGTCCGAAATCTTCGTCGCCCAAACAAGTCGTTGCTGCGGAAACAGAGTCGTCACTGAGACCCGCCTGGCCATACATCGATCTGGAGACATTGATAAATCCAGGTATACCGCCAGACCCACGAAGATGCCCGCCACTCACGGCCAACGCTACCCCGATCGTCGCCCGCATAAAGCGACTACCCAACGTAGGCCGCCAGACATAGCGCCACAGATCCAAGAATTTCTGACACTGAGCTTCCAAAAGTTCAATAATCTCCACGGGACCTCCAACATCGCCGAGCACACCATCGTCATGAGGGATAATCGACCTTCAAACAGAGGTACTACCCAAAAGAACCCAGCCATGATGGGATTATCGACGAGCAAGTCGACCAACTGATCCAGGAAGGTCTCATCGAAACCTCACGAAGCCCGCACAGCGCTTCCATCGTACTCCCGCGTACGTAAAAAGAACGGCAAAAGGGCGCATGTGCTTGACTATCGACAACTCAACATCTCACCCATTCCTGACGCGTACCCACTGCCCAGGATCAACATCATCTTTGAACGCCTACAAAACGCGCGCTTTCATAACTACCCTCGATTTGAAGAACGGATACTGGCAAATACCAATGGCCAACGGAAGTAGAGAAAGCCACCGCCTTCACGGTCCCCGGAAGAGGTCTCTATCAAAGGAAAGTGATGCCCTTTCGATTACATTCTTGCACCAGCAGCATTCCAATGGGCCCTTGATACGGTGATCGGTGCCGACATGGAACCCTACGCATTCTCCCTTATTTAGACGACATTGTCGTCGTCGGACGAGAGACTTCGAGGACCACCGCCACAACCTGGCAATAGTCCTCTCGCCTTCGAAAAGCGAACCTGCGGATAAACGCGAAAAAAGAGCAATATTTTTCCAAAGCCGATCAAAATATCTTGGTCATGTCATCAGCGAAAAAAAGGTATCCACACGGACCCCGACAAGATTGCTGCTGTCAAAAGAACTCAAGCCACCCACGAACCTAAAAAGAACTACGTCGTGCATCGGAGTGGCATCCTGGTACCGAAGATTGTGCCAAACTTTGCTACAGTAGTCCAAATCCAATGTCTCTGTAGCTACCAAGAAAGGACAAAATGGACACATGGAGCGTAAATCAACAAGCGACCTTCGACCAACTAAAAGGAATTACTCACGACCGCCCCGTACTTGCTTCGCCCGGATTTCAACGTCAAGTTTTCACCTTCACAAACCGATGCGAGCAACCTTTGGCATAGGCGCCAAGTTCACGCAGGAGATCGCAGGAAAGGAACACATCATCGCCCATGTCAGCTGACGCTTGAACCAGGCCGAAAAACCAATCCGCGACAGACAAGGAATGCCTCGCCGTCATTTGGGCAATCCGAAAAACTACGCTGCTACCTAGAAGGATACCGGTTCGACGTTATAACCGACCATCTCGCGCTGAAATGGCTGAATACTCTGGAAAGCCCCAACGGTAGAATAGCGAGATGGGCGCTCGAACTCCAACAGTATCAGTACGACGTACACTATAGAGCAAACAAAACGTAGTTGCCGACGCCCTGTCTCGACAACCCCTTGGAAACGCTAGCAGGGGATCAAAGAGGACGCAACAATTTTGCCCCACCACACGAAGGATTCAACAACAAATAAAAGAACAACCCGATAAATACCCAGACTACGTTTTCAAGAATGGAGAACTCTAAGAGGCATCTGGGCCACGGAGCCGACGATCACGACTACGCAAGTCATGGAAACTCTGCGTCCCAAAGCGACGGACGCCAAAGAGTCTTCAAGGAATGCCATGACCAGCCCACGGCGTTCGGAAAACCGATCACGGATAAACAGCGATATTATTGGCCCGGCCTATACCGCGATGTGAGGAAAGTACGCGCAGCTGCTTGAGCTGCGTCGCGCTCAAGGCACTGCAGCGAAAAGCCCGTGGGTGCATGCTCACCCGCAGGGCAGTGAACCCGCCACAGTATGCTGACTTTGTGGGCCACTGCCCCTGATCCAAACGAGGAAACACCATGTTACTGGTATTTTCGACACCTTCTCGAAATGGACTCAATCAAGTGCCACTTTTTCAAGAAAAGCTACCACACAGCTACCCTAGAGCTTTCAGCTGGGAACGCATTCTAAGTCACTTCTGATGTAATTAAAACCATTTGTTCGTGACAACGGAACGCAGTTCACCAACCGCAACAGCCGGCGTGGATTCGTAACACACCGCACCGTACCTTCCCCAGGAATACCCCTTACAGAACGGGCCAATCGGACGGTGAACATGATTGCAATAATTTGTGAGGATCACAAAACACATGGAATGAGCTGATACCCGAGATTTCACTGGCTATCAACTTCCAGCGTCTCCCCGAAACCACTGGTTTCGGCCCCGCATTCCTGCGCTACACGGAAGAGAACCCGCTTACCGGAGCACTGTACGACGAAGTCACCAGGGACAGGAAGCCCCTCGGACACAGCACACTCGAAGGCAACTCGACCTCAAACAAGTACGATAGGTTAGGTTAGGTTTATAGGGCTGTTCCACCGGAAGTCGAGGTCACCGGAGGCAAGAATTGCCCATTGTGATGCCCACACCCTCGTCATGGGATTACGTCCGGTGCCTAGGAGGTTTGCAAACCATCCCCGAGTTTTCCAACAAAAGAGCATCAGCCTTCTAAAGGCATGTGGTTATCCAAGTCCCTCGCGGAAATGCGCTGCCGAGTATTTCCGGTGACGCCTTCCGTGAAAGTGCAGGACAGCCACAGAGAAGATGCTGATGCTCCTATTTCCTCCTCGTCCTGCAGCTGTGGCCGAAGTCATGGTGGGGCAATTCTCCGTACCTAGTGGCCATTTGGCCGATGATGACAGTGCCCCATAATCTCTTCGTCAGTAAACCGCACCCGACCCTTCCTGAAACCTAGGAGAGTCTTAGTGCGTTTAGGGTCATAGTGGGGCCAGAGCGAGCGTGAGATCTCACAGTTGGTGTTGCGTTCCACCGTCTGTCTGATCTCGTTCTAGCTCGATCCATCATGCGAGATGATGTCTCGCAGCGGCCGCCGCCGTATATCGCTGACGCAGGTCCGCTGTGCGGCTTAGCCGCCAGTGGTGTTGGTGTGACCCGGGACCCTCGTGAGTGCGGGATTAAGTGCGCTCTGGATCTGGTTTAGCGTCCACTGTGTCGCGTACGAGTCTGCTCTCTCGTGATTTTACAGGGAAAACCAGGGCTTTGATAGCAGCTTGGCTGTCAACACAGATTGCTATGTTCCTCTGAGGTATTCCAAGGTGTATACCAACTTGACGCTTGCCATACTGCGTATGGTCTCCGCCTGAAGCACTGCACCAGGCTGGTAGTCATGGGGATAGCGTTGGCTGCTAGTTCTTCTCAGAGAGAAGATTCCAGCTCCCGTCCCTTTCGGCTGTCTTGACCCGTCAGTGAAGATGTGGAGAGTTGGAATGTTCCCGCCCGGGCGCGTTACGCATCTATTCCTCTCTGTCCGGTATGTGTCCTTTAAAAATTTCTCTTCCGAAATCTCCGGAGACACAGTAGTCGCCCGTTCAATCTTCGTTCCACCCTTCGTCCTTACAGAGGCTGTGGCGTGGCCATAAGGCGATGGCTTTCTGAAGAAATCCGTATGCCTGAGAGCTCTGCACCTCTGCCGCAGCCTTGCACTTAAGGTGGAGGTCGGGGCTCCAAGTTTAGCACATGATCTCCAGAGCAGCCTCGTGGGGTGTGGGATTTGGCAGATCCAGTGACCCCAAGGCATGCCGTCCGCTGAACTTTCCGGAGGTTCTCTAGGTGGGATGCGATTTGGTGTCAGAATGGGTCTTATTACGCTGTCCCAAATGAGTCGTCCCCATGTTCGCCTCAAAAGGTCACAGATGTAGAAAGCAGCCATTGCCTTTTTTCTTTTCTTTTCCTCCGTGTTTCTCTTCCAAGAGAGTTTGAGTCAAGGATGACACCAAGATACATGGCTTCGTTCGATAACTCAAGTGTCGTTCCAACAATTGCTGTTAGCTTTAAGTTTGGTATCTATATTTTTGTGAGAACAAATACCAGTTCTGTCTTTTTGACCCCAGACCGTTTTGGACCTAGCGGTCGTTCCCAGCAGATTTCAGAAGGTCACTGATTGTAGGTAGTGAACTTTACCCGTTACCAGTATCACTAGATCATCCGCATAGCCCATTTGTATCCGCTCCTTCCAACTGAAGAAGAAGGTCGTTGAGGACTAAGTTCCACAGGAGATGGGATCTAACCCCCCCGCCCCTGAGGTGTGACCGTCTTCCTTGAAGAGGGAGGTACCCAGATAATCGTTCTGCTCCTGAGAACGCTGTCAGATATGGTTTACCGTCGGGTGTGTGCTTCTTAGTCAGTGCGGCCGTTATTGACTCGATCCTGACGTTGTTGAAGGCTCCCTATGTCTGGAAAGCCGCCAAAGCATAGCATTCCTTATGGCTGAGAGTCTTTTCGATACTCCCAGCAACTTCGTGTAGTGCTCTCAACTGATCTACCGTATGCGTGCTGAGCTCCGCTGAACACTCGTCTGTCGAGTTTGGGTCCTTAATAGATCGATCAGCCTTTCCATCGTTTTCGCAGCAAAATGATGGGGTTTGTTCTTTGGGAGATGTGGTTTAAGACCACTCTCACCTCTCCCATGCTTGGGGAACGTACCCCATTTGGAGACATCCTTCGAAGATTTTCTTTAGTCATGGTAGCAGGGGCAGGCAGGCTGCCTGCAGCATGGCTGGTCGTATATCATCAGGCCCCGGTGACTTGTAGGGACCGAAGGGATTTAATGGCCCAGATAATCTTGTCTGGTGCCATAATGTCACGTATGAGATCCTCAGTGTCCTCTCCCCGGTATGGCTCAGTGTCGTTGATGTCGTTGGATTCGTGAGCGGTGAACATCCTGGAGCATCCCGGGAAGTGGGTGCTCATGAGAGCTCTAGGGATTCCTGCATTTGTTTTCTGCAAAACACCGTCCTGGTTGCGCTCAGTCGGGTGTGGTTGGTGCCTTGATAGCACCCGTCGAAGCTCTTGAAGCCTCGGTGGTACCATCTATGGCATCGCAGTCGAAAATGGCTACCTTTTTCGCTTCCTACAGGTGTTCCTGTAGGGTGTTAGAATGCGGCGATATTCGTCAGAAGCTTTGTGTGTTGTCACTTTGCCCACTGTTGAAGAGCCTCCTGACTCCCTCCCGACTTCGCTCAGCTCCGCGTCCACCACGGGTTGCGGTTGACTTTTGAGTGTCGGCTGATCGGGCAAGATTCAGGTGAAGGCCCCTGTTTGGCTTTCCTGACATTCTGAGCCGCTTCCTCTAGTGCTTCCGTTTGATGGATGTTCCTTCCGGTGGGGGGGTGGTGCCTTCCATGGTTGCGGAATTATACTCCAGTCTCCGTCCCATTGTGCAAGCCTTGGGCCTTTCGTTCCATTTGATGCTGAACACTATCCTGTAGTGGTCGAGAAGGAGCGATCACCGGACACATGCCAAGATCAGGTTGAAAGATATACAGGCAAGTGTTATATCAATGCTTTCCGCACGGTTCTTGTTGCCTTGCGGAAGGTTGTGGTCTCCCCGGTTGCACACACAAAATTTGTTACAGAATGAAGAACAGTGACTCTCCTCTGGAATTTGTGAGTGCTTTATAGGGGGTTTTTTGGCATTCGCGTCCTAAACCTAGACGATGTCGAGACCCTTTCCGCTTTTATCTTTTGGGCCCCCTGACATACCTAAGGGTGGGTCCTCTTCCTCGTAAAAGGTATGCCGATTGTTTATAGGTTTTCCCGTCCTTCCTCTCAATTTACCACCGTTAGGTCCGAAGGGCTATTGAAACAAGAAAAACAGAATAGTTGCGGCTTCTACCAATGATACATTCTTGGTTTACCCACGGGGTAGGCGTGAAAGGCGGCCGCGACCGTTCAGTCCCCGAACCCCTAGAAACGGTCCAGGGCTCTTGGATGGGCCGCAGCAGGTCCGCCAATGTTTGCTTGAGTGATGCAGATTAATCTGCACCACCTTCATACTGTTCAGCGGACCTGGGGTGTCTTTTTACACTACTATCGCCAGTGTGTCCATGGCATCCAAAAGATATGCGGGAGTCCTTTTTCAAAGAGTTTGGCAAACTTTACCAATACCGATCCTCGTAATCTTGAATTTGTCTCGCAACATCGCCCGTGTGATGGTCCAGTCCGACGTTCCGGCAGAAGTTAGGTTCTGGCCTTGATCAGGAAATTGTCCTCATCCGCCTTGATTGGGGATGAATCCACACCTTCAAAAATCGTTCTCATGGGGAATCTCATTGATGGGGGCTACGCAACGAGAGCTATTCCTAAAAAGATCACCGAATACATGGACCGTGGTTTTGTTAAAACTATACAAGAACATCTCAAACACAAACTCAGCCTGTCCACTTAACAAACACGTTGATGTGAACTTTGGTAACAGCGAAAGGCCGTAATATCGAAAGAACGTTAAGTCTGGTGTTAAATAATTTGCATATATAAAATGGCGATGAACGAAAAAATGTACACCTGAGTTTTGTGTATGCGGTAAATGTTTTTGAAGTCGATATTTAAAAGTCGGCAGGAAAGCGGACTTGGAGTTTTGGTCGTGCGGTCCATGTTGCTGACCGAAGTGCGCTGGCGAAAATGATGACACCAAAGAGTTTTGATGTTTGCTGGTTATTTATGTGTGGCCCAGGGTTTTAGCACTGATGTGGAATTAAAACCCGAGACGACGAATTTATTATGTAGTTTAGTTGTTGTAACGTTTATTTTAATATTATGTGGATTTGACTTATGATTATGTGTATTTTGTATGTGTGTGTAATTTAGAATTGTCTGGACTGATGTGTAAATTGTGTGAAGCTCGCGAAACCTTTTGGCACCGACTGACGCTGAATCTCTCGCTTAACCCTACAAACCCCCTGCTCTAGTGATCGCTCTCTCTCTGCTCGTGTGCGGTGTTACTCAATACTGGGCGTCCACTTCGAGTTCTCTCTGCACTTGTGGGCCCTATTCCGATTCCTGCCATTCGGCTCCTCCTGACGCTGGATTCGCCCCTGAATTCTTCATGTACTCTGCCACACTGGAAGTCTTACAAGGTCCTTCCCATCTCCTACCTTCTACGTCGTACCTTCCATGTTTATTGACTTTCACCACTTTGTATGGTCCTAGATACTTTCCTTTCAATTTAAGTCCCACCTTCGTACTGTGTACGCTTAATCGCTACTAAATCATTAACCTGGTATTCCTTTCCTACCGTTCTTTTTCTTTTTGAACGCTAATCGATTCTCCTCCTGCAAATCTTTTATGTTTTCTCTAGCTTGCGTATTTCACGCTCTTCGTCCAATTCTCAACAAATGATTGACTCACCAGCCTTTAGCTCGGAAATATCTGGAACATCGCATATCGACCCCTGTCAAAAATCTTAAACGGTGTGACCTTTCGTACTTCGGTTCAATATTGTTGATTAATTGCTGCACTTTGGCTACATGCCTATACCAAGAACCTGACTATCTCCACTTAACTTTGACAACATAGGAACTACGATCCTATGCATTCGCTCCACTTGCCTGTTACCTCGTGGCACACCTGTAGTAATCATCAAATGTTGTATATTCCGACCTGAATAATACCTCCCTAAACGCATTTGCCGTGAAAGCGGCTCCTCTATCTGATACAATTCTACATGGATTACCGAAATTGATGGCCTGCTTTTCCAAACAGTTTATAACTTCCTCAGTTCCTGTACTACGCGTTGGGTATAACCACACATACTTTGAGAACCCGTCAACAACAACAAGAATATGGTTATACCAGTTTTAGTGATTTCCATTGGACCTACATGATCTATGCGTGGAATGTCACTAACGGCCTGTCGCCCATTCTATCGGTGTGTCAAATACCCTTTCTTGCTTTCCAGCTTTCGCATTTACCATGATACATTCTACGCAACTTTCACAACTCGACATATTTTTCTTCAATTTTGGGATGAAATACGACTTTTCCACTAAGTCCTGGAGCCCTCTTTCGCAGAAAATGTCCCTGCCTATGGGCAATTGAATTATTTCGCCCTCCATTTGGGATGGTACTACGATCAGTTCTCATCTGGTCTTTTGAACAAAAATCTGGTTTGCAATGTAATAGTTCCCTTCATACCCCTTTATCCTCTACAATACTTCTAATTACTTTTGTCCAGTCATCCGCCAATTGCGCCTCTTTCAACCTATGCATCACACTATCTGTCAATACGTAACACGATACTCTACTTAACGCATCTACATGCCTCATTACCTTGATCCTGACCTATGCTCTATATCAAAAATCAAAAGTCCTGTAGGAACATTGCCCATCTCGCAACTTCTCAACGGTACCTTTTTTCTTTTCATTGTCATTGCGAACGCATTGCAATCAGTGATGATTTTAAACTTCGTTCCTAAGAGACATATACACGCCACTTTGTCAATGTTCTATCACTGCAAGAACTTCTAGTTCGTACGAGTGGTATTTCTCTTCACAAAGGTCTTGTTTTACGACTCATAAACAATACTGGGGTGTAACAAACGGCCTTCTGTCTCTTGCAATACTGCCCCAAATCCGAACTTGGACGCATCTGTGTATTTCTTGTTTGTGACTTAGGATTATATAACCTCAGAACTGGTTTACCAGTCAGCCCAGCCTTTAACCGCTCGAACGCTATATGCTGTAAACTCCTTGAACTCGAACTTTGCCTCCTTCCGTAATAAATCTGACAACGGTTTTGCGATTATTGCGTATCCTTCTATAAACTTCCTGGAAATACGACGTCAGCCCCTAAGAATCTTTGCACTGCCTTTTTATCTTCTGGTATTGGAAAATTACTACTGCACTAGTTTTTCCTCTTGGCTTGATCGTTCCATTTTCAACGATATACCCTAGGAATATAACTTTTTTCTGTAGAACCAATTTGACTTTGACCACCTTATTCTTAATCCGTTTTGTGCTGCCACTTCAAGCACTCTTCCCACCTTTTCAAGTCCTTCTTTCTTTACTGGGATGATAATGTCATCTATGTAAATGACTGCATCCCTCTTTCCTAATAAGCTCACGCATTACTGACATTATAAAACGATTAAACACTGCAGGCGAGTTGATATACCGAATGGAACATACTCGGAACTCGTACTGACCATTTTGCAACGAATGAAGTGTACTTCTGAGACTGTTCCTCGACCGGCACGTGAAAATACCTGTTCGATGATCCAATGTGGTAAATACTTTTGCTCTCTAACTTCTCGAGAACACAATCCATCTGCACCATTTGGAAAATTATCTCTCACTATCTTTTCGTTTAACTTTCGATAATCACAACATAGTCGTTTCTTTTCCCTTTTTTCTTTTCGACCAAAATCCATTGGAGATGCATATTTCTGACGTGCTATGCTTGATTATCTTCTCTCGTCTAACCACACCTTGAACTTGGTCATCGACTATCCTTTGTTCGCTGCATGCTAGACGTCTCGATGTTGGTAGACTGGTAACTCGTCCGTTAACACTAATTTCATTCTTATTCGACTACTAGCATTTCTCTTTTTGGGTTATATCCTCGATCATACCTTTTCACTTTTACTTGCTTCTAACTGCGACAAATGTGACACCACTATGTCCACCTTTCTTCACTTTTCTCGGAAATCAACATACACAAGCTTTATAATTTGCCAGCAGCTCTGAGCAAGAACCTTGTTCATCATTACCTTTATTCTGTGTCCCTTCACTTCCACTTGACCTCCAATCGTCTAACCAATTCTGTCCCATCTTTTGTGACTTTCTGTCAACAATCGCCTTTTAAAATTGTCCCGCTTCAAAATCGTTTCAAAAAGTTGCTAAGTGTCTCTATCAGACACAAATATTGAACTCTACTTTCATATCGATCTCCATCGACTACAGGAATTATAGCATCTCCAATAGTGATGATTCGAAACTCCCCAATTCCAGTCAGACATCTTGGCGACCGGTCAATCAGACCAATTCCCTAACTTAAGGAAAACTTGCGGGTTAATAAGCATGAATCCGCTCTGTGCTCATAAAGCTCTTGAACGTGGTTTTGAGTGTACGACATTCTTCAACTTCTAGGCCGGAAGAAGTAAATATACCTACGGTTTGCTTACAATCTTCCTTTTGTACTAAGTCTGTTTTTCCTGTTTTTTACCTGTCCTTCAACCCTACAAGCAGCGGCTTTTTTATGCCCTGGTTGGTTGCATTTAAAACATCTAAAATCGTTCTTTTGACAGTCTTTCTTCATATGTGACGTTTTCTCCACACTTATAACATTTCCTAACTGACTTCCGAACCTTTTCCCTCATCTATTGCCTTTGCCAAAACCTTCTTTCGATTCATATTTTATTTGATGACTTCAATGGACCACGCATCTTCTGATAAACTTCAATCTGATTCTTCAACTGCCTCATGGTTCTGCTTGATACAGCAATCCTTTTATTGGTTCGACTATCCGAATCCCATTCACAAAGTACTCAATCAAACTTTCGTCTTTCTAAATCAATTGGTTTCGCGATCTCCACTAGAGTATTACAAGTATTCCTGCAACGTTTCATTCTTTCTTTTTGTTGTCGCTTAAATAATCTCCGATGAACCTCTGCTGATGATGATATTTCTTTAATCCCGAACTCTTCAGTCAATGCTTCCTTCAATCTACTCCAGTCCCGAATATCTCGCTGACTGCGTATGTACAACTTTGCTGCTCCACCTAACAATTGCTTAGCATAAATAAATGTCTGCAGATGATTCCACCCTACCGTAAGTGCACATTCTTCAAGCTCAATTATCCACTGATTAACATCCATGCTATTTGAACCGGAAAACTCTGAAACGCTACCCTCAACATCCTTCAACGTGAACCACGATCTAGCTGAAACTGAAGCTTCTATTTCTCTGCGACCAATTCCTGTCACTCTATTTCCGATTTCTCCAGTTTGATCTTGATGTGGTTCTATTGACCTGAATGATTGTTCTTGTTCATCCCCATCGCTCTCATTTACCTCCCTAAAAGATCATAGTGAGTAAGAAGCCGGTTTTGTAAATCTACCTTTCTTCCAACCGTCTCCAATCCTAACTCGCTCAACTTAAGCCTCAAATCCGCAACTAGCAGTGCCAGAATCTCGTCTCTTCTCATCTTGTACAATTTATGTTCTTATAGTATAGTTGAATGTAATAATATATAGAAAATGTATGTTATTATGATATAGCATAGAACATAACAATACAAAATATTAATGCCAATATCTCAAACCTGGATAATTTCAGCGACTTTTAACTTGGCCGGTTACAATGGTTTCAAACAATGCCTTTTTAAATTCAGTGAACTTAAACTTTTCCGTTTACAGTTTATTTACTAATTCAATTACAATTTTTTAATACTCTTCCGATTGTAATGGTTTCAAACTTTTACTTAGTACTTATCAAACTTTTTACTGAATTATTTTTTCAAACTGTACTTATATGCATCCACTGTGCTTCTAAAACTGTAAATACCTTTTTAGCTTATCACTATGTTAGTTACTTTTAACACGTTCGTTCTTGTTTGACTCAATGTCGCTCTCGTTTCAGCTTCCTCGATCTACTTATGTATATAGATCCTCTCGTCTCATACAGACAATTTTCGTCACTACCAGAATTCGCAACCGTCTACTCGCCTGCTTTGCAACTCGCCTTTCTGCTACCGCCTTACCGCCACCCAACTCTTGATCCAAGATTGGTTGCTCTCGTTCTGCTTCACGTTCTCTTCTCCAGCTATACAGTCACAACACTCCAGCCAGTTGCTTGTTGTCTGTATACCGAAAAGTCCGCGCCGCTGTCAGTAACGATTGCTGTTCTCTCTCTGCTTTCGTATCGTCTTCGTTTTAATATCTTTTAACGCTGCTCTCGTCGTTTCTCGTAGCTTTCGTCGTTCCTTTCGCCTTCACTGTTTCTTGTCGCCTTCTGTCGCAGACCTTGAAATCAGTTCTCGCTGTCTTCGCTGTTTCCTTTCGCCTTCACCGTTTCTTGTCGCCTTCTGTCGTAGACCTTGAAATCAGTTCTCGCTGTCTTCGCTGTTTCCTTTCGCCTTCACCGTTTCTTGCTGAGTCTGCCGTTTTCCCGCTTGTTCGTTGTTTCTGCGCCACGCTTCTGAATTTCACAACTCCACGTAATTGTCGAAAATTCTTTTGACGCTCTGATTCTGTCTCTGTCGCTCTTCCACAATTGTCCATTAACACTCTTGACTTGGTTAATGCAATTTTGCGACCTCTGACCCGAACTTCACTACAATACAGCCAAATTTACCACAATTACGACACTGTTTTGGTGTTTTATACACGTTTCAATCAAAATTCAATCCCGGTTGAGCCCCAAATGTGTGGCCAAGGGTTTTAGCACTGATGTGGAATTAAAACCCGAGACGACGTGAATTTATTATAGTTTAGTTGTTGTAACGTTTATTGAATATTATGTGGATTTGACTTATGATTATGTGTATTTGTATGTGTGTAATTTAGAATTGTCTGGACTGATGTGTAAATTGTGTGAAGCTCGCGAAACTCTGGCACCGACTGACGCTGAATCTCTCTCGCTTAACCCTACAAACCCCTGCTCTAGTGATCGCTCTCTCCTCTGCTCAAAAGGGTGTTACTCAATACTGGCGTCCACTTCGAGTCTCTCTCTGCACTGTGGGCCCTATTCCGATTCCTACATGTATGTATATGTAGATCCATCTGACAAATGTTTGGGAATTCGCCATAGCCAGAGAAGAGATTAGCAGAGAGTAAACCTCCCACGTGGGCAATGCCCCATCTGGCTATGATTGGCTATGAAAGTCCTTTTAATCCCATATGTAGATATAATTCTGGTTCTTAGAATTTTCAGAATCCTAATCCAACTAAGGCGCTAGATATCGCCTCGTATTACTTATTGTCAAAAGCTCCTGATACATATGTACGTCTGACTTGGGCATTTGGGAGTAATTTTTCCTGCTGTTCGTATAAACTATAACCCTATGATCCATTCACTGCGGACTAGGAAGGGTGCAACTTGATGCACTGATGCTCTGTAAGGGCTAAAGCTTTATTTAGTCCATTGCATATGTTTCAAATGGTTTTGGTTCAAATGGATGTTTCTATTCACCTACTCAAGACGTTACTCACTCAATTCTTTTATTGTTGTC
>CM019042.1:20271236-20330849 GCA_009664405.1 Drosophila bifasciata | reverse complement strand
TTGATTGTTGACATAACTAATTGAATTTAAAGACCTAACTCTTATCAAGATTCAAGTTTTCGCTCAATTAATCGATACAATTTTCTCAAAATGCATTTCCTTGATCATTGTCTTTACACCTAATATATGCTTTAATTTCCAAATCAGTGCAATCATTGGTCTTATCAGTACTTCTGTCCAGTCCACCCAAAAAGAAATGACTTTCCTCTTCATATTCAACTCTGTAATGTTAACTACTCGAACATACTCTCTGTAGCGTTTTTCGCAACTTTTATAAATTTTTTTTTCTATTTGTTCTACTTTGACGCTAGTTTAATTTAATTAAACTTTAATCTTAGCAAGTTATACTAATAATACCCAATATTCCGTTTCGGTCATCTTCAGTTGATCGCCACCGATTCTGCCTTCCGCTACGCTTCGTGTTTTTCTCTCTCGTACGGATTCCCGTTCCTCCGATTGATTTACAATTTTAATTTTGGTGCAATTTGGTGCACGTGTTGCGGGAGATAAATGCATACACACAGATTTTTCTCCACATTTATACATAGTATAGATTTGAAAAACACACTCTGAATCAAGTACTCCTTCTAAGTGTTCCTTACAGTAACGGTCTAACAGTTGTGTGGAAAACAAATCTGCTGATGCATCGTTTTGCAATTGAACACGAACATTTGTAGTCAATCTAAGTGTTTTTTTGTCCAGAGTGCCACAAATTAGATGTTTTCAAACACGCATTAATTTCATCAGCAGAAGATCCTACATACATACATACATAGTTCCTAAATTCTTGAGGAACCTTTTTTATAGAAAAACTAGCAAACCCGGATAACTCCGTTTCGCCACCAGATGGCTTCGTTTTATGTAACATTTCGTTTGGTGATTAAAAGATGAAGAACATTTTTTGTTTTGTTTTATATTTGAAAAAAAAAAAATTTTATTTCATTTCACAACAGTAATGAATTCATTTCGATTACAAAAATGAAGTGTTATTTAGTCGAACTTCTCTAAGTAAATGAAAGTGAATCCAAAGTAAATACTGAATCGAAGCGTTATGCGTGTTCGCAAATTATCCGTTTCATTGAAGTGCTCTTTGGTAAACCACATTTTTTGTTTTTGGTCTGACGTTAACACAAACAAAGCGGATGGTTTCCAAACTCGTGAACACGCAACGTATAACTGCCCATGTGAAAAACAATGATTTTCTAAATTTAACCCGCAAACACTAAGCGATTTGACTTGCGACTTGTTAATTGTCATTGCGAACGCAAGGCGAACTGGAAATTGCAATCGTTTGAAGTCAAACGGAAGATTAGTCGGAATCATTGGTATTCGAGGAATACATATATTTTCACCTGCGTACTTTCCGTTAATAATGGTTGCCTCAATCAAATTCGGCATAAGTCTTTTTACCGGAAGTCGAGTACCGTTGCAAAGTCGCAGTGGATTCAAATTACGCAATATCATTATAACTGTACCAACTTTGAGTTGCAAGTTATGTGGTGGAAATCCTGGAAGCTCCAGAGAGTTCAAAAATTCCGTTGGATAATTTACTACATCATCGGGATTTGTTATGGAATCAACGGATTTGTATGTCACCAAATCGCCAGCAATTTTTGATTGAATTGTGAAATTCAGTGCGTGTACATCATTATTCTTTGCGGCAAGAATTGTTCGTTGACTTAACCAAGCATAATTCTGATAATTCCCACTAATGTTTGGGAAAACATTTTCAATAAGAGCTAATTGAGAGTCTACAAATCGGCAAAAGTCGTTGGTAAGAGTAATTAATCCAGATGTCGCATCAACTGGGACTTTTCCATTTCCAACAGCTAACAATTGTTGGGAAAATTGTGCAGCACTTTGTTCATTTTTGAAGTTGAACTCTCATATTAGTGGTTAGCGATAATGTTTTTACGTTATTCCATAAAGGTGATGCCTTCAGGCAAGCATTCAATTCATCTGCAGGCGTTCCACGGGGAATTACTGGCAACTGCCTGAAATCGCCTGCCAATAATATTGTAACAAAATTGTGCTACGCGGCGGGCCGAGCGGATTTTCCTTTCAGGTTGGGTAGCTGAACTTTTAACCAAGGCAGCAGCCTAAACTCGGTAACCGTCCTATTCCGTGAAATTATAACACACTTTTCTCTTAATTCTTCAGTTTATTCTTTTCATAACCTTCACGCTTCGTCTTTTCTTCATACATGTGCTTTTTCTTCTTCTTTTCTGCCCTACGTCTGCTCGTTCGAGATGGTCGCCAACTATCGATAGCCCGGGTCGAGGGGCTCTAAGGGCGCTACAATTTGAATTTTATATTTCGTTACATTGCCCCTCTTAGAGTTGAGCCTCCTGGCCGACTTATTCAAGAACAGGTTCCTTGTAGCTCGCTAGTCGGTTTTACATGTACCGTCCTGGTGGCGCGTTTTCCGGGAAGGCGTATCTCGTAGACAGGTCGGAAGAACTGCGGATCACGGTGGCGGGGCCAATCCAGTCTGATTGGAGCTTCGGACATCGCCCCACTTTCCGAACGGGTGCATACAGCCATACGAGATCACCCGGCTCGAACTGGATGGGAGCGTAGGTCGTAACGGTCCTTTTGCTGGTCTGCCGCGGCCTTCAGGTGTTCCCTTGCGGCATGATGTGTTTCTCGCAAATGAGATTGTAGTTTACCTACAAAGGCCGGGTAGCTCTCTGCGTCGGGTGTTGGTCGGCCATACAGCAGCTCACACGGCAATCGCATCTCCCGGCCGAAGGTTAACTTCGCGGGCGAGAATCCAGTAGCCTCGTGAACTGCTGCTCGGTAGGCCCACAGTGCCCACGGCAACCGTTCATCCAGTTCCGTTGATGGTCATCTACGAATTTAGCCAGATAGCTGAGCAGCGTGCGGTTGAAACGTTCAACCATCCCGTCTGATTGTGGGTGGAGAGGGGTGGTGCGGGTTTTCTCGATGTCCATTAATCGTAGGCAGGCTCGAAAAACTTCCGATTCAAAGTTCCTTCCTTGATCCGAATGAAGCACAAAGGGGACTCCATACCGGCAGAACACCTCTTCCGTTAGGGCGCACGCCACCTTCTCTGCTGTCTGGTCCGGCAGAGCTAAGCATTCCGGCCACTTGGTAAAGTAGCACATGACGACAGCTATGTATCGGTTGCCCCTGGTGGTGTGGTGGGTAAGGGGCCCAGCATGTCTATGGCGATTCGTTCGAATGGGGCACCTATGGCGCTGGGCTGGAGCCTGCCGACCGTTCGTCTGGCCGGACTGTACTGCGCTCGGGATGACAGGGACCTGTTCACCCTCTCGGTTGATGACCATGAGCACTAGCTCCTTCAGCTGTAAACGAGAGAATAGGTGCCAATAAGCTTTCACGTCTGGACTCTCACCCCAAATTGTACTCTTCGGCGGTCTCTCTCCTCGCACCAGCCACTCATAGACGACTGCTAGCTCCGTATCTTTCTTCTGGTGTTCGCTTAGGGGTTCTGGTACTGCTTCTAGGAAAAGTACTCGTCCCGCCTTTTCTTCTGCTTTTTTTCGCAAACTCGACAATCGTTGCAGGGACGGCGAGATAGTCCGTCTGCATTACCGTGGCGTCTCCCAGGGCGGTGCTGTATCTCCATATCGTACTGTTGCAGTCTCTCGATCCATCTTGCTACTTGGCCTTCCGGCTCCCGAAACGTGAGGAGCCATTTAAGTGACGCGTGGTCCGTCCGTACGACAAATTTCTGTCCGTAGAGATAATGGGTGAAAATGTTTGGTGGCCTTAACTACGGCCAACAGTTCTCTTCGAGTTACGCAATAATTGCGCTCTGCAGGACTGAAAGTTTTGCTGTAATATTCGATGACCACCTCTTGACCGTTCTGCATCTGGCTCAGCACGGCGCCTACCCCATGGTCAGAGGCATCCGTGTCCAACACGAAAAGCTCTTTTTGGTTCTGGAAGGCTAGGATCGGAGCTGTAGTTAGCTTAGTCTTCAGCGTGTCGAAAGATAGCTCCGTAGCCGTGGTCCAGGTAAAAGGTGCGCCGAGCCTCCGTCAATTCGTGGAGGGTTTGGCGATCGTTGCGAAGTCGTTGATAAATTTCCGGTAATAAGAGCAGAGCCCTACAAATGAGCGCACCTCCTTTTGGTTTCGCGGTCTTGGCCAATCAGTGACCTTGGTTATCTTTTCCGGGCAAACCCGCAGACCCTGACTGCCCACCACGTGTCCTAGAAAGTTGACCTCGTTCTTAAAAATTGGCATTTCCTTGGGCTCAGTCTTAATCCCGCTGTTGCCAGTCGTTCGAACACCTTTTCCAAATGCTCTAAATGCTCCTCTGCTGTGCTCGAATGCACGATGATGTCGTCTAAGTATACCAGCGTTGATCTCCAGGTAGGGCCCGCAAACAATCCGTCCATCAGCCTCTCGAACGTTGCCGCGGCATTGGTCAATCCGAACGGCATTACGTTAAACTCGAACAATCCGGCGCCACAGGCGAAGGCAGTCTTTGGCCTGGAAAGCTCGTCCATTTCCACCTGCCAGTAGCCGCTCTGCAGATCCATTGTGGAGAACCAATTGGAACCATGCAGGGTCGTCAGAATGTCCTCCGTTCTCGGCAGGGGGTACGAGTCCTTAATCGTGACATCATTGAGCCGTCGGTAGTCTACGCAGAACCTGGTCGTACCATCCTTCTTACGGACTAATACTACCGGTGGAGGACCAGGGACTGTTGGAAGGACGTATCATCTCCGTTGGCGCGCATCTCCGCTAGCAGGCGCTCCACTTCTTCTCTCTTCGCTAGCGCCAACCGCCGGGGTGGTTGCTTATGGGGCCCGTGCTTGCCCCGTGTTAATTACATGGCGCGTGATGTCGGTCTTGCCCGTCTCTCGTCGTCGTTTCTGGCAAATGATTTGCGATAGAGACCGAGCAACTTCACCAGCGGCTTCCGGACGCCAAGCTCGACGTAATGCAGCAGAGGATTCCATTCTATAGGATCCTCCTCCGACTCCGCCCTCTTATGCACTTCGTCTACCGCCTTTAATTCGCCCAACACCGCTAGCGGTGGCAGGCTCACTTCTTGGTCGTTGAAATTCAAGATCCGTACCACTAGGGTGTCACCGGTAGCGTCTACGATGGCGCTACCCAGAGCCGTGCCCGGGGGCAGCTCAGATACTTCTCCACGTTCTAGGACCACTTGTTTCTGCGGCGTCATCGGGGCGCAGCTCAGGTTAAATTGCGTGTCGCTCCGGGGTGGTATGCACGCTCTTTCCGTTAAGTAGAGTGCGTTCCCTTGTATAGAACTCGTGACGTGCAATGGCACCGTACCCCAGGCGAACTTAAGGAGCATCGCGCTTAGGTCCACCGTCGCTTCGTTCTGGAGGAGAAAGTCGACTCCCAGCAGGCTGGGCGGGGCGCCGTCCACCAGCAGAAAGTCTTGCAGCACTGAGCGGTGGCCGATCCGTATAGTTGCGGAGACGCGCTGAGTCGCAGCAAACGTCTCGGAGGATAGCCCCCGCAGGACCACATGGCAAGCGGTGGTGCGCAGTGCGTCCCTCACGTCCCTCCTGTTGAGCAGAGATACTGAGGCCCCTGTATCCACTACCATCCGTACCGGGCGTTTCTGAAATATAACTACCCAATGTAAGCTTTTGTCACTTAATGTGTTACAGCAGTACGTAGCTGTCGTTTCATCGCTGGGGATCCCGCGGTGGGCACGCCTGCCTTGGCTGTCCTCTTCCGCCTCTCCATCTGTTGTGGGCATCGATTCTTTGAAGGGCAACGCTATTACGCTGCCCGCTTCGTCTTTTGGGTTTGTCCACTTGTGTCGACGCTGCCGTCTCCGAGGCGGGATGCCCAGCGAGGTTGTGGCGTTCCCATATCCGAAGTACTTCCTCCTCTTCTGGCGCCCTTTGATCGTCGCTGGCGGCCTCTGCTGTCCGCGACACCTGTTGTGGGGGCACCTGGACGACTATTTTTTTATTGGGGGCTATGTAGGTGGCAGTCAACTCTCGCCCCGCGGAGCTGACTGCCGTTAGTTTCCCGCGGCGACATCTTCAAGTGGCTTGGGCCCCTGCTCGCGATGCGGTGGACTCTCGACCTCGATTGCGGGGTATGGCATTCGATCCTTGTCCGCTAAGGGCGTCGGCCACGTAGAACACGGATCGACCGGTGTTTCGCACCCCCAGCGTTTGGAGCTTAATGGCCGATGTCTCGTGCTTCGGCGAGAGTCGCGGGCTTACTGGCCAGCACGGGATACTGCAGTGCCGTTTCACGCATGCCATCAACAAACTGCTGCACCATTATGGAATTATAGACGTCCTCCGAAGTACCGGCAAACACGACGCGACCCAAGCGTTCAAGTTCTATGGCGAAATCCATAATAGACTCCTTTGAGCGTTGTGCGCGGTTGCGCAACTGTTGGTAGCTGGCCTGGCAGTCCAGAGCAAACTGTGTTCGCATCGCTACCACTAGCTGCTGATAGCTGCGAGTTGTGCGGACTGGTAGTGTGCTGAAGTACCTTTGGGCTTGCCCTTGAACATTCAGTGCTATTCCCAGGCAGCGCTCTGCGTCGCTGCACTGTTGATTCTCCGCCACCATTTCCAGGATTCTCTCGTAGTCAGACCATGATGTCGAGCCGTCGTACGAAGGCAGTGTCCCAGGTTGAAAGACAGTTACTCGGCCGCTTGAAGGTCGCAGGGTAGAGGCGGCCTGTGGGCTCTCTGGGCACACAGTCACCGCGTCGTTTTCCCTTGCATCTGCTGCGAACGTCCATGCAGCGGGAGGTCTGGCCAGTGTTTCTGGGGAAGGGACCGACGAATTTCGTGGTGGGGCCTCCATTACACGTTGCATCGTTCGTTGAAACGACTCGAACATCTTCTCTATTTTGAGATCCATCTGGTGCTGGGAAGCGGTTAAAATCGCCGTCAATGAAGCTGGCGTCACTACCTCGGACTCGGATTCACGGAACGGTCACGTTGTTTTTTCCTCCTCGTTTTGGCATTATGGCTTGAGATCGTTGCAGATCTGATCGCAACCCCACATCTGACACCAATGTAACAAAATTGTGCTACGCGGCGGGCCGAGCGGATTTTCCTTTCAGGTTGGGTAGCTGAACTTTAACCAAGGCAGCAGCCTAAACTCGGTAGCCGTCCTATTCCGTGAAATTATAACACACTTTTCTCTTAATTCTTCAGTTTATTCTTTTTCATAACCTTCACGCTTCGCCTTTTTCTTCATACATGTGCTTTTTTCTTCTTCTTTTCTGCCCTACGTCTGCTCGTTCGAGATGGTCGCCAACTATCGATAGCCCGGGTCGAGGGCTCTAAGGGCGCTACAATTTGAATTTTATATTTCGTTACAATATCATCAAGCCGCCAAAGATGTTGTTATTTCGCCGAAGATCCTTCAGTGTGAAGTTAAATAATTCAACTGATTTCTTATGTGCCATTGTGCACTCATCCCAAACAATGAGCTTGCATTGCATCAACAATATATTGCATGTTGGAGTATCAATTGTGTTTTTAAATTGAGTGGCAACTTAAGCGCAGAATGTGCAGTACGACCGCCATCTAGAAGAGTTGCCGCAATTCCAGATGATGCTAACGCCAAAGCTATGTCACATTTTGATCGAATAGTGGCTAAAATCAATGAAATGACAAATGTTTTCCCTGTTCCTCCAGGTGCGTCCAGGAAGAATAGACCACCAGTATTATTGTCCACCGCTTGCATTAATGTTTCGTATACTTGCTCTTGCTGTTCATTCAGCAACGGCACATTATTTCGAACGAATTACTGCAATGTATCAACATTGTATTGCAGCTCTCGATTTAATTCTTGGTTGAATGCATCGTGCATCGATCGATTTGGCGCAATCATTCCTACTTCAATCAGTAGCTTGTTTGCAATAGTCAAGCATTAATCCTCATTTCCTCCGCAATCCTCCGCATTTTATGAAACAACTGAATCCGCAAGTGTTAAATCCCAATGAGAATCGTTCTCCAGCAAACCCAATAGTTGACATGCTTCTCTATATGTTTGGCATTGGTGGCCATTCACAGTTTTCAAATGCGCAAATGATTTTGGTCCACGTACATTTACCAACAGCAGTCGCAAATAAAACATTCATCATTTCTAGGATGAACAGTATACGTGCGACCTAGTGCATCAGTGGAAAACACCTGTGGCCAATCTGAAACTGGGGTTCCTTGTTTGCGACGTTGGAATTTCTTTGTTGATTGATTCCAAGTGTAATACTTGGGCATTTCAACGTACATCAGCGTCGCTGCGAATGGATCTGCTTCACACATTGCAAAGAAGCTAGTCAATGTTGTCGATGGTGGTCTCTCAGCTCGTTGTGCCGCATTAGCACAAAGTCTCAAAGTTTCTCAAGTAAGTGCTCTCTGGGAAAAGTCTATTAATATAATTGACATCAAATACCATACTCCTAGTTTTGCTTTAAAAAATTGGCACTACTGTCCTTGGAATCCGAATCGATCTTAATGGCATCCTCAGAAGTTTGCTGATTACGAGTAAACTAAAAATGTTGTAAAAATACGTCACAAAAGTTATACATTTTGCATTAGAAAGCTTAATATTTCCCAGACTAAAAGCTGAAAAGGTCCACTTTTAGCTGCACTAATCACCTTTCTAAAATGGTAAAGTTGATTAACACCAGATGTAAGACACTTAAGTAATCTAGAAAAAAAAAGAGACGCGATTAAAAAAATAATTTTTTTTCAAACAAACTCATCAAAAATTTCTAAGCTCAATTCTATCAAAAAGTTGGTTCGGTGCCTTGAGGAGATATCGTGTTGGGTAGTGTAATGGATGTTGATTGTTGACATTGCTAATTGGAATTTAAAGACCTAACTCTCATCAAGATTCTCGTTTTCGCTCAATTAATCGATACAATTTTCTCAAAATGCATTTCCTTGATCATTGTCTTTACACCTAATATATGCTTTAATTTCCAAATCAGTGCAATCATTGGTTTAGCAGTACTTCTGTCCCGTCCCACCCAAAAAGAAATGACTTTCCTCTTCATGTTCAACTCTGTAATGTTAACTACTCGAACATACTCTCTGAGCCTTTTTTTCGCAACTTTTATAAATTATTTTTCTATTTGTTCTACTTTGACGCTAGTTTAATTTAATTGAACTTTAATCTTAGCAAGTTAAACTAATAATACCCAATATTCCGTTTCTGTCATCTTCAGTTGATCGCCACCGATTCTGCCTTCCGCTACGCATCGTGTTTTCTCTCTCGTACGGATTCCCGTTCCTCCGATTGATTTACAATTTTAATTTTGGTGCAATTAAAAACAAATCTGCTTATGCATCGTTTCGCAATTGAACACTAACATTTGTAGTCAATCTAAGTGTTTTTTGTCCAGAGTGCCACAAATTAGATGTTTTCAAACACGCATTAATTTCATCAGCAGAAGATCCTACATACATACATACATAGTTCCTAAATTCTTGAGGAACCTTTTTATAGAAAACTAGCAAACCCGGATAACTCCGTTTCGCCACCAGATGGCTTCGTTTTATGTAACATTTCGTTTGGTGATTAAAAGATGAAGAACATTTTTTGTTTGTTTTATATTTGAAAAGGAAAAATTTTATTTCATTTCACAACAGTAATGAATTCATTTCGATTACAAAAATGAAGTGTTATTTAGTCGAACTTCTCTAAGTAAATGAAAGTGAATCAAAGTAAATACTGAATCGAAGCGTTATGCGTGTTCGCAAATTATCCGTTTCATTGAAGTGCTCTTTGGTAAACCACATTTTTGTTTTTGGTCTGACGTTAACACAAACAAAGCGGATGGTTTCCAAACTCGTGAACACGCAACGTATAACTGCCCATGTGAAAAACAATGATTTTCTAAATTTAACCCGCAAACACTAAGCGATTTTGCCTTGCGACTTGTTAATTGTCATTGCGAACGCAAGGCGAACTGGAAATTGCAATCGTTTGAAGTCAAACGGAAGATTAGTCGGAATCATTGGTATTCAAAGGAATACATATATTTTCACCTGCGTACTTTCCGTTAATAATGGTTGCCTCAATCAAATTCGGCATAAGTCTTTTTACCGGAAGTCGAGTACCGTTGCAAAGTCGCAGTGGATTCAAATTACGCAATATCATTATAACTGTACCAACTTTGAGTTGCAAGTTATGTGGTGGAAATCCTGGTAGCTCCAGAGAGTTCAAAAATTCCGTTGGATAATTTACTACATCATCGGGATTTGTTATGGAATCAACGGATTTGTATGTCACCAAATCGCCAGCAATTTTTGATTGAATTGTGAAATTCAGTGCGTGTACATCATTATTCTTTGCGGCAAGAATTGTTCGTTGACTTAACCAAGCATAATTCTGATAATTCCACTAATGTTTGGGAAAAACATTTTCAATAAGAGCTAATTGAGAGTCTACAAATCGGCAAAAGTCGTTGGTAAGAGTAATTAATCAGATGTCGCATCAACTGGGACTTTTCCATTTCAACAGCTAACAATTGTTAAGAAAATTGTGCACCTATACGTGCGACCTAGTGCATCAGTGGAAACCACCTGTGGCCAATCTGGAACTGGGGTTCCTTGTTTGCGACGTTGGAATTTCTTTGTTGATTGATTCCAAGTGTAATACTTGGGCATTTCAACGTACATCAGCGTCGCTGCGAATGGATCTGCTTCACACATTGCAAAGAAGCTAGTCAATGTTGTCGATGGTGGTCTCTCAGCTCGTTCTGCCGCATTAGCCTCAGGGAAGTAAACTCTTTGGCCATTTTCCAAATGCACTGGTAAATGTACAACTGTGGGATATCTTTCATGAATTTAATCGCCACAGTGCTTCATTAGTACTGACATATCTGCCCATTTGGAAGTTGCTGATTTCGTCATTCGCATTTTCCGACGCAATACCAAAAACAGCCATGTCGCTGCCTTTTGTGACGTACTTTTCACAAATATAATATTTGATTGATTTGGCCGAATGACAACTCTCAACGTTTGCATGTGTTTCGAAAATTCGTGATAGCAGCGGGCAATATGGTACAATGAATTCATTTCCGATCTCAATCTCTTGATTTTGAACTTTAACTTTGATAGTTCGACCATTATCTTCTCTTGAACGCCGACGATAAACTGGATATCCATCGTTCCCTGTGACTGTTTCAGCAACTAACGGTCGCGGATATCGTTTTGTGCACTTTCCATCAGCCATGCAAGGCGATAATGGATTCAATGCACCGCACGGTCCATGCACCATCTGTGTCGTCACAATGTCGTGTAGGTGGGGATCAGTGACTGGATCAGGAATTTCAGCTGATATGATGTCATCCACTTCATTTGAACGTAATTTGTTCAACAACCAAATTAGGATATGAGCATGCGGTAGTCCACGCTTCTGCCATTCCACCGAGTACATATAACAACGTGTGTCACCAAAAACTCGATACTTAGTAAGCACATCCATCATAACCTTGAGTTTTTGCTGAAATACTCTGGCGATTATGTCATGGCGATCTTGCGGTTTTTGGCCCGGTTCCAAATCACGTTCAATTTCCGTCCACTTCGGATTGCATGTAAACGTAATAAATAAATCTGGGTTCCATAATTTTGCACGTACGTCATAGCGTCTTGAGCGTATTCGTGCATGTGGCGTGGGCTTCCGATATAAGATGATGGGAGAATCGTCAGACGTCCAATATTTTGAACATCACCATCTGAATGAATAGCATCACGCAAGTGTATATAGTCCTCAGATCGTAGCTTTGCCTGATTGAATCGGATGAACGCTAAACGTTCGGTCTCGACTTTAACATACATGTCGACAGCGAATTGCTGGAATGGCCGACGGCACTTTAGAATGACATTCTCCTCATGTGTACGAATCATCATACGATACGCATAGTAATTCATTGCGCTTAGATTTTTATTCGTTGATACGCCTGAAAATGCAAATTTAAATGAATTGTTAAGGGGGAAACCAATAATAGCAATAATTATTGTGTGAATATTGTACCTGTAATTGGATCGAACATCTTCAACGTGATGTCGTTTCCGTCTTGCCCTTGCCAATAAATGATTAGATATTGTAACGCATCGTATAAACGATGTGTCTCGTTTACACGATGCATGACATTGCTTCTTCGCTGAACGACAATGTCTCGCGATTTAGTTGCAGCAACATCATTAACGGTGGGTGCATTGAATCTTCGCACATGTTCACCTGTTGGGGTACAATCCGCTCTTATGACAAATTTGTGCGTATCTGAAGGCATTCGTTCCAATGCTGTTTTGAACATATTAACCACAGCATTATTAGCGTGAAAAATGCTTGCAACTGTTAAATAATTCGTCTCTTTAACTGTTGTGTTCCCTGTATATTGCACCGCACATTCAGCTGATCCACCATCGACGAAATGAAATATATTTGCAGAAATTGATGCGGTTCATCTGGTGTTGCCACCATTGAACCATGCAAATGATATATTTGTCCTTGTATCTGTAATTGCAAACAATCATTTGTTGAAGAATACGGTGTAACTTCTGATCGTGTGATGGTGTAGTGTGTGGTGTATATGTAGTTGTTACGTGTTGCAATTCATTGTGTTGGTGTGAGTGATTGGTTATGTGTGTTGTATCTTTTTACCTTGCAAGTCGGCATGAAGCCGCCTTCTCGAATGATATTAGCTCCAAAGGAAGTCATGCGAAAGCAGTTATTGTATTCAAGGATGTGTTGAAGAAAATGGCTGGAATCGGGATCACTTCCATCGAACAATGGTTTCAGTGGCTGTGGTGGTGTAAGTAATGGATCCAGTTTGACTTTTCCACTTGCGCAGCACAATCCAGCCGTTTCTCTTTGAACTTTAACGCATTGCAATATCGGCATATAGTCGTCATTGGTCCAATATCTAAATTTTCATCATCACTGTAGTTCGCAGTGGGATCATATTGGAATGCCAAGCGATTGTATGATGCCAATGATCTTCGTGTCCTCACGCGTGGTCCCAATCGGG
The DNA here is from genome assembly GCA_009664405.1 of Drosophila bifasciata. Classification (NCBI taxonomy): domain Eukaryota; kingdom Metazoa; phylum Arthropoda; class Insecta; order Diptera; family Drosophilidae; genus Drosophila; species Drosophila bifasciata. The sequence continues at coordinate 20,317,853 of CM019042.1, read as the reverse complement.
AATTTTCTCTTATTATATTTTGTCTTTCTTCGCTTAAGTTCTGTAAATACACTTGTTACTGGCTTGCATGTCTTGTGCGGCGGCCGATGTTCGTACGTCGTCGAATGGTGAATTTAACCTCAAATGCACGATCCACATAATTTACACAGTTCAACTTACCACCTTAAAGACAATTGCCTGCTGTTGAAATTGAATACAAATGTTCACAATACACGTGATTGATTTGATGGTTTCCAATTGAAATGTGACGAAACGAATAACCTTTTTTTTAAATTTCGGTTTTCACAGTGAACACAATACCGGTTTGTCACATGAAATTAACTGAGCAGAGAAACAATGAGTAGCTGTCAAACAATGTATCACGCACCGGCGTCTATTTAAAATATTGGTTTGTAGTACATGCTATGTATCAGAGATGGCGCTGTATGTAGTATATAGTAAAAGTTTTATATAGTTTTTATATAGTTTGAAATTTTTCTTTGCTATAAACCTCACGGAAAAGCCCGAGACCTTTCAAGTAATGCAAACCCGTGGAAATCGGTTCGTGCGTTCTGGAGTTATTGCGTCAAAAGGAAAACCCGACTTATTTTTATATAGTAGAAGACTAAAAATTTGTTTGTGCAAGCCATGCCACATTGTCTACCTATCATTTAAAAACAACCGTATGTAATTAGGTGCACACTTTGCAGAGATAAATGAATACATGCTCGTAAGCTTTTGTGCCGCACCAACGATTCGCTTTTCTCGTGAAATTTTTCCTTTTTAATCGGGTAAATGGTTTGAATTGCTCCGTTGCCTAATTGCTCCGTTGGAGAATACCAAACGTCTTTAATAATATGCACTTTTAAGGTAGTGTCCACCACAACACGGGCTTTTTTTTTGTGTAGTGTTGGAAAGCGTTGAAAGCCGGTAAGTGTGGGACTTTGGGTTACGACCGCTAAGTATTACTTCACAAGGAGGAGATGGTATGCAAGCAAAATCCTATTTAGGATTTGAAATTCGATTGCGTAGTGTAATGGTACCTATTTCAGACTGAGGTAAGCTCAGTCTGTCCAGGGTTCTCTACAAAAATTTTGTAGTATTGCTGGAACTTTAGGGTAGGGCTTGGCCGTGAGACCGAAAGTGGAGCGGGCGTGGAGTCTTGTTACCGTGTAGGTGCTTTGGGCGATCGCACTTGGCGATGAAAGGAAAAAATTTGACACCTGAATTTTGGTGTATGCGATAATATGGCTTGTTGTGTCACCTGATTTGTTTATGTTCGCGCTCGGCGAAGAAATGATGACACTTCGTGAGTTTTGGTTTTTATATTATTTAACTGGTTTTTATTTGTGTTCTGTGTCTTTTTCTTGTGTCGTGTAGTGGTTTCGTGTATAGTGTTCGCGGAGGTGACGCGACTTAGAATAGGCGATGGACTGCCAATACCGTTGGCTGATAGACTGCCGTTTTGGCTTATGATAGGCGATGGACTGCCGTGTTTTAGGATAGGCGATGGACTGCCCTGATTGATCGAGGGCTCGGGCTATTTAAGCCCGATCTCGAGTGCTGAGTCCGCAAGTCTGGGTGCTGGGTTGGTGTCGGGTTCTCCAGCGCGTGCCACCGACCCGGTCATTGCCTCGGATGCACCGAGAAATGAGCTGAGTCTAGATTTGGCACTTTGGTCATTGACTCGGTTGCACCGAGAAATGACCTGTGTGGAGTTGTGTAACTCGGCGGGGAAACTGGAGTTGGGTAACTCTTGTGGAAATTATGGCGCGTGTGTCGATTCGGCAGAAATCGATCGGCGCGTGGGACTGGATGGAATTGTACAGTGTCAGGTGTACTGTGTTTTGTGTTGTTTGTGTATCGATATATGTATGACAAAGTAACTTAGTGCTATCAGTGTGAATATCTATACGAATGTAACGGTTCGTTACACCCCCTTTCTTCCGGGTGGGGTTGCAATTGGCCGCTTTGGTTACTCCTGGGTCGGCAAAGTTTTCTTGCCAACGTGTTTTGGAGGTTTCTATTGGTGGTTTTCCGTCGTCAGGGGGTCGTTGTGATCGCTGGTGTCGTTTGCTTCCTCAGCAGGGGTCGCTGTCCAACGTGTCGTGGTACTCTTTCAGGTCGTTGATATTTGCGACTTTCAGTTTCCGGCTTCCGGGATGTTGTAACTTGACGATATTTGTTGACGCGAAACCTTTGACTTTGAATGGCCCATCATATTTTGGGGCCAATTTCGCAGCGAAGCCGTCGGCTGCGTTGGAAAGGTGGTGTTGCCTGATCAATACTAGTTGACCCACCGTGGGGCGCCATTGTCGTCGGCGGAGATTGTAGTGACGGGATTGTTCTTGACTCGCCCGCTGAATGTTGTTCCGCACTATCGCCATTACTTCTTTTAGTCGGGTTGCCTTAGTGTGGGCTGTATCCGGAGGGCTTCCTGTCCCTGGTGTAACTTCGTCGTATAGTGCTCCAGGTAAGCGAGGTTCTCTCCCGTGTAGCAGGAAGGCGGGGCTGAATCCAGTTGTTTCCGAGACACTGGAGTTGATTGCTAGTGAGATTTCGGGTACGAGTTCGTCCCATGTATTTTGATGATCCTCTACGAATTGTGCAATCATGGTCTTCACTGTCCGATTGGCCCGTTCCGTAGGGTTTTCCTGGGGGCAATACGGTGCGGTGTGTTGCAGATCTACGCCGGCTGTTTGCATAAACGTGCGGAACGAGCGGCTGGTGAACTGCGTTCCATTGTCACAGACGAATCGTTTTGGTACGCCAAAGTGACTGAGAATGCGTTCCCGAAAAGCTAGCTCTAGGGTAGCTGTGGTAGCTTTCTTAAGTGGCACTAGTTCGGTCCATTTTGTGAAGGTGTCGAAGAATACCAGAAGCATGGCAGCATGGTGTTCCCTCGTTTCGATCGGGGAAGTGGTCCTACGAAGTCGGCGCATAGTGTGGCGAATGGTTCCTCTGCCCTGCGGGTAAGCATCTTACCCACGGGCTTGCGTTGCAGTGCCTTGAACTTTTGACAGCTTAAACAGCTGCGTACGTATTTCCGCACATCGCGATATAGGCCGGGCCAATAGTATCGTTGTGTTATCCGTGTGATGGTTTTCCGAATGCCGAGGTGGCCTGCCGTTGGCTGATCATGGCATTCCTTGAGTACTCTTTGGCGTCGGTCTTTTGGGACACAGAGTTTCCATGACACATAGTCGTGATCGTCGGCTCCGTGGCCCAGATGTCTGTAGAGTTCTCCATTCTCGAAGACGTAGTCGGGGTATTTATCGGGTTCCTCTTTGGTTTGCTGAATTCGTCGTGTGAGCCAGGGGCAAGATGTTGCGTCCTCTTTGATTCTTGCTAGCGTCTCCAAGGGTTGTCGGGACAGGGCATCGGCAACCACGTTTTGTTTTCCTGCTCTGTAGTGGACGTCGTATTGATACTGTTGGAGTTCGAGTGCCCATCTCGCTATTCTTCCGTAGGGGCTTTCCAGAGTATTCAGCCATTTCAGCGCGAGATGGTCTGTTATAACGTCGAACCGGTATCCTTCTAGGTAGCAGCGTAGTTTTCGGATTGCCCAAATGACAGCGAGGCATTCCTTGTCGGTGGCGGAGTAGTTTCCTTCGGCCTGGTTCAAGCGTCGGCTGACATAGGCGATGACGCGTTCCTTTCCTTCGATCTCTTGCGTGAGTACGGCGCCTATGCCGAGGTTGCTCGCATCGGTTTGTAGTGAGAACCTGACGTTGAAATCGGGGCAAAGCAAGTACAGGAGCGGTCGTGAGTAGTTCCTTTAGTTGGTCGAAGGCCGCTTGTTGATCTGCGGTCCATGTCCATGTTTGTCCCTTCTTGAGTAGCTGAGACATTGGTTGGACTACTGTAGCAAAGTTTGGCACGAATCTTCGGTACCAGGATGCCATTCCGATGCACTGACGTAGTTCTTTTTAGGTTCGTGGGTGGCTTGAGTTCTTTGACGGCGGCAATCTTGTCGGGGTCTGTGTGGATACCTTCTTCGCTGATGACGTGACCAAGATATTTGATCCGGTTTTGGAAAAAATGTGCACTTTTCCGCGTTTATCCGCAGATTCGCTTTTCGAAGGCGAGAGAGGACTATTGCCAGGTTGTGTAGGTGGTCCTTGAAGTCTCGTCCGACGACGACAATGTCGTCTAAATAGGCGAATGCGTAGGGTTCCATGTCGGCTCCGATCACGGTATCAAGGGCCCGTTGGAATGTTGCTGGTGCAGAATGTAATCCGAAGGGCATCACTTTCCATTGATAGAGACCTCTGCCGGGGACCGTGAAGGCGGTGGCTTCTCTGCTTCCGTTGGCCATGGGTATTTGCCAGTATCCGTTCTTTAGATCGAGGGTGGTTATGAAGCGTGCGTTCTGTAGGCGCTCCAAGATGTAGTTGATTCTGGGCAGTGGGTATGCGTCAGGAATAGAGTGAGTGTTGAGTTGTCGGTAGTCCACGCACATGCGCCATTTGCCATTCTTTTTACGTACGAGTACGATGGGGGCGCTGTGTGGGCTTCGTGAGGGTTCGATGAGACCTTCTTGAATCAATTGGTCGACTTGCTCGTCGATAATCCGCATCATGGCTGGGTTCTTTGGGTAGTACCTCTGTTTGATGGGTCGATTATCCCTCATGACGATGGTGTGCTCTGCGATGTTGGAGGTCCCGTGGAGATTATTGAACTTTGGGAGTTCCGTGTCCAGAAATTCTTGGATCTGTGGCGCTATGTCCGGCGGCCAGGGATCGGAGATCAGTTCTGGGTCGGGTTCGGTGAGATCGGGGGTATCGGGGTCCTGTGGCTGGCCTGGGTCTTCTGGGAGGATGGTTGTGTCGAACGCGCTGGGGTGTTCGATCCTACGTGGGTAGTCGCTTATGTGGGCGACGATCGGGGTAGCGTTGGCCGTGAGTGGCGTAGCTTCGTGGGTCTGGCGGTATATCTGGGGGGTAATGTCTCCAGATCTACGTATGGCCAGGCGGGTCTCAGTGACGACTCTGTGTTTGCAGCAACGACTTGTTTGGGCGACGAAGATTTCGAACGTGGTGTTAGGCATGGCGTGGTGCATGGCGCTAGTGGGCACGTCAGTACGCGGAAGGTACTCCAGTGGGTTGGCGAAAATCGGTGTGGCGTCGGCCGTGGGTACGACAGGGCTGCGGTCGGTGTTTCGGGGGTCATCGGGCTAGATTCCGGTTCCGAGTGGAGAGGTTCTGTGGATATTAGTTCGATGATTGGACCCGACCAGCAAGGGATTTGCGTGGCTGTTTCCCTCGTGGTTTGGTTGTTGCACTGTTGCTGCCGTTTTCGTTGTTCGGGGCTGGTTGTCGTCTCTGAGGGTGTCCGTGGGTTCACCTTCTCCGTTGAGGGTAGGGTGCATGGGTGCGCGGTGGCTGAACTTGGACCTGGGCTTCCTGTGTCGAGCGGGTTCCAGTTCGTTGGGGTTTGTCTCGTGTGTGAGATCCTTGTGGTAGGTTCGGGGTGCGTGTGCCCCGTAGTTTGTTTTTGATCCTGGGCTTCCTGTGTCGAGCGCCTGGTTCAAGTGTGTTGATTCTTGTCTCGTGTGTGAGATCCTCGTGGTGTGTTTGGGATGTGTGTTCCCTGGGTTTGGCTTAGGACGCGGGTGCTCCGTAGTGGCCGTGGGATTCGTTTTCCCGTTTGCTTGGTTGCAGTTTACCGGTGCTTGCTTCGGATTCGTGTTTTCCGTTGTGGGCCGGTTCTTCGCTTTCGTTGTGGTTGGTTTCGGTGTCGTATTCTTCGTTGCATTATTGGGTGCCGTCTTCTTTGGGGTAGGTCGGGGACGTGTGTTCGCTGTGGTTGGTTTCGGTGTCGTATTCTTCGTTGTGATATTGGGGGCCGTATTCTTTGTGGTAGGTCGGGGAAGTGTGTTCGCTGTTGACCTAGATTTCTTGGGGCTGGGTTCGGTGACTTGTACGTGGTTGGATTGAACTGACGGTGGCGTTGGCGTGAGGTGGCGATCTTGTAGCTTTAGCAGCGTGGTGCCGCATTGGATCGTCGTTTCGATGGCACATAGGAAGTCCATGCCGACTATAACTTGCTCCAGCATGTTAGGGAGGACCAGGAGTGGAATTTGGGCCTCTCGTTGATCCAGCTTGATGTGCGCCAGTAGAACTTGTGTGATCTCTCTGACTGAGCCGTCAGCCAGGCGTATGCGGACGCATGCATCTTGCAGGTTGGAGTTGTTGTTTAGTTGTCGGGCCAGGTTGTCGCTGACGAAACTTCGGGATGCCCCGGTGTCGATGGTGGCCTCCGTTGTTTGTCCTCCTATTGTCACTGTCGCCACTATTCGGCCGTCGTTCACGTGTAGTGGGTTGCTTAGTCGCGGGTCTGTGGAGGCGTCGTTCTCGGCTGATCCCGGGTCAGTTGAGGACGCGTGTCGTTTTCCCGACGTGGCTCGGCGGCAGCAGTCGACGGTTCGAGTGCCGCGCTTTCCACATTCCCAGCAGAATAGGATCGAAGCGTTGGTGCAGTCATAGGCGGCGTGCCCAGCTTGACCACATCGGCGACAGGCTGCGCGTGGGTTGGCAATGGGAGTGGTGATCATTCGATGGGCGATGTCGTGGTTCGTTGCATTATTTTGATTCGATGACTGTCTGCGCGGTGTGTCGGCTGAATCCCAATGGGGTCTCCGAAAGGGGTTACGGTAGGACTCACCTTCTCTGCGGTCTGGTTGTCTTGCCGGCCTGGTGTCTCGTGATGGGATTCGCATGGGTGCGGGAGTCGTTGCGTGTTTCCTCTCGTGAATAAGCTCGTACTCTGCCGCTAATCGGGTTAGCTGTGACAAACTTTTCCAGTTCGTCTCGTCGCACGTATAGTTGGAGTCCTGGCAGGGCGTTGTCGTAGATCCTATAGAGCTCCTTAACTAGGTCGTACTCGGCATGGTGCATGAGTAGCCGTATCTCGATGAGATAGTCTTTGAATGGTTCTCCCACCGCTTGCTTGCGGCCTCGGATCTGGTCCTCAATTGTTCGAAATACCTTGGCGGCAGAAAATAAGTCAGAAATTCCTGGCGGAAATATGCCCAGGAACTACCCTGTAGTTGGCTGGTACGGTGCCAGCGACTGGCTCGGTCGGTGAGTAGTTCGGCCATGCTACGAGGCAGTTGGTTGGTGTCCACTCCGTAGGCGCGGGCGCGTTCCTCGAGTAGTTCCAGAAACGATAGTGGGTCATCCTCTCCGTTGAACTGGATGCCCCATCCGCGGATGCGTTCTGCCGTGCGTGCGACGTGGTTATAGTCGGGCCCGATTATGGGTGCGTCAATCGACGGTATGATTCGCTGTGTGGGCGCACGGGAGGTTTCCATAGTGGGTGGCCTTGGAAGATCGGCGGCTGTGACCATTGGTGGTCGGGGCGTGGGCTCTGGGGCGGCGGGGACATGCAAGCTGGCTTTGGGGTCCCATCTTCCGGTGCCTGATGGTCCTGGAGTAGTGGGCAGCGGGGACTTGGAGCGTCCTGCTGGTTTTGCGTATTGTCTCTCGAGTTCTGCCAAGCGAGTCCAGGCACCCGGCGGGAGTGGTCCGGCGACTAGTATGGCAAAAGTTCTTGCGCAACTCTTCAACAGTTCCTTCGGTGTCAAATTCGAATTCCTTGGCGAAGGCCTCCAGCTCATCTCGGCGGCGCTTGTAGATCCAGCCGATGCTGACGCCTGGATTGGCGACTGGCTCGCTGGTGTGGAAATCAATGCTCGCGTCGTCTTCGTAGGCTTCCATGGTGATTTTTCGTTTTTCCTGTTGTTTTTTGGGCACTTTTCACTTTTTTGCATCACTGCGTTTTACTTTCCCGGCACTCGCGACTGGATTCGGGTGGCGAATTTGTTTTTTACCGGACTTCTACGATTAGCTCTTATATTCTGTCTCGATGGCCGTGGGTCTTTAAGCCACGTAGCCCCGTGTTAAGGTTTTTCTCTTTAAGTTTCCTTAAAGTTGCCAGAAAGTTGGCTTTGAAATCTCCTTTAAAGTTTCCGAAAGTCCCTGCTCGGGCGCCACTTGTAATGATACCTATTTCAGACTGAGGTAAGCTCAGTCTGTCCAGGGTTCTCTACAAGAAATTTTGTAGTATTGCTGGAACTTTAGGGTAAAGGCTTGGCCGTGAGACCGAAAGTGGAGCGGGCGTGGAGTCTTGTTACCGTGTAGGTGCTTTTGGGCGATCGCACTTGGCGATGAAAAGGAAAACGCTGACACCTGAATTTTGGTGTATGCGATAATATGGCTTGTTGTGTCACCTGATTTGTTTATGTTCGCGCTCGGCGAAGAAATGATGACACTTCGTGAGTTTTGGTTTTTGATATTATTTAACTGGTTTTTATTTGTGTTCTGTGTCTTTTTTTGTCGTGTAGTGGTTTCGTGTATAGTGTTCGCGGAGGTGACGCGACTTAGAATAGGCGAATAGGCGATGGACTGCCAATACCGTTGGCTGATAGACTGCCGTTTTGGCTTATGATAGGCGATGGACTGCCGTGTTTTTTAGGATAGGCGATGGACTGCCCTGATTGATCGAGGGCTCGGGCTATTTAAGCCCGATCTCGAGTGCTGAGTCCGCAAGTCTGGGTGCTGGGTTGGTGTCGGGTTCTCCAGCGCGTGCCACCGACCCGGTCATTGCCTCGGATGCACCGAGAAATGAGCTGAGTCTAGATTTGGCACTTTGGTCATTGGCTCCGGTTGTACCGAGAAATGACCTGCGGGAGTTGTGTAACTCGGCGGGGAAACTGGAGTTGGGTAACTCTTGTGGAAATTATGGCGCGTGTGTCGATTCGGCAGAAATCGATCGGCGCGTGGGACTTGATATTGTACAGGTGTCAGGTTGTACTGTGTTTGGTGTTGTTTGTGTATTATTAAAGTGTATGACAAAGTAACTTAGTAATGCTATCAGTAAAGTGTGAATATCTATACGAATGTAACGGTTCGTTACAGTAGGAGCTCTCACAACATCCCAATTGTTTTTAGGCTTAGTCCGATATCAGTATTAAGTCATTGACTATAAATGGCCTGACAATGCTATTGGTGGTTTTCCGATCAGCAGTAAATCTTGGACAGATAAAAATAGGTGTTCAGCGTCCTCTATGGTCCAAACGTGTCAGTCAATCACGTCTCAGGTCTTAAAACTACGTTAGTAGAACACAAAAAACCGGGGAATAGTATTACCTGACGAATTTGCGTGAGATAAAACCTATTCTCCTCAAATGTTCTACATACCCAGGGCCCTATGTCCGCCACAATTCGTCTAGGCCATTTGCCGTTGGGGGGCGCGCCATCGAAACTCTTGCCATCTGCGGTGGGTAAAGGTCGGCGGAGATGCTCTGATCCTCGATTTTTTCCAGCGGCTGCAGTTCGATTGAGCCATGCCAGCCAAATAGCACTTTTTGCGGCATCCCTCGGAGACGGCTGGTACGATAGGCCAATGGCGGGTACGGCTGTGTAAGTCTGGCAGCTCCATAGCTGGTGCCCAGTGGGTAGCGAACACGATGATGGCTGAATTAGACGACAGAGCACATCACTCGTCTGATATAAAACACGCTTGGAGTTCGTTTTCCTCCAATCCTGCCAGGGTTTGAGTTCGTACCGCTCCACCGCTGTCGTCTGCGAAGTCCTCGGATACTGCAGTAACGTCTGGTGTGCGAAACCAGTCGCAAACTCGTAATGACGTTCCACAGTAGCCACCGAGGACATAGAGCCCTGAAACGCACGCGGAACCCGTGTAACTCGCCGTCGATTTGTGTCCGCACGTCGTACAGCAGCACTCTGTTTTTGAAGCCGAGCTTGCTACTAGGCTCGCCAGTTATTCCGAATATACCTAGTCTGGAGGGCGGCGATGATGTATGGCCACCTTGCAGAGTTGAATGCATTTTTAACGTCTAGGTGTTGAGGAAAATAGTAAGCTTGGTGTTCCACCGTGCCATCTGGCCCCAGCAAATGGCTAGCCCGTATATATATTCACCACCACTCTAATCGCGAAGGTGCCTCTCCCCTTCGCAGTAAATCCGGAATTGGAGGTCGGATAGTCCCTGGAGGGTTGTCAATCTCTGCCTCTATTCGGCAGCGATGATTCTGCGTACAATTTGCCCGTTACATCGCGATATAGGCCGGGCCAATATGCCTCGTTGTGTTATTCGGGGTCCTTTGGTTTTCGGGAATGCACGAACTTCTGCTAAGCGTCGGCTGATCATGGGATTCCTTCCTGAGGGCAAATGGCGAAGGTCGTTGCGACGAGAAGTTTCCATGACACGCCATCGTGGCGTCGGCTCCGACTGGCCCCGGATGTCTGTAACGTTCTCCATTCTGGCAGACGTAGTCCTGTCCTTATCAGGTTCCTCTTTGGTTTTGCCTGAATCCGTCAAACAAGTGAGGGCCAGGGGCAAGATGTTGCGTCCTTCCACGATTCCCGATCGCTGTCTCCGGGTTGTCGGGACAGGGCATCGAAATGTAACCAACACTTTGGTTCCCTGCTCTGTAGTGGACGTCGTACTGGACTGTTGGAGTTCGTCGACCCATCTTTTCATTGCTCCGGCAGTGGTTCAGGTTGTATTCAGCAAGAACTTAATCTTCGACCGTGAACCGGTTTCCCGCCTTGAACGTACATTTTCGGATTGTCCTACTGACGGAATAAATGATTCCTTCTAGTGTAGCGGGCTAGAATTTGTGTTCGGCCCAACCAGGTCGGTTTACATGGCGATCCGTTCCTTCCAGTTAAAAACATTTCTGTACTCGTCGTGACTGCTCCTGCATATGTGGTCGCCATGTGTCCAAGTAATAAGCATTTGACGCAAAGCATTGGTTCTACTGTCTGCCGGTTGGCAGATCGACCATATCATATGCAACTCGCCCTCCTGCGACTATAAAAAATGTTACGTGATCTGGAGAGGAAACCCGTCAGCTCGGCCCAATGCTTTCCGCAGTTTCGGGGTGGATTCCATGCGGGGGCATTTAACCAAAGTCGCCGACAATCTTGGCGAAAAAGATGGCACGCCTCTAGAGTAGAAATCAGGCATCGAAATGGGGTCCATGATATCTGGGACCTCTACCAGGACCTTCTCGGATATAGCTTTAACCTCCTATTTTTAAATGATAATGACTGCTGGACTTTACTTGGATCGGTTTTGTCAGAATTGTGTCCCCATTGGGCCTCATAATCTTAATGGGGACTCTCCTCCCGAAACCTTCGTAGTGCGGATGGGCCGAAGTCCCAAAAAATCGATTTCAACCGCTTTTGTCGGACTTCAAGGTCCTGAGTTAGTCAGCGTACGACTCCTGGTCCGTTGAACTTGACGCTTTGATCCAGGAAAACGAAGGTCTTTTGTGTTGTATGGTCGTCCGCTTTCAAGCTCCTTGAAACGACGCGGGCGTCCTCGGTATGACTGTGATCAGCCGAACCAAAATGTCGTCAAATAGGGTTGCCGTCAGATGTTTTTCCGTTTTCCCGTCACATCGGTAAACAATGGGGCCCGGCTATAAAACTGTGCAGAAAGTTCCGAAGGTTCTCTTCCGATTACTTGTCATCTTTCTTCCATGGGGACCGTCAAGGCGATGGTTTCTCGACCTGAATCTTCGTGCCATGGGTCGCTTTTCCCCCCTGGATTTGCTTCATCTGGGCAAATGTATGAAAAGCGTGCGCTAAATATACCTATTGCGCCCTGGAATCAACAGAATCTGGGCGTAATTACCCTTCTTAATAGAAACGACCTTATGAAAAGGGTCAGTCCACGAACAGTTTGCCATGGATGGCGTTCTTTACACTGACATTATCAAACCTACGATGTGTCGCAAAAGCTGGGATGTCTTCGAGTATTGCATTATAATGGTTAGACAACTTATGGATCAAAACGAGAAAGAACAACCTTTTCATCGATAATCCGCATCATGGCTGATTTAAACCGAATCTTAAAATGTTGTATCTCTGTTTACATGGGTCGATTATCAAGGACATTTGCCTTGCGGGTCTGTCATCGCTACATGTTGGCGGTCCCGTGCAAGACTCTTTGAGCGTATTGAGAGAAGCATTTTGAAAACACGTGAGTGTCTTCACGCAAGCAAGAGAAGCTGCTGCGAAAATCAACCCGGGTCCGGAATAAACTGCCGATCGGAGATCAAATGGGTCGGGAATTCCCGGAACGGTAACATATGGTCATGGGTGGCCACGGGTCTTCTATCTTCAAAAATTGTGGATTTTCACCTTTGTTGGACCAGGCGCTCGGGTTTGAAATACACTTGTTCAGTTTGCATCATGTGGGTCTTGACGAAAAGTTTGTTCCACCGGCCGATAGTCTCTGAGAGACTCCGAAAGCGGTTTTGTGTGAGTGCCGTTGGAGGGAGCGTGTTTTTTCGTGCGCGGTCTATTGCCACCAAATATTCCAAGGACGATCCTGATTCAGATTCGCAGCCCCGATAGATATTGGGCGATCTTCGATTTCGGACGTGGTTTGGGGCATGGCGTGGTGCACAGATGTTCGCCCTTTGTGGGCGGAAGTTCGCGGAAGGTGAAACCTTTTCGGGTGGAGAATAATCGGTGTGGCGTCGGCTTTGGTTCATGGCTTTTATAGTCGGCGGGTGCCCAATGTGGACATCGGGCTCGACCGCAGTCCGGTTCCGACGGGAGGGTTCTGGGCTATTGCTCCCTGATTAAAATCATATATACTTTATAGGGTCGGAAATTCCCAGCTTTCCATGCACCACGCCATGTCTTAACAAATGTTCGGGGCTGGGTGTCGTCCAAACATGTCCGCTGGGAAAACAGATGGTCAACAGAAGAAACCCGCCTGGCATACGTCGCGGTGGATTCACAAGGATAGAAATACCCCATGTCGAGGTCGGGTACGCCAGTTCGTTGGGGTTGTCTCGTACCCCGATCCTCGCCCACATAGGTTCGGGGAATGCGTGTGGTAAAGAAGGAAAATTATTCACCCTAGAAGCCTTGGCGAAGGCGAAATCAGCCCAACAATATTATTTAAATCAGTGGAGGGTGTGTGATCCATCACCGGTCTCCGTCCCCTGGGCCGGACCCCTTCCCTGGGTTTGGCTTAGGACGAATTGAAATTTTTAACCATCTCGTTTTAATCCCATTTGAACCACTATTCCTTTACCGGTGATAATCTCTGGCTACTTTTCCATCACAAACTGAGACGCAAAGGGTTGTAATTAAATGACGAGCTTGTTGACATTATTAAGAAAACATTTGGGGAACCCTCCTTCAATTTCGCCCAAAATCTTTCGTAAAGACGTTAAATTTACACGTTGGCCAAATTGGTGAAGGTAACTCAACAAAAAAGAGAAGACCAAGGACCCAAATCGCACTCAACTACATCTTGGGCGCTGCATAACGCAGTTTCAGACCTAAAAAGATCTGAAAAACTGACGGTGGCAAATAACGTGAAGAGACATTTTTACTAAAGCAAATCTCCATTGCCGATCGAATGTTTCGAAGGAATTGGATAGGAAGCCATGCCCACACAAAGTTCTATTTAAGAACAGAATGTTTCCATACAACCCATTCGATTCATGGACATTTGGGCCTCTTTTGAACCAGAATTGGCGGTGCGTCGGACGAACTTCGTGTTTCTCGAGACTGAGCCGTCAGCCAATATTCGTCTTGTTCGACGCATGCATCTTGCCGGTTGGAAAATGTCGCACACAGGTTGTCGCTTTGAAAATATCTTGGTCTCGGAGTCAGATGGTAAGGTATCCGCTAGATTGTCCCCCTATTGTCGAGTTTTAAATTCGTCTCGTCGCCACCCACAGTCACTTGCAACCCGTGGGCATCGGAATGGCATATGTTCTCGGCTTATTCCAAAACTCAGTATATAAACACCGATGTCTATTATTATGAAAGGAAAATGGACTTGGACAGCAGCAGTCGCGGCCTTTCGAAAAACTTCATGGAGATATCCTACGACCGCTCCTCAAAACTGCTCTCCCCGTTGGTGATTCAAGTTCTTACTTTAACCGATGAAAACAGCATCGGCGAATGGAATCTAAACTGAAGGTTGGCAAAGATATTGGTGATCGCCGATGAACGACATAACGTGGTTCGGCCGAATTGGCTGATTCATATGACCGTCTGCGCCTCGTATCGGCTGAATCCAATACGCTGCTTCCAAAACGGTTCGACGTTACAGGTCATCTTCTCTGCTAAAATGGCCTTTGCATGCATGCGAAAAACAAATCATATTCCGATTAGCGAGATGGTGCGTCTAAATTTTGCGTGTTTCAACTCGACGTTGTATAGAATCCATCAAGTACCATCACAGGCGCGCCCTTGTCTCGACAACCCTTTGGAAACGCTAGCCAGCTCTAGAGGACGCAATAACCCATTCTGGGGCATGCATGCAAACATTAGACGAACCCGGTAAATAGTCAACGTCCCGATGTTGGAGAAAAAATAATGGGCGGCTAGGCCTTAAGCGCAGACCATCAAAACCAACTGTATGCTCTCTCTGCGTTCTGCCAGTAGCCACGCCGAATTGAAGGCGGCCATGAATGGCCCACGGCGGCCACCGCTTGTTTTCGATTCAACCATTGAATATGATCACACAATTGATATTGATTGGCCCGGCCTACACCGTCGATCTGAAAATTGTAATGTATTCATTTGCTGTTGAAGCTGTCAAAAGTTCAAAATTTACTGGAGTTTATCCCTCTGCAAGCCCGTGATATCACTTCGAAAGTCGGCCGAGGAATAATAAAATATATGGCCGACTGGTCGGGCCAAAGAGCCCCGATCCAAACGAGGCAACTTTTACTGGAAATTCGACAGCCGAATCGAATATGGACAATATCCTCAGAAGATAGAACTGGCGGCCCCTAAAATTCAATAAAACGCATTCTAAACAGCTTCGGCGATATTTTTCAACACGTGTGGTTATTAGTACCTTTTTTCACGTCTTTTTAATTCCGCCTGTTTATTAAACAGCCGGCGTTGTAACAATTTAAGCAAAATGATTTTACCGTTTTGTTAATAATGGGTATAAGAAAATTTGTTTGAAATCGGACGGTGAAGTTGTTTTAGAGTAATTCGTGGAGGACCTATTTCAGACTGAGGTGGGCTCAGTCTGTCCAGGGTTCTCTACAAGAAATTTTTGTAGTATTGCTGGAACTTTAGGGCAGGGCTTGGCCCGGGAGACCGAAAGTGGAGCGGGCGTAGAGTCTGGTTACCGTGTAGGCAGTTTGGTAATCGCACTTGGCGATGAAACGCGAAAAACGCTGACACCTGAGTTTTTGTGTGTGCGGTAATATGGTTTTTGGCGTCACCTGATTTGTGTTCGCGCTCGGCGAAGAAATGATGACACTTCGTGAGTTTGTTTTGATGTTATTAAATGGTTTTATTTGTGTTCTGTATTGTTTCTCGTGGTTTTGGTGTCGTGTAGTGGTTTCTTGTATTGGTTCTTGCTGGAGGCGTGGTGCTGATAGCCGCGGCGGATCCGGAAGCCGTCGGTACAACGACCTAGAATAGGCGATGGACTGCCCGGATTGATCAAGGGTTCGCTGATGGCTATTTAAGGCCGGACGCATCTTCACTGGCCAGGCCAACCGCCAACTTTGTGGTTACGGAAGTGGTGTCGAGAAGACTGGATTTGGTCCGTCACAAGAATGCAAATAGATAAAGCAAGATATACGTGTAGTTTTGGCTAAATTTTCATTGACTATTATTGCACCACTACCAAACCTGACTATGCTGTTCTCTTTGAAATTGGGAAAATGCAAAAGAAAGTGTCGCTTTGCACATGTATACGAATGGCGCGTTACTATATTATGTACAGAGTCACTGCACCATGGTTCCGCCATTGTTGCTGGTGTATAGAACATACACCCGCTGAAAAGTAACTTGGACTCAGTCGAATATTTGAATAGGTATATGAATGTAACGGGCCCCGGTCCCAGGGTCGCTGGGGCGCTGGTGTCGTTTGCAGTCCTCAGCAGGGTCGCTGTCCAACGTGTCGTGGTACTCTTTCACGTCGTTGATATTTGCGACTTTCAGTTTCCGACTTCCGGGGTGTTGCAACTTGACGATATTTGTTGACGAAACCTTTGACTTTGAATGGCCCATCATATTTTTGGGGCCAATTTCGCAGCGAAACCGTCGGCTGCGTTGCCAGAGGTGGTGTTGCCTGATCAATACCGTTGACCCACCGTGGGGCGCCATTGTCGTCGGCGGAGATTGTAGTGACGGGATTGTTCTTGACTCGCCCGCTGAATGTTGTTCCGCATCGCGAATACTTCTTTGAGTCGGGTTGCCTTAGTGTGGGCTGTGTCCGGAGGGCTTCCTGTCCCTGGTGTAACTTCGTCGTATAGTGCTCCAGGTAAGCGAGGTTCTCTCCCGTGTAGCAGGAAGGCGGGGCTGAATCCAGTTGTTTCCGAGACACTGGAGTTAATTGCTAGTGATATTTCGGGTATGAGTTCGTCCCATGTGTTTTGATGATCCTCCACGAATTGGGCAATCATGGTCTTCACTGTTCGATTGGCCCGTTCCGTAGGGTTTTCCTGGGGGCAATACGGTGCGGTGTGTTGCAGATCCACGCCGGCTGTTTGCATAAACAGGCGGAATGAGCGGCTGGTGAACTGTGTTCCATTGTCACAGACGAATCGTTTTGGTACGCCGAAGTGACTTAGAATGCGTTCCCGAAAAGCTAGCTCTAGGCTGGCGGTGGTAGCCTTCTTAAGGGGCACTAGTTCGACCCATTTTGTGAAGGTGTCGAAGAATACCAGAGCATGGTATTCCCTCGTTTTGATCGGGGAAGTGGCCCTACGAAGTCGGCGCATAGTGTGGCGAAAGGTTCTTCTGCCCTGCGGGTAAGCATCCTACCCACGGGCTTGCGTTGCAGTGCCTTGAACTTTTGGCAGCTCAAGCAGCTGCGTACGTATTTCCGCACATCGCGATATAGGCCGGGCCAATAGTATCGTTGTGTTATCCGTGTGATGGTTTTCCGAATGCCGAGGTGGCCTGCCGTGGGCTGATCATGGCATTCCTTGAGGACTCTTTGGCGTCGGTCTTTTTGGGACGCAAAGTTTCCATGACACGTAGTCGTGATCGTCGGCTCCATGGCCCAGATGCCTGTAGAGTTCTCCATTCTCGAAAACGTAGTCGGGGTATTTATCGGGTTCCTCTTTGGTTTGCTGAATCCGTCGTGTGAGCCAGGGGCAAGATGTTGCGTCCTCTTTGATTCTTGCTAGCGTCTCCAAGGGTTGTCGGGACAGGGCATCGGCGACCACGTTTTGTTTCCCCTGCTCTGTAGTGGACGTCGTATTGATACTGTTGGAGTTCGAGCGCCCATCTCGCTATTCTTCCGTAGGGGCTTTCAAGAGTATTCAGCCATTTCAGCGCGAGATGGTCGGTTATAACGTCGAACCGGTATCCTTCTAGGTAGCAGCGTAGTTTTCGGATTGCCCAAATGACGGCGAGGCATTCCTTGTCTGTAGCGGAGTAGTTTCCTTCGGCCTGGTTCAAACGTCGGCTGACATAGGCGATGACGCGTTCCTTTCCTTCGATCTCTTGCGTGAGTACGGCGCCTATGCCGAGGTTGCTCGCATCGGTTTGTAGTGAGAACTTGACGTTGAAATCGGGGCAAGCAAGTACAGGAGCGGTCGTGAGTAGTTCCTTTAGTTGGTCGAAGGCCGCTTGTTGATCTGCGGTCCATGTCCATGTTTGTCCTTTCTTGAGTAGCTGAGACATTGGTTGGACTACTGTAGCAAAGTTTGGAACGAATCTTCGGTACCATGATGCCATTCCGATGCACTGACGTAGTTCTTTTAGGTTCGTGGGTGGCTTGAGTTCTTTGACGGCAGCAATCTTGTAGGGGTCCGTGGGATACCTTCTTCGCTGATGACGTGACCAAGATATTTGATCCGGTTTTGGAAAAATGTGCACTTTTCCGCGTTTATCCGCAGGTTCGCTTTTCGAAGGCGAGAGAGGACTATTGCCAGGTGTGTAGGTGGTCCTTGAAGTTCGTCCGACGACGACAATGTCGTCTAAATATGCGAATGCGTAGGGTTCCATGTCGGCACCGATCACGGTATCAAGGGCCCGTTGGAATGTTGCTGGTGCAGAATGTAATCCGAAGGGCATCACTTTCCATTGATAGAGACCTCTGCCGGGGACCGTGAAGGCGGTGGCTTCTCTGCTTCCGTTGGCCATGGGTATTTGCCAGTATCCGTTCTTCAGATCGAGGGTGGTTATGAAGCGTGCGTTCTGTAGGCGCTCCAAGATGTAGTTGATTCTGGGCAGTGGGTATGCGTCAGGAATAGAGTGAGTGTTGAGTTGTCGGTAGTCAACGCACATGCGCCATTTGCCGTTCTTTTTTACGTACGAGTACGATGGGGGCGCTGTGTGGGCTTCGTGAGGGTTCGATGAGACCTTCTTGGATCAATTGGTCGACTTGCTCGTCGATAATCCGCATCATGGCTGGGTTCTTTGGGTAGTACCTCTGTTTGATGGGTCGATTATCCCTCATGACGATGGTGTGCTCGGCGATGTTGGAGGTCCCGTGGAGATTATTGAACTTTGGAAGTTCTGTGTCCAGAAATTCTTGGATCTGTGGCGCTATGTCCGGCGGCCAGGGATCGGAGATCAGTTCTGGATCGGGTTCGGTGAGATCGGGGGTGTCGGGGTCCTTGTGGCTGGCCTGGGTCTTCTGGGAGGATGGTTGTGTCGAACGCGCTGGGGTATTCGATCCTACGTGGGTAGTCGCTTATGTGGGCGACGATCGGGTTAGCGTTGGCCGTGAGTGGCGTAGCTTCGTGGGTCTGGCGGTATACCTGGGTCGTAATGTCTCCAGATCTACGTATGGCCAGGCGGGTCTCAGTGACGACTCTGTTTTCGCAGCAACGACTTGTTTGGGCGACGAAGATTTCGGACGTGGTGCTAGGCATGGCGTGGTGCATGGCGCTAGTGGGCACGTCAGTACGCGGAAGGTACTCCAGTGGGTTGGCGAAAATCGGTGTGGCGTCGGCCGTGGGTACGACAGGGCTGCGGTCGGTGTTTCGGGGGTCATCGGGCTAGATTCCGGTTCCGAGTGGAGAGGTTCTGTGGATATTAGTTCGATGGTTGGACCCGACCAGCAAGGAATTTGCGTGGCTGTTTCCCTCGTGGTTTGGTTGTTGCACTGTTGCTGCCGTTGTCGTTGTTCGGGGCTGGTTGTCGTCTTTGAGGGTGTCCGTGGGTTCACCTTCTCCGTTGAGGGTAGGGTGCATGGGTGCGCGGTGGCTGAACTTGGACCTGGGCTTCCTGTGTCGAGCGGGTTCCAGTTCGTTGGGGTTTGTCTCGTGGGTGAGATCCTTGTGGTAGGTTCGGGATGCGTGTGCCCCGTAGTTTGTTTTTTGATCCTGGGCTTCCTGTGTCGAGCGCCTGGTTCAAGTGTGTTGATTCTTGTCTCGTGTGTGAGATCCTCGTGGTGTGTTTGGGATGTGTGTTCCCTGGGTTTGGCTTAGGACGCGGGTGCTCCGTAGTGGCCGTGGGATTCGTTTTCCCGTTTGCTTGGTTGCAGTTTACCGGTGCTTGCTTCGGATTCGTGTTTTCCGTTGTGGGCCGGTTCTTCGCTTTCGCTGTGGTTGGTTTCGGTGTCGTATTCTTCGTTGCGTTATTGGGTGCCGTCTTCTTTGGGGTAGGTCGGGGACGGGTGTTCGCTGTGGTTGGTTTCGGTGTCGTATTCTTCGTTGTGATATTGGGGTCCGTATTCTTTGTGGTAGGTCGGGGAAGTGTGTTCGCTGTTGACCTAGATTTCTTGGTGCTGGGTTCGGTGACTTGTACGTGGTTGGATTGAACTGACGGTGGCGTTGGCGTGAGGTGGCGATCTTGTAGCTTTAGCAGCGTGGTGCCGCATTGGATCGTCGTTTCGATGGCACATAGGAAGTCCATGCCGACTATAACTTGCTCCAGCATGTTAGGGAGGACCAGGACCAGGGGATTTGGACCTCTCGTTGATCCAGCTTGATGTGCGCCAGTAGAACTTGTGTGATCTCTCTGACTGAGCCGTCAGTCAGGCGTATGCGGACGCATGCATCTTGCAGGTTGGAGTTGTTGTTTAGTTGTCGGGCCAGGTTGTCGCTGACGAAACTTCGGGATGCCCCGGTGTCGATGGTGGCCTCCGTTGTTTGTCCTCCTATTGTCACTGTCGCCACTATTCGGCCGTCGTTCACGTGTAGTGGGTTGCTTAGTCGCGGGTCTGTGGAGGCGTCGTTCTCGGCTGATCCCGGGTCAGTTGAGGACGCGTGTCGTTTCCCGACGTGGCTCGGCGGCAGCAGTCGACGGTTCGAGTGCCGCGCTTTCCACATTCCCAGCAGAATAGGATCGAAGCGTTGGTGCAGTCGTAGGCGGCGTGTCCAACTTGACCACATCGGCGACAGGCTGCGCGTGGGTTGGCAATGGGAGTGGTGATCATTCGATGGGCGACGTCGTGGTTCGTTGCATTATTTTGATTCGATGACTGTCTGCGCGGTGTGTCGGCTGAATCCCAATGGGGTCTCCGAAAGGGGGGTACGGTAGGACTCACCTTCTCTGCGGTCTGGTTGTCTTGCCGGCCTGGTGTCTCTTGGTGGGATTCGCATGGGTGCGGGGGTCGTTGCGTGTTTCCTCTCGTGAATAAGCTCGTACTCTGCCGCTAATCGGGTTAGCTGTGACAAACTTTCCAGTTCGTCTCGTCGCACGTATAGTTGGAGTCCTGGCAGGGCGTTGTCGTAGATCCTATAGAGTTCCATAACTAGGTCGTACTCGGCATGGTGCATGAGTAGCCGTATCTCGATGAGATAGTCTTTGAATGGTTCTCCCACCGCTTGCTTGCGGCCTCGGATCTGGTCCTCCAATTGTTCGAAATACCTTGGCGGCAGAAAATACGTCAGAAACTCCTGGCGGAAATATGCCCAGGAACTACCCCCTGTAGTTGGCTGGTACGGTGCCAGCGACTGGCTCGGTCGGTGAGTAGTTCGGCCATGCTCCGAGGCAGTTGGTTGGTGTCCACACTCCGTAGGCGCGGGCGCGTTCCTCGAGTAGTTCCAGAAACGATAGTGGGTCATCCTCTCCGTTGAACTGGATGCCCCATCCGCGGATGCGTTCCGCTGTGCGTGCGACGTGGTTATAGTCGGGCCCGATTATGGGTGCGTCAATCGACGGTATAATTCTCTGTGTGGGCGCACGGGAGGTTTCCATAGTGGGCGGACTTGGAAGATCGGCGGCTGTGACCACTGGTGGTCGGGGCGTGGGCTCTGGGGCTGCGGGGACATGCAAGCTGGCTTTGGGGTCCCATCTTCCGGTGCCTGATGGTCCTGGATTAGTGGGCAGCGGGGACTTGGAGCGTCCTGCTGGTCTTGCGTATTGTCTCTCGAGTTCTGCCAAGCGAGTCCAGGCACCCGGCGGGAGTGGTCCGGCGACTAGTATGGCAAAGTTCTTGCGCAACTCTTCAACAGTTCCTTCGGTGTCAAATTCGAATTCCTTTGGCGAAGGCCTCCAGCTCATCTCGGCGGCGCTTGTAGATCCAGCCGATGCTGACGCCTGGATTGGCGACTGGCTCGCTGGTGTGGAAATCAATGCTCGCGTCGTCTTCGTAGGCTTCCATGGTGATTGAACTGAGTTTTCCTCGGCGTTGTTTTGGGCACTTTTCACTGTTTTAGCACTTGGTCACTGCGTTTACTTTCCCGGTGGCACTCGCGACTGGATTCGGGTGGGTGCGCGAATTTGGCTTTGTACCGGACTTGTGTTCTGTGGTTAGCTCTACTATTCTTTCTCGGTGGCCGTGGGTCTTTAAGCCACGTAGCCCCGTGTTAAGGTTTTCTCTTTAAGTTTCCTTAAAGTTGCCAGAAAGTTGGCTTTGAAATATCCTTAAAGTTTCCGTAAGTCCCCTGCTCGGGCGCCACTTGTAATGATACCTTATTTCAGACTGACGTAAGCTCAGTCTGTCCAGGGTTCTCTACAAGAATTTTTGTAGATTGCTGGGACTTTAAAACAAAGGCTTGGCCGTGAGACCGAAAGTGGAGCAGGCGTGGGGTTTTTTGTTACCGTGTAGGTAATTTGGGTGATCGCACTTGGCGATGAACAAGAAAAACCGCTCGGTGTCGCCTGAATTTTGGTGTATGCGGTGTTTGGGCTTGTTGTGTCACCTTACCTTATTTCCGTTCGCGGGTCGGCGAAGAAATGATGACACTTCGTGAGTTTTGGTTTTTGATATTATTTAACTGGCTTTTATTTGTGTTCTGTATTTTTCTTGTGTCGTTTTTCGTTGTATAGTGTTCTGTGTATTTTCGACTTAGAATAGGCGATGGACTTCCGTTAACAGTGTTCTCGCGATGGACTGCCGTGTTGGATTTATGATAGGCGATGGACTGCCCCGATGGATCGGCGATGGACTGCCGTTACTGTTTACGATAGGCGATGGACTGCCGTGAGTCCGGATAGGCGATGGACTGCCGTGATTGTCGGCGCGTGCCACCGGCCCGGTATCGAGTCGGTGAGTCCGAGAAATCTGAGCTGAGTCTCGATTTCTCCGGCGGTCGTTGTCTCGGTTGCACCGAAAAGGACCTGAGTCTTGAAAAGGAAATTATCAGCCAACTCAAAGCGTGGCACCGAGCGAAAAGATCGGCGAAACTACCTTAATAGAATTTTTAAAATAATGGGCAATAAAATATGTTTGTGTATCGATAATATATGATTCGTGGTAGGTGTTTTGTGTTCTGTATTAAATAATGAAAAAAAGAGAAAGAATATGGTATAATATGGTGAATGTGACTGTCAACAGGCATTACAAAAACCTTGGCCAAGGTCCAGAGACACTATTATCTGGAAAAATATGTCTTAAGACATAAAAATTACATAAGGAAATGTCCCAAATCCCAAAATTCTCGCGACTAAACATACCATGGTGAAGGTATCTACGACCCTGACCCCACATATGGCTTTCGATAGGTCCCCAATTGGGGATCTTCACGTTCAACTATTTTTCGCACGTTGGCCGTTGAATACGCGGTAACACTAATATCCGTCGTTTGACCAAATATTTGGGTGCTCATACCGATACAAAACAAAGTGCGAACACCGTTGCTAAAGCCATTTTGTGGGCGTTTCTTCGTCCAAGACCGGTCCAATGAAGAAGTTCCGTGGACATGGGAACAGAATATCGTCAATTCAATCGCTTGACGATTTGTGGTGTATCTAAAAATCGAAAATATAACATCTGGTGGGGACCACCACCACCAAACAGTAGGAACAGTTGAAAGAATGGTAGGCTCATATAATGAATTCGATTCGACCCTAGGTATGAGTCGTGTTAAACTGGATTGGGACGTTTTGCTCCAATCCGGCCCATACTGTTTGGGGGCAATACGACCCTGGAGTTGGCGTTGTCGGGATTACTGTCCATATGAGCTCGGGTTCGGTAAAACCAACGAACTTACCAATAAATTTTAATAGCATCGATAGAATGGAACCACTCTACAACGTAGATGACTACGCTCTTTTTTTTTTTTTTTTTCTAGAAGTTCCCTATAAAAGAGCCAGAATAATTTGATAGATGATAATAAAACAAAAAACCTCGGTTTATGGTTTTGGATAAGTTTGGAATATTCAACTCAAAATGGGTCCAAGTTTTGCTTTTTCGAAGTAGGACATTTTGATTGGAGCTTGAATGCAAAGGGCCCTATAAGGTGTTTGGTGAGATAACATAACAATCGTTTTGGCAAGAACGTGTTGTGCCTGGTCGCCGTTACGCCATTTCCTCTTTAAACCCGTACTGGGTCGGTATGATTTATGTGGAATTTTTAAATTTTTTCGGCTCAGTTTTTTCAATTTACATTTTTGCTGCATCTGTCATCTACGCCGACATCTTCATCGAGTTCTCACAAAAACACACGTACACGTTCGATATGCCTGCGATACCCAAGCTTTCGGTTTGTTCTATCTAAAAAATTATTCCTTTTGTCCTTTGTTAAGGTTTGCCAGGCCGAGAAAGCTGCATAACTTGGGGAGGCCCAAATGGTTGAATCGGATCCCGTTCAGAGTATAGCCACCATACGAGAAAACCATTTCGAAAAAGGTCGTTCCTTCTGTTTCGCCCGCACAAAAACGTGACTGTCATTTGGCGTCATTCGTTAGCGTTCCATGATCCACCTCGATCTCCCAGAGACTGTAAAAGCAGTGGGCAACCAAACTTTTTTTTCCAGACTCCATTAAGTATCGTTTCAGTGCAAGTTTTTTGCAAAAGGTAGCCACGATGGTTGTCTATATATATATATATATGCGTCCGCCGAATGCAAACTGTATTCCATCGCCGAGGTCCATATGTATAAACAAACACCGGGAGTCCTCATCCTTTTGAACCAAAGGTGGGTTTTGGGAACCCGAGCCAGTCTGTATACTTTGGTCGCGGTTTTGAAAAACGCAAGACCTTGAGCGTAATTGTTACATGCGGAGTTCCACATGCACATGAATTCGCTGGTCGAATTGCATGAATATCCGCGCCGTCCAGCCTAAGCGAGCATAGCTACATATTTTGGCCACGAATATATAAGATGTCTCTTTGCAGGTCGTTGATGGCATCCTGTTTTTCGCCAAGATGGTTTCGGCCAGCTGCACCCGTTCCGTAAGGATCTAACCAGGTTGTTCATATATTCTGTCAACTCATTAAGCCCTTTGCTCCCAGCTTAATAAAGAATTGAGCTGGATCTGTTTGGCCTCTGACTTCAATTGGCTATATTTTGAAACAATTAAAAAGACAATCCTCTAAAATCTGGCGTCCGGCATGGCCGAAGATATATGCATAAGATGTTGAAACTGCGTAAATAATAATTTACAAATCTCCAGAAGAAATGAACGTCCTGAATCATTAAGTCCGTTTAAGATGGGGGCTACCCTGTTGATGCTTGCCGCGCGGTGGCGTTTCGTTCTCTTTGACGTAGGCCGCGTAGTGACCAGACGTTGGTGGTGTGTTGTTGATAGCCGTATTTTTTTACCCATTTCGAACAACGACGATGGGATGTAGTCACTGGGTTTGCTTAATTTCATCATGTTTTTAAATCCGCGGTGGTACATGTTAGGGCCATAAATCACTAAAACGGTCACGTCTTTAATAAATCTTCTGGGCGGCTGGCACAACAATTGTGTTGTTGTATTCTAAACTTTGGGCAATTCAGTTAAGACGGTTCGTTGTTTTAAGCGTTTGGTTTATCATGCTGTTGACGGCTAGTAAGATTTCCGATGGCTTTGTTTCTCCGTTTTTAGGTAATTGTTCTGATAGCTCTAGCTCAAGGTCTATTTATTTATGAACTTTTTTGGTGTTCCCTAAAAATCGGCCCATAAATCGTATCGTATGTTCTTTTGTCTGCGCCGTTTTCCCTTGGTCGTGGGTTAGATCACCACCGTTGTTTTTGCTGGGTCCGGCGAAATGTGTTGCTCCACGTTGCGACATTTCCGTTTCTGGTGGTTTGCCGTCGTCGGGGGTCGATGCGCTTGCCGGTGTGGTTTTGCTGGGTCCGCTTTTTACTTGTGTTTTGGGACATTTGCCTGCTGGTGGTGTGCCATTTTCAACAATTTACTGACGCTTGCCGGTGTTGTTTGCTGAGTCAGCATCACACGTGTTTTGGATTTCGACTGCTGGTGGTTATGCTGCACCCAACAGGGGTCGATGAGCTTGCCGGTGTTGTTTGCTGGGTCGGCATCATTTTTGTCCACGTGTTCTGGAACTTCTCACTTCCCAATGGTGTTTTGTGTTCGCCAAGGGGTCAAAGGGACCGCTGGTGTCGTTTGCTGTTCGGCAAAATCGCTGTCGACCGTGTCATTTTTCGCTCTTTCAGACCAATGACATTTTGCGACGAACTTTTTCCTTCCAGGTGTTGCATCAATAAAGATATTTGTTGACGCGAAAATTTTGACCTTGTATGGCCCATCATATTTTATCACAGTTTACCACAGACAACCCCACGGCTGCGTTGGAGCAAAAATAACCCATGATCAATAAGAGTTGGCCCAAACTTGGGTCGCCATTGTCGTCGGCGGAAATTTCAAACACGGGATTGTTCGTGACTCGCCCGTTGAATGTTGTTCCGCACTATCGCGAACACTTCAAAATATCAAAAAATAAAGTGTGGGCTGTGTCGGAGGGCTTCCTGTCCCTGGTGTAACTTCGTCGTATAGTGATCCGGTACGCGCGGTTCTCTCCCAAGCAAAAGGCGGGGCTGAATCACAGTTTCAAAGACAAACCTTCTCTTAATTGCTACATGATATTTCGGGTATGAGTTCGTCCCACTGTGTTTTGATGGTCCTCCACGAAAAACTGCAATCATTGTCTTCACTGTCCATCCATTGGCCAACTTCTGTAGGGTTTTCCTGGGGGCAATAGAATCTGCGGTGTGTTATAGAACTCAACGCCGGCTGTTTGCATAAACAGGCGGAATGAGCTCCTGGTGAACTGAATGTTCCATTGTCTGAAAAACATCGTTTTAGTACGCCGAAATGAGAAATGCGTTCCCTAAAACCTATTTTCTACAACTATATGGTAGCTTTCTTACAAAAAACAGCACTAGTTCGGTCCATTTTTCCTAAAGGTGTCGAAACAATACCACCAGCATGGACCAATCCCTCGTTTTGATCCAAAAAGTTTAGAAAAAATAATCGGCGCATACGCCTATGGTGGTTGGTTCCCCAAAAACTCATCCACCCCAAGCATCTTACCCACGGGCTTTAAACACGGCAAAGTGCCTTTCATTTTGACTGCTCAAACAGCTGCGTACGTATTTCCGCACAAGTCGCGATAAAGGCCGGGCCAATAGTGTCGTTGTGTTATCCGTTTGATGGTTTTCCAGGTCGGATGCCTATAGTCGACCAGCCGTTGGCTGAAAGTTGGCATTCCTTTATTAACTTCGTCGGTCTTTTTGGGACACAGAAAAATAAGACTGAAAGTCGTGATCGTCGGCTCCGTTCCCCATATCTGTAGAGTTCTCCATTCTCGAAGACGTAGTCGGGGGTATTTATCGGGTTCCTCTTTTTAATTGTCTGAATTCGTCGTGTGAGCCAGGGGCAAGATGTTGCGTCCTCTTTGATTCTTGCAATCTCAAGGGCCTGTCGGGACGATTCATCGGTCCACGTTTTTTTTTTCCTGCTCTGTAGTGGACGTCGTAATGATACTGTTGGGAGTTCGAGCGCCCATCTCGCTATTCTTCCGTAAAGGCTTTCTTAACGTATTCAATGCCATTTCAGCGCGAAACTGGTCGGTTATAACGTCAATCGGTATAACCTTCGAGGTAGCACGTACGTAGTTTTCGAATTGCCCAAATGACGGCGAGGCATTCCTTGTCTGTACACATGTGATTTCCTTCGGCCTTTTTCAAAATCGTTTTATCAGGCGATGACGCGTTCCTTTTTGCTACATCTCATCGACATCTACATCGCCTATCTACAGGTTGCTCGCATCGGTTTGTAGTGACACTGCACGACGTTTAAATCGGGGCAAGCAAGTACAGGAGCGGTCGTGACAATCAGTTCCTTTAATTGGTCTTACGCCGCTTGGTGATCTGCGGTCCATGTCCATGTTTGTCCCTTCTTGATTTGATGAGACAAAGGTTTGACTACTGTAGCTCTTTGGATATTCTTCGGTATCCAGGCGTTCCATTCGAAAACACAAACGACTAGTTCTTTTGAGTTCGTGGGGATGGAGCGAAGTTTTTGACGGCGGTAATTTGCCTTGTCGGGGGTATATGTGGATCCTTCTTCGCTTCATGACGTGACCAAGATATTTATCCGGTTTTCTAAAATTGTGCACTTTTCCGCGTTTATTATTTTCAAAATTCGTGGCGAGCCTATTGCCAGGTGTGCGCCCTTTCGTCCGGGGACGGAATGTCGTCTAAATAGGCGAAATTTTAAACACTTTTCTGTCGGCTGAGATATCACATCAGACTGGGCCCGTTTGGTTGTTGCTGGTGCAGCCTTCGAGCAATGAAAGTGAAAAACAAGACGGACGGACAGACGGACGGACAGGGACCGTATATCGACTGGCTATTGATGCTGATCCAGGGTATATATATATCTTTTTTGGGGTCGAAACGGTGGTTACACAGCGTCCGTTCTTAGGCGCTCAATACAATATACCCCTGATTCTGGGCGAGTACGGGTATAAAAATGATAAAACATTTGAAGATTCCACATCAACGCACATGCGCCATTGACGTTCTTTTACGGGTACGAAAGTAGAGATTGGGGCTGCAGCGGGCTTCGTGAGGGTTCGATCGTTTTTCTTGTCAGTTCGTCGACTTGCTCATCGATAATCCGTATGGCTTCTTCTTTGGGTATACCTAATGTTTGATGGGTCGATTTGGGCCCTCATGACGATATGGGCTCGGCTATGTTGGATTCTGGAATTTTTGAACTTTGGAAGTTCTGTTCAAAAAATTCTTGGATCTGTGGCCCTTTGTCCGGCGGCCAGGGGGCGGGCGAAATTTTGGAACGGGTTTTCGGTGAGATCATTACATTCAGGATCCTTGGGCTGGCTGGGGTGCTTCTGGGAGGATAATAGTCGAGCAATGGGTCAAAAACGACGGACGGACGGACATCGCTATGTGGGCGACGATTGATGCTAATTGGCCGTGGGTATATAGCTTTATGGGTCTGGCGGTATATCTGGGGGTAATGTCATCCAGATCTACCACAAATACAATATACCTCAGTGACGATTCTGTTTTCGCAGCAACGACTTGTACTGAACAAACTATTTGGACGTGGTGAATAGGCATGGCGTGGTGCAAACCGCTAGTCGAACTAGTCGAGTACGGGTATATAATAACTGGGTTGGCGAAAATCGGTGTGGCGTCGGCCGTGGGTTTATCCACTTTTTGCGGTCGGTGTTTCGGGGGTCATCGAGCTGGATTCAACAAACTGAAAACTTTTATTCAACGGTGGATATTAGTTCGATGATTGGACCCGACCAGCAACCCCCATCCCGTGGCTGTTTTTGAAGCGTGGTTTGGTTATGAACTGTTGCTGCCGTTTTCGTTGTTCGGGGCTGGTTGTCACTCTGACACAGTCCGTGGGCTCACCTTCTCCAATTTAAACAATTCAGGGTGCATGGGTGCGCGGTGGCTGAACACTAGGACCTGGGCTTCCTGTGTCAACATCCGGGTTCCGAAAAAACAAACGTTGGGGTTTTCTCGTGTGTGAGAACACCACACTAGGTTCGGGGGCGCAACACACCACCAATCATTTACAGACAACAATTTCTCTTCCTGTGGCGACAAATGGTTCAATACATTCATATTCACAGTCTCGTGTGTGAAATCCTCGTGGTGTGTTTGGACTACCGAAAATGAAATTGGCTAAAAAAGACGCATTCTCCCCACTGGCCATCAATTCCTTTTCCCGAAACCATAGCCATTCTAGATGCCGGTAAAACTAATTCCAAAAAGAACGTGTTTTCCGTTTGTTCTGCCGGTTCTTCGGTCCATCCGTTGTGGTTGGTTTCGGTGTCGTATTCTTCGTTGCATTATTGGGTGCCGTCTTCTTTCCCTAGGGTAAAACGGGGACGTATGTTCGCTGTTGTTGGTTTCGGTGTCGTATTCTTCGACAGTGATATTGGGGGCCGTATTCTTTGTGGTATACGGGGACTGTGTTCGCTGTTGACCTAAAAATTTCTTGGGAAGGGTTCGGTGACTTGTACGTGGTTGGAACTTGAAACAACGGTGGCAAAACCCAACAAACACGATCTTTTAAAATTTAGCAGCGTGTTGCCGACCATTGGATCGTCGTTTCGATGGCACATAGGAAGTTAGCAAACGAAGATAACTTGCTCCACATGTTAGGGCATACCAGAAAACTAACTTTGGACCTCTCACTGATCCCCAAAACCCGCCAGTAGAACTTGTGTGAAACTCATGACCACAGCCGTCACCCACTGGCGTATGCACCCCGCATGCATCTTGCAGGTTGGAACTGTTGTTGTTTACCGGTTGTCGGGCCAAATAGGTCGCTGACGCCGATCTTCGGGACAGCCCCGGTGTCGATGGTGGCCTCCGTTGTTTGTCAGCGTCGATTGTCACTATCGCCACTATTCGGCCGTCGTTCCGTGTAGTGGGTTGCAGACGTCGCGGGTCTGGGGACCGGTCGTTCTCGACACATCCGGGTCAGTTGATACGCGTGTCGTTTCCAATTAAATGGCTCGGCGGCCATTCAGCAATCGAAAGTTCGATCGTGCCGCGCTTTCCACATTCCCAACCTGAATAGGATCGAAGCGTTGGTTAGCGGTCGTAGGCGGCGTGTCCAGCTTTTCACCACGCATTCGACAGGCTGCGCGTGGGTTGGCAAAACGATGATCATTCGATGGGCGAACGTGGTTCGTTGCATTATTTTGTTTCGATGACTGTCTGCGCGGTGTGTCGGCTGAATCCCAATGGGGTCTCCAGAAAAACCCTACGGTAGGACTCACCTTCTCTGCGGTGAAGGTTTGATTTGCCGGCCTGGTGTCTCTTGGTGGGAAACGCATGGGTGCGGGATAACCGTTGCGTGTTTCACACTCTCGTGAATAAAACCACGTACTCTGCCCCTAATCGGGTTAGACTGTGACAAACTTTCCAGTTCGTCTCGTCGCACTGTATAGAAGTGGGCACCTGGGACAGGACGCCTGGATTGGGACACAGCCCACACCAAGGCAATCTCGACTCGCGATCGTCTTCGCGATAGTGCTCCCAACAACATTGCAGCCTCGGATCTTCGGCAATTGTTCGGAAATACCTTGGCGACGAAAACGGCGCCCCACTGGCGTATATTTTTGATGCCACTCGCGTACTTGGCTCCAACGGTGCAGCGACAACGATTTTTTCCGGACAGCGAATGAGGCCCCTGGTTGGTAAGATGGACGGTAGCGCGTGGCGTTCCTTAAGTCAAGAAGAATGATGGTAAGGTTTTCTCTTTAACTGGATGCCCCAGTTGCCAGCGGATTGGTTCCGAAAGAGAACATATTCATAGTTATGTCGGGCGCCCGATTATCTATATGTCAATCGACGGTATCATTCTGTCCAGGGCGCGCTACAAGGATTTTGTAGTATCAACACAACTTTGGCGGCCCCAGTTGGCCGTGAGGCCGAAACTGGGGCTGCGGGGACATGCTTGTGCAACCGAGTAATGTCCCAAAGGTGCCTGATGGTCCTGGATTAAAGGGCAAAACGAGGGACTTGACCGTCCTGCTGCGGTTGCATACTGTTGTCTCACCTGACCTTTTGTGTTCGCGGCAATGACGGGGTCGGTGGCACGCGTGAGAACTGGTTTTTGATATTCTTGCGCAACTCTTCAACAGTTCCTTCGGTGTCAAATTCTGTGTCCTTGGCGAAGGTTTCCAGCAAAACGGCAAAAACGATTTAGAATAGCCGATGGACAGCCTGGATCGCGGGCCTCGCCTGGTGATAGGTTTCGATTTCAAGTGCTGAGTCCGTTGGTCTGTGGGTTTCCATGGTGGGTGGCTGAGCGTTTAGGCTCAGTTTTGTCCTCCGGTTTTTCCGTTTTGCTGTTTTGCTGGAACTTTGGTCATTTTTTGGCCGGTGAGACCGAAACTGGATTCTGGGTGTAGAGTTTGGTTACCGAACTTGTGTTTTGGCGCGTAATCGCACTTGGCGAGAAAAACGCTGTGGGTCTTTAGTTTTTAGCCCGTGCGGTAATTTCTTTTGTGTTTACGTTATTTGTGCTTGCGTTATATATAATGGGGAAAACTGGGGCGGTGTTTTGTGTCCTGCAGAATCGACTTACAAAGTGATACAAATGGTACAGTGTGGTGTATGGTGTACGTGTCCACGGTTCGTTACGATTTAGATTTATACATGAAAAAGTATGGCTAGATCTATGAATGGTTGTTATTAATAAAATTGTTCGGGCCCTGGTCCCAGGAACTGACGTTGGTAAATGGGTACCGTATTTTTTTCCCATCCAGTGCCGAATGACAAACCATGTAAAGCACTGCAGAAATGCGCATAAACTTTTTAATTGATAATATGGTTGTCGCCAGAAGGATCACCCGGAAGTCTGGGGTGGTGGGCGGCTGGCACACCATGGCTGGATGGCCCCATGACAATTTGGGCATGAATACAAAGACACCCGTTTCCAAACTAAGGTTTTGATGCTAAGACCCAGTAGGTCAATCATAGTCAGCAAAATCTCCAATTGTTAATATCAATAAATGTATATAATACCTCAATATATATAATATACAAATAAAATATTCCCTGAAAGAAAACGATCGTCAGCTTTTCATTTCCCAGTACGAACCTTATATTCTTTTTGCTACGATGACACGGAAAATGATAACTAGACACAATCTCAATGAAATAACCCGGCGCCAAAGTTCCAGCGATCCACGTCCAAATATTTAAAAGGTTTGAATCGTCAGGGGGACTGATGCGCAACCATATGTGTTAGATAGCTGGGTCAAATCAAAAATTTTACACGCAGTGACCAAATTAAAATCTTGGGTAGACTTTTGTAGTCGCCACAAGGGGTCACACAACAACACTACAACAACCCTGAATCGGCATCATCGCTGTCAAATTGTCAAAATACAGCTTTCGGTCGTTGAAATTAAACATATTTAGGGTTTCAACTGTACAGCAAATTTAAACTTGAAACGAAATTTTCCGAACCAGGTGAAACTTTTGACACCGTTGGCCCATCATATTTTGGGGCCAATTTCACAGCAAAAATAATCGGCTTCGTTGGAAACATGTTGTCTGACCTAACCTAACCCAATGTAAATACCGTATATGTCGCCATTGTCGTCGGCGGAGATTGTAGTGCCATGTTACGCATTTTATATGTTTTGACTCGACCGTTCCATAATCACACCAATATCGCGAACATTCTCATTGCCCCAGGGTTTCGTTAGTGTGGGCTGTGTCCGGATATCTTCCTGAGATATGGTAAACATAAGATGGACACCCCAACACCTGCATAAACAAACGCTCTCCGTCGCCGCCGAGATGGCTCATGAAGGAAGGAAGTTTCATGACACTGATATTAACGATACTGACCGTCTCGCGTTATGAGTTCGTCCCATGTGTTTTGATGATCCTCTTGTAAAGAACTGGGCGAAACCGAAGCTTCACTGTTCAGCCGAAGCCATTCCCGAGGGTTTTCCGAAGGGCGATTCGGTGCGGTGAAGTGGAAAGATCCAAGCCGGCTGTTTTGCATAAACAGCTTAATGAGGTTTGGTGAGACTGTGTTCCATCGAAAAAGAAGAAACAGTTTTTGGTACGCCGAATTAGGCGGGGAATTCGTTCATCAAAAAGCTAGTATAAGGTTTAGCTGTGGAAACACTTTTAAAAAAACTAACCTTAGTTCGGAATTTTATAAAGGTGTCGATAGTATACCAGGAAGCCGATGGCCCCTCGTTTTGCCAGTGGCCCTACGAAATAAGTTATAGTGTATTTTAATTATATGTAACGGGTAAAGCAATAAAATAAATTTGATATGGTATAATGAACTTTTGTCCGATCATTTTTGTCCGCGTACGTACTTGGCCGTCAGCCATCGCGGTATACCGGGGAATCACGGATGGTTATCCGTGTAATGGTTTTCCGAATGCAACGTGGCCTGCCGTTGGGGATCATGGCATTTCCGATCTCTTTGGCGTCGGTCTTTTATGACGCAGGTGTTTCCATGACACGCGGTCCGTGATCGCCGGCTCCGTGGCCCAGTGTCTGTAGACTTCTCCATTCTCGAAAACGTAGTCGGGGTATTTATCGGGTTCTTCTTTTGGTTTGCTGAATCCTTCGGTAGCCAGGGGCAAGATGTTGCGTCCTCTTTGATTCTTGATAGCGTCTCCAAGGGTTGTCGGGAAGGGCATCGGCAACCACGTTTTGCCGAGGGGGGTCTGTAGTGGACGTCGTATTGATACTGTTGGAGTTCGAGCGCCCATCTCGCTATTCTTCCGTACGGGGCTTTCCTCGGGTATTTAGCCATTTCAGCGCGAGATGGTCGGTTATAACGTCGAATCGGTATCCTTCTATTACAAAACAAACCGGATTGCCCAAATGACGGCGAGGCATTCCCTTGTCCGGAGGGACAAGTTTCCTTCGGCCTGGTTCAAACGTCGGCTGACCAGGTAGGCGAAGACGCGTTTCTTTCCTTCGATCTCACCGTGAGTACGGCGCCTATGCCGAGGAGGGCATCGGTTTGTAGTGAAACTTGACGTTGAAATCGGGGCACCAAGGTCAGGACCGGTCATCGAGGTGGTTCCTTTAGTTGGTCGAAGGCCGCTTGTTGATCGCGGTCCATGTCCATGTTTGTCCCTTCTTGAAGCTGAGACAGGCGGTTGGTCTACTGGCCAAAGTTTGGCCGTCCTTCGGTACCAGGATGCCATTCCGATGCACTGACGTAGTTCTTTTAGGTTCGTGGGTGGCGAGTTCTTTGACGGCAGCAATCTTGTCGGGGTCTGTGTGATACCCAGACTTCGCTGATGACGTGACCGGATATTTGATCCGGTTTTGGAAAAAGTGCACTTTTCGGCGTTTATCAACGCAGACGCCAGGCCAAGCCCAGCAAGCCTATTGTGAAGGTTGCACCCGACCAACAGGTCTTTTGTCTCGTCCGGTGGCGAGGGTCGTCTAAATAGTTGGCGTCCGTAGGGTTCCATGTCGAAAATGTCCCCGTGATCAAGGTGGCACCTGGTGGAATGGCAGGTGGCTCCTGGAGGAACTTTCCGAGAACGGAGACCCCTGCCCAAACCGTGAAGACGCCGGGTGGCATCAGGGCATGGTTCCGCCATCGCCTGCCAAGATGCACGTATCCGTTCCCTCAGATCCAGCGGTGGCGGCGAATGCGTTCTGGAGGCCGTACGCAAGAAGTAGTTAATTCTGGGCGAGTGGGAGTCGGGGACCTAGAACCTGAGAAAAGTTGTCGGTTCTGCAGGTGCGCAACCCCCACCTTCCTACGTTCGATTGAAGGTGGATGGGGGCGCTGTGGTCGCTTCGTGAGGGTTCGATGAGACCTTCTTGAATCAATTGGTCGACTTGCTCGTCGATAATCCGCATCATGGCTGGGTTCTTTGGGTAGTACCTCTCTGTTTGATGGGTCGATTATCCCTCATGACGATGGTGTGCTCGACCTCGATGTTGAGGTCCCGTGGAGATTATTGAACTTTGGGGCGTTCTGTGTCCAGAAATTCTTGGATCTGTGGCGCTATGTCCGGCGCCAGGGACCGGAGATCAGTTCTGGACGCATCGGGTTCGGTGAGAGGGGGACGGGGTCCTGAGGCGGCCTGGGTCTTCTGGGAGTGGTGGTGGCGAACGCGCTGGAATGTTCCTGACTACCTGCAGATAAACGCTTATGTGGGCGACGATCGGGGCGCTGGCCGTATTGCCCACCTAGCCAAGGGTCTGGCGGACATAGTCCTGGGGGGAACCCTCTCCAGGAAACAGGTTCTCCAGGTTGAGGTCTCCTGACTATCTGTTTTCGCAGCAACAACTTGTTTGGGCGACGAAAATTTCGGACGTGGTGTTAGGCAAAACCAGAGGTCGGAAGAACCGCTATGTGGGCACGACGCTGTACGCGGCGATACTCACGGTGGGTTTAACAAAATCGGTGTGGCGTCGGCCGTTGAACAGAACTGCGGTCGAATTTCAAGGCATCGGGCTGTTCAACCTCCGGTGGAGAACTCACAGATATTAGTTCGATGATGTGGACCCGACCAGCAAGGAAATTGCGTGGCTGTTTCCCTCGTGGTTTTGGTTGTTGCACTGTTGCTGCCGTTTTTTCGTTGTTCCCCAACCTGGGGGTCTTTGAGGAAGGCCGACCAATCACCGACATCCGTTGAGGGTAGGGTGCATGGGTGCGCGGTGGCTGAACTTGGACCTGGGCTTCCTGTGTCGAGCGGGTTCCAGTTCGTTGGGGTTTGTCTCGTGTGTGAACCTTGTGGGTGGGTTCGGGGTGCGTGTGCCCCGTAAAAGTTTGTTTTGAATCCTGGGCCACAGACGGTGTCCCCGCGCCTGGTTCAAGTGTGTTGACAAAAGTCTCATGTGGCTGAAACGGATCCTCGTGGTGTGTTTGGGATGGACAAATCCTGAAGTTGGCTTCGACGCCAAAGGTGCTCCGTAGTGGCCGTGGGATTCGTTTTCCCCTTTGCTTGGTTGCACCAATACCGGTGCGTTACGGATTCGTGTTTTCCGTTGTGGACCGGTTCTTCGCTTTCGTTGTGGTTGGTTTCGGTGTCGTATTCTTCGTTGCATTATTGGGTGCCGTCTTCTTTGGGGTAGGTCGGGAAGATGTGTTCGCTGTGGTTGGTTTCGGTGTCGTATTCTTCGTTGTGATATTGGGGCCGTATTCTTTGGAGTAGGTCGGGGAAGTGTGTTCGCTGTTGACCTAATTTCTTGGGGCTGGGTTCGGTGACTTGTACGTGGTTGGATTGAACTGACGGTGGCGTTGGCGTGAGGGTGGCGATCTTGTAGCTTTAGCAGCGTGGTGCCGCATTGGATCGTCGTTTCGATGGCACATAGGAACGTCCATGCCGACTACCAGGTTGCTCCAGCATGTTAGGGAGGACCAGGGCGGGGATTTGGGCCTCTCGTTGATCCAGCTTGATGTGCGCCAGTAGAACTTGTGTGATCTCTCGACTGAGCCGTCAGAAACGTATGCGGACGCATGCATCTTGTAGGTTGGCAGTTGTTGTTTAGTTGTCGGGCCAGGTTGTCGCTGACGAAACTTCGGGATGCCCGGTGTCGAGAATGGCCTCCGTTGTTTTGTCCTTCTATTGTCACTATCGCCACTATTCGGCCGTCGTTCACGTGTAGTGGGTTGCTTAGTTTTGGGTCTGTGGAGGCGTCGTTCTCGGCTGATCCCGGGTCAGTTGAGGACGCGTGTCGTTTCCCGGCGTGGCTCGGCGGCAGCAGTCGACGGTCCGAGTGCCGCGCTTTCCACATTCCCAAGAATGGGATCGAAGCGTTGGTGCAGTCGCATAGGATCGGCGACAGGCTGCGCGTGGGTTGGCAATCGAGTGGTGCGGAAGGGCGACGTCGTACCAGTTGCATTATTTTGACCATGACTGTCGGCGGTGTGGCTTGCAATCCCAATGTGGGGTCTCCGAAAGGGGGACTCACCTTCTCTGTCTTGCCGGCCTGGTGTCTCGTGATGGGATTCGCATGGGTGCGGGAGTCGTTGCGTGTTTCTCTCGTGAATAAGCTCGTACTCTGCCGCTAATCGGGTTAGCTGTGACAAACTTTCCAGTTCGTCTCGTCGCACGTATAGGTTGGAGTCCTGGCAGGGGCGTTGTCGTAGATCCGATAGAGTTCCTTAACTAGGTCGTACTCGGCATGGTGCATGAGTAGCCGTATCTCGATGAGATAGTCTTTGAATGGTTCTCCCACCGCTTGCTTGCGGCCTCGGATCTGGTCCTCCAATTGTTCGAAATACCTTGGCGGCAGAAAATACGTCAGAAACTCCTGGCGGAAATATGCCCAGGAACTACCCTGTAGTTGGCTGGTACGGTGCCAGCGACTGGCTCGGTCGGTGAGTAGTTCGGCCATGCTACGAGGCAGCTGGTTGGTGTCCACTCCGTAGGCGCGGGCGCGTTCCTCGAGTAGTTCCCGAAACGATAGTGGGTCATCCTTCTCCGTTGAACTGGATGCCCCATCCGCGGATGCGTTCCGCTGTGCGTGCGACGTGGTTATAGTCGGGCCCGATTATGGGTGCGTCAATCGACGGTATGCAATTCGCTGTGTGGGCGCACGGGAGGTTTCCATAGTGGGTGGCCTTGGAAGATCGGCGGCTGTGACCATGCTGGTGGTCGCGGCGCGGGCTCTGGGGCTGCGGGGACATGCAAGCTGGCTTTGGGGTTCCATCTTCCGGTGCCTGATGGTCCTGGATTGAGTGGGCAGCGGGGACTTGGAGCGTCCTGCTGGTCTTGCATATTGTCTCTCGAGTTCTGCCAAGCGAGTCCAGGCACCCGGCGGGAGTGGTCCGGCGACTAGTATGGCAAAGTTCTTGCGCAACTCTTCAACAGTTCCTTCGGTTTCAAATTCGAATTCCTTGGCGAAGGCCTCCAGCTCATCTCGGCGGCGCTTGTAGATCCAGCCGATGCTGACGCCTGGATTGGCGACTGGCTCGCTGGTGTGGAAATCAATGCTCGCGTCGTCTTCGTGGTACTTCCATGGTGATTTTTCGTTGTGTTGTTTTGGGCACTTTTCACTTTTTAGATCACTGCGTTTTACTTTCCCGGCACTCGCGACTGGATTCGGGTGGCGAATTTGTTTTACCGGACTTCTACGATTAGCTCTTATATTCTGTCTCGATGGCCGTGGGTCTTTAATCCACGTAGCCCCACGTGTTAACGGCAGTCTCTTTAAGTTTCCTTAAAGTTGCCAGAAAGTTGGCTTTGAAATCTCCTTAAAGTTTCCGTAAGTCCCTGCTCGGGCGCCACTTGTAATAATACCTATTTCAGACTGAGGTAAGCTCAGTCTGTCCAGGTTCTCTACAAGAAATTTTGTAGTATTGCTGGAACTTTAAAAACAGGGCTTGGCCGTGAGACCGAAAGTGGAGCGGGCGTGGAGTCTTGTTACCGTGTAGGTGCTTTGGGCGATCGCACTTGGCGATGAAAGGAAAACGCTAACACCTGAATTTTTGGTGTATGCGGTAATATGTTTTGTTGTTCACCTGATTTTTTTATTTCCGTTGCGCTTCGGCGAAGAAATGATGACACGTTGTGAGTTTTGGGTTTTTGATATTATTTAACTGGTTTTTTATTTGTGTTCTGTGTTTTTCTTGTGTCGTGTAGTGGTTTCGTGTATAGTGTTCTTGCGGAGGCGACGCGTTTTAGAATAGGCGATGGACCGCCAATACCGTTGGCTGATGGACTGCCGTTTTGGCTTATGATAGGCGATGGACTGCCGTGTTTTTAGGATAGGCGATGGACTGCCCTTTTGGATCGAGGGCTCGGGCCTATTTAAGGCCGATTTCCCGAGTGCGCTGAGTCCGCAAGTCTGGGTGCTGGGTTGGTGTCGGGTTCTCCGGCGTGCCACCGACCCGGTCATTGCCTCGGATGCACCGAGAAAATGAGCTGAGTCTAGATTTGGCACTTTGGTCATTGACTCGGTTGCACCGAAAATGACCTGTGTGGAGTTGTGGTAACCCGGCGGGGAAACTGGAGTTGGGTAACTGGGGCGCGTGTGTCGATTCGGCAGAAATCGATCGGCGCGTGGGACAGATATGTACGGTGTCAGGTGTACTGTGTTTGTGTTGTTTGTGTATCGATATATGTATGACAAAAGTAACTTAGTGCTATCAGTGAATGAATATCTATACGAATGTAACGGTTCGTTACAGTAGGAGCTCTAACATCCTAATTGTTTTGCGGGCTTAGTAGGATATCTATTAAGTCATTGACTATAAATGGCCTCCCAATGCCTAGGCTAAGCTCTTTCCGATCAGCAGTAAATCTTGGACAGATAAAAAATAGGTGTTCAGCGTCCTCTATGGTCCGTGCACAGCGTGTGCAGATCGAATCCGTCTCGCACTTAAAACTACGTTAGTAGAATTAAAAGCACCCGTGTCATGTAAGAAGCTGCGTGAGATAAAAGTTATTCTCCTCAAATGTTCTACTCACCCAGGGCCCTATGTCCGGGACAATTCGTCTAGGCCATTTGCCGTTGGGTGGGCCGCGCCATCGCTCTTGCCATCTGCGGTGGGTAAAGGTCTCACGGCTGCTCTGATCCTCGATTTTGGAACCAGCGGCTAGCAGTTCGATTGGAGCCATGCCAGCCAGCACTAGGGCTGCATCCTCGGAGACGGTGTGGTACGATAGGCCACCCCTGCGGGTACGGCTGTACGTCTGGAGCTCCATAGCTGGTGCCCAGATTTGGGTAGCGAACATGATGATGGCTTTGACGACAGAGCACATCACTCGTCTGATTGTTGCGTTCGTGTTTTCCTCCAATCCTGCCAGGGTTTTGTGTACCGCTACCACCGCTGTCGTCTGCGAAGTCCTCGATACTGCAGCCGTCTGGTGTGTCCAGTCGCAGGATGCCATCGTACATGACGTTCCACAGTAGCGGGCCGAGGACAGAGCCCTGTTGAACGCCTCCTGTAACTCGCCGTCGTTTTTGTCTGTCCGCGGTGTCGTACAGCAGCACTCTGTTTTTGAAGCAGCTTGCTACCAGGCTCGCCAGTTATTCGGATATACCTAGTCTGGAGGGCGGCGATGATGTATGGCCACCTTGCAGAGTTGAATGCATTTTTAACGTCTAGTGTTGTTACTATAGTACTTCTTGGCGCCACCGTGCCATCTCTTCCCAGCAATGGCTAGCCCGTATATATATTCACCACCACTCTAATCGCGTCGATGGTGCTTCTCCTTCCTAAATCCGAATTGAGGTCGGATAGTCCCCGGAGGTTGTCAATCTCGCCACTCTATTCGGCTTTTATAGCGATGATGATTCGCTTGAACAATTTGCCCGTTACGTCGAGCATACACAACAGCCTGTACCCTGCTGGGTCTTCGGGGTCCTTTCCCGTTTTCGGGAGAAGCACGAACTTCTGCAGCTTCCTGCCCGAGGGGAAGATCTGTTCCTGCAGGCAAATAATGAAGGTCGTTGCGAGAGTTTCGGAGTAGGTTGTGGCGATCGTTTCGACTGCCTTGGCGGGCGTAACGTCTGGTCCTGGCACCTTTCCTGTCCTCATGCTTTTCTTTACCTGACATACCCCCTTGGTGTGTGGCAGGCGCTTAAACATTGTGGCGAAGTTCCACAGCCCCAAATCGCTGCTCCGTAGTTGGAGCTTACATTTTGTAACCAACACTCGCGGTGCAACCCTAGGTATGGCTCGCTTAGGATGGCGACGTCGACTTTTCTTTTCTCACTCACCGCTCTGCAGTGGTTCAGGTTGAGTTGCAAGAACTTAATCTTGACCATGTTTGTGTATTTTGGCCGCCTTGACATACATAGCGCATGTCCTACTAAGGGTGCCGTGCGCCGCGTCTTCTAGTGTAGCTTTTGTGAATATGATGCATGTGGGCAGCTGTTTGGAGTCACTTGAATTGTGCTCGTTCCTCCGCAGTTAAAGCACTCCTGGGTCCTCTCGTCGTGACTGCTCCTGCATGTGGTCGCAATGTGTCAAGATCTAAGCATTTACGCACCTCCTGGTTCTACTGTCTGCCGGATTTGGCAGATCGACCATCCCATATGCAGCTCGCCCTCCTGCGACTGCTTGTCCGCTGTTTCTCTGGATGTTAGCCGTCAGCGATCCCCGGTATGCTTTCCGCAGTTTCGGGGTGGATTCCATTGGTAGGTCGCGCGGCAATCTTGGCGAAGATGGCTTCTAGACCTTCCTCAGGCGTTTTCGTCCATTCATGATATCTGGGACCCCCTCTACCGGGACCTTCTCGGATATAGCTTTAACTCGGCTATTTCGCCCACCTACTGCTGGACTGCCTTGAGGGTGTTTGCAGAGGCGTCGTCCCCATGCCTTCCCATCTGCAGTAGGAGCTCTCCTCCCGCAGTCCGTCGTATTGCGGATACTAAGTCTTTGAACTCGAGAATCGCTTTGTCGGACTTCACCGTCCTGAGCACCTCAGCGTACGACTCCTGGTCGTTGAACTTGACGACCAACGCATCTGGTCTTTGTGGTCTTCTGTGTTGATTGGTCGTCCGCTTCCGCTCCTGGCTCTTTGCGCCCCTTCGTTTTATTGGCCTGTGATCAGGCGATTGAGCCTATCCTAGGTCGGGTTGCCGTCAGATGTTTTCCGTTTTCCGTCACATCGATTGTGTCGGGCTTCGGCTACTCTTTTTTCTGTGAGTAAGTAGCGTCGAGGTTCTCTTCCGTCACTTGTCATCTTTTGCTTCCATGCACTTCAAGCAGATGGTTTTCTCTGCTCTCTTCGTGCAGTTGCTCGCTGTTTGCAACCTGGATTTGCTTCATCTGGGCAAGGGAGTCCTTCATTCCTCGATTTATCGTCCGAACGACGGGCCTCTTTTCATTTATTAGATAAAAAAGCTCATCTAAGATGCTTCCCAGAGCTGAGCTGTATCCTGCAAGAAGGTGCTTTGGCTTTTCCTTTTTGGGGTGTCCTCTTGGTGCGGATTCCGGGCCCTATTTTTGGTGTATCCGTCTCCTGCTCCCCTCTGATATCCAATATTGCTCTCGGGGCACGGTTTCTATCGGTGGGGCCTGTGCTACTCTCCCTCGACTTGGTGAAGACAAGTCCCTCCTCACCCATTCTGGTTTTGGTTTTGGGGCTGGCTTACCATTTTGTTAATTGGGTCCCTTTTGGTGCCGTTATTATTACGCGTGCGTGCAGTCACCTTACCGATCCCGTGGGTGCCTTTCCCCATGGAATGAGGTCCACCTACGCAGGCCGACTCCAGCTCCTGGGGGACTGAAGTTCAGAGCCGGATCCGTGCTGGCCAGAACATTATCAACTGGGCCTGCACGGCCAGGTGGGTTGCGACGAGGCACCAAGCGTTTCCCGCGCCTGCCAAGGGTTTAACGGGGACGGGGGCGTTGTAGCATTAGCCCGTCAGCCGTTTCTGTGGCAGCGTGATTTCATCTCGGCTTACTCAGGTGACGGAGTACTGTGCATCCGTCAGCCTGTTGGCGACAAGTGCTTCGTAACGGGGCTTCCAGCATATCATAATTGAGGCCATACTGGGCTGGGATTCACCAATAAGCCTTGCTGGGGCAAGGCTCGCTTACAGTCCTTTTGTTGAATTGCCTGTCGGCCCACTTTGTATATGCGAATATATGCGATAGCCGTTTGCTTCCGGCGCCATCTGTTGACGGGAGGGCACCTTAACGCAGTGTATACTACGTGGGCGTGGATGTATATATCATCAATTTTATAGTCGTATGGCGTGGTCGCAGTGGTATTGTGGCTCCAACTGGGGAACCTGATCTACATTACGTATGTCGATGTAGACCTTTGGTTGCGCCCTCTGCCGGAACTTGGCAGTAGCTTTTTTTTGCCCGCTTTCGAGCACTGTTCTGCAGTTGGTGACTCGATCAGCTGGCATGAAGCATAACTTTATCATGAGAGCGGAACAAGACGGCACAGTGATATACATAATGACAACAAACAACAAATAAGAAGTGTATGAAGGCCGGTGGGCACAGTGAGAGGGCAAAAAAACAGAGGACGATCTCACCCCTCCCCTCCGGCCAATCGTCGAGTGCTTCAGTTATTTTGCCGTCTTATAGGCTTAAGATGTGGCCCTGTCCATTGTATTGGGACTACTTCGGTACGTAAGATTGTTTATGCTTTCCTTTTTAGCTGCTGTGTTATTTTCCCTTCAGGAACGACGGAGATAATTGCCGTCGACTCGGGAGCACCAGGAAAACGTGTCTGCACTGTTTGACACATACACTGGCTTGGCCCATCAATGGACTGGCCTACAAAAACGGGCTTGTAAATAGTTCTTAGGTATACTGTTGCTACCTCTCACCAAGCTTGAGTCGCCATAGCTTCGCAGCAGCCTTAGACGAGCTGGTTAACGATGCCAGAGACTGCAAACCCGTCGTAATCGCAGGTGACTTCAATGCGTGGGCCCAGGAGTGGAAAAGCGATATATCCAAAACCAGCAGCTCGGACGAGTTCCCTTTCCCCCCTGGCCATATGGAGTCTGTGTAACCGGAAAACGCCAGCGACTACGAGGCTCTGATGTTCTGATAGGCGGCGGACCCTGGACGAACCCAGAACCAGACTGCACAGAGAGGCTAGCCTACAAAGGAGAAACACTTTGTATTCCGGAATTTTAGGAGGCGATGGTGGTGTGACCTTAAATGGCGACGCTGCAGATGGCCACCCAGCAGATGGTGGAACGGCGACATATTTGGGGCGAGGCGCACCTTCCTCTCGGCCAGAAGGCCATATCAGAGAGCACGCAGACGGAATGAGAGCGACTGGCAGGGACTACATAGCCTATGGAGGGCTAAAAAACGGTGAAGACAGTTATCAAGAGGAGAAAGCGAGAGCGTTTTGCAGCTTTGCGACGCAGCCGAGCGTGACCCATGGGGAAGAGCCTACAAGATGGTGACGAAGCGATTACGTGCCAGTAACGCAGAAGCGGCGTCTGACCCACATCAACCCGGGTTATCGTCGAAGCGCTGTTCCCTACTGCGTTGCGCAGAACCCACACGCTAGAGTCAAAGAGCCACCACACAAGGTGGACGTAGTGACGACCGAGCTTCTATCAGCAGCGAGAAAGATGAAGCCAAATAAGGCTCCTGGTCCGGATGGAACCCAACAGGGCAGTAAAGCTGGCCATCTTGCTTGCCGCACAAAGCTCGCTCGTGCGATCACGCAATGTCTACGAGAAGGAATCTTCCCAAGGTAGTGGAAGACCCAGCACCTAGTGCTCATTTCAAAGCCAGAAAAGCCACCAGACGACCCTTCCTCATATCGACCGATTTGTTTGATCGATGGATTGGGAAGACGCTGGAGCAAATTATCTGCTCAAGACTGAGAGGGCGCTGGAAGAGTCGGGAGGTATTTCGGAAAACCAATGCGGCTTTCGGAAAGGGTTATCGACGGTGGAAGCCATAGGTAGGTAGTCCGCACCGCTTCCGAGGCCGTCGAAGTAACACGCTGGAAGGGTGGGAAGAAGAAGTACTGCCTGATTGTCATCCTGACATCAGGAATGGCTTCAACTCGGTAAAGTGGAAGTGCATCACGGACGCGCTGTTTCAGAGAGGCATTCCCAGATACCTATAAGCGATGGTTAGAGCTGCCAGAGGACCCGCAACTTCGATAAGGCGATTGGGGTTCAATCCACCCCATCTCGGCAGGAGTCCAGCCGGCCTACAGCTGAGAATAACCATAAATTCTCAGTTGCTCTCAGTCGCACAACATGCCTACCGGAAAGGTAAATTTACGGAAACGCACCCAAAGTAACCGCGGTGGAGACCTGCAAAGTGCTGACATATGCGGACGACGTTGT
This sequence comes from Drosophila bifasciata, assembly GCA_009664405.1. Taxonomy (NCBI): domain Eukaryota; kingdom Metazoa; phylum Arthropoda; class Insecta; order Diptera; family Drosophilidae; genus Drosophila; species Drosophila bifasciata. Next base: position 20,273,019 of record CM019042.1, on the reverse strand, counting down.
CATTATATTCTCTGCTAAGCACTTTGCGATTTAATGACGCTTGCGTCAAAGCTCGCGGGAACGCGGGAACAGAACGTGTGTTGTTCACAAACTTCAAATACAAAATTCCGCCTCTCAACCCCCAATACTAAACGAATGCAGGCTCTTCTTCAGCGACAATGCCAGTTACTTAGGGTTGGTAATTGACAAGAAGCTTAGCTGAAACCTGAATATAGCAGAAAGAGTAAAGGCGGCTACGATAGCTCTCTACACTTGTAAAAGGCCAGTGGCTTAAAATGGCGAATGAACCCAAGCATAGTTCGATATATATACATAGCTATAGTTAGACCAATACTACTCTACGGAGTCACAGTGTGGCTAAAAAAGGACTATCACCAAAGAACTAGGGAAGGTACAACGGACTATGCATCTGTGGGGCTCTCTTATATCTATATCTTATACCATCAGAGCCTTAACCTGCAGGTAGGAGCAGGCCGATATGGCACCAATCCTTTAGAGACTTTGACCACTGGGTGTCACAGCACATCGGCCATTTATCCATCCTAAACGGAAACAATATCGTACCTACAAAAACGGACTTCAGATACTTCGAAATAATCATCCCTCACAGAGACAATCGGCTCGAGTTACCTGGGCTACGGAGTCATACAAATCTTCACAGATGGCTCAAAGCTGGACAAGAAGGTCGGGGAGGAATCTACTCCGAACAGCTGAACATACGACGCTGTTTCAGGCTCCTCGACGACTGCAGTGTTTTCCAAGCGGAAGTCACGGCAATCAGGTAAGCTTAGAGCTGCCTTCAGGAAGCTGCCACTACGGTAACTCATTTTACAATGACAGGTATGGTGCGATCAAATCGCTAAATTCGATAACATCGAAATCAGCTCAGTGGCCAACTGTCCCAAATCTCTTTATGAGACGGCTCTCCAGTTTGTTATTAGCCTAATATGGGTCCCCGGCCACCAGGACATCAAAGTTAAATGCATAGCAAATGAGCTGGTACTACGATCCCCCTAGTATAGTTATAGCTATTATAGTCTCTGAGATCCAGGCGCTCATTTGTACGAATGGGCAAAGTCGACGTTTGTGTGTGAGTGCGAGCGAGAGGGAACGATGTTTCTCGAAACGGGTTTCTCCATTCTGGCTATACTAATGATCCGATCCGATTCAGATTTTGGGCCCCTGATAGATATGGTCTTTCTCTATGATTCTGCATTTTTAGTTTTCTGCTATCTTCAAATTTCTGGACTCCACAGATGTACGCCCCTTGTGGTGGTCGGAAGTGGGAGGGGCGCAAACGCCTCTCTATGTTTACACACATCCACCTTTACCACAAATACAATATACCCTTTCACTCTTCGATTACCCGTACTCATCAAATCATTTTGGGCTACCTATGGACAATGCGTGCATTGTCGTATTAATAGGCAAACATTGCCGAATATCACAAAAAAAGGGCACCGCTGAGTTCTGAAATTGCAGTGAAATGGTGGAGCTCAGTCATACGCTGCCTCACACAGGATTGGCCAATAAGCACCTCTGCAACACAGGCTGGTGCCCCCACAGCGACTTCTGTCTTAGTTGCAGAGATGAGCAAGAGGAAACGGTGAAACACGTTTTTTGATCCAGTCCAGCTTTCAGTAGAAGGAGGCTCACCTTTCATAAACGACTTTCAGATATGTATACAATGAGTCCCAGAAGGATCGCAAACTTCATTAGGGCATATGGGTGCTGACATACTGTTTCCAAGGTAAAGAGGATATGATACATGCGGTATCAAAAC
>CM019042.1:20011643-20270936 GCA_009664405.1 Drosophila bifasciata | reverse complement strand
CAGCACTCGGTTTGTTCGGATGGCTTCCTTTCCGCAGTCCCAACAAACTAAGACGCCATGGGTTCTTCTTGTGAAGTCGTCGGGGAATTGTTACTCTGAAGCACGACTTGTAAGGATGTGCTGATACTACGGTCTCCTGTTACCGGCGGCAGTGAAGTGTTGCCGGAACGGGTTCCGTATAGCTGGATCCGGTCGGTACCGTAAAAGGTTCCCGGTCTAGGCGTGGTTGTGGTCTGAAGGCGAAGCTACTTCGGTGGCGTCTGGGAATAAGCCTCTGTCCGTACCCTGGTTTTGTATCTCTGCTGGATGCTCTGTAACGAAGGCGGACGGGTTCACCCTGCGTCCGCCCTGACACTGCCCTGTTGCCAGCCCAGGGCGGGCCTGTGCCCAACTTCCACTCGCGATGGTTCAAATGTGGTTTGGTATACCGGAGTCTGGACAGAAAGTTTGGTTACTCTAGCTCTTATAGTCTCTGAGATCCAGGCTAGACAAGATACAAAAAACCAAATCGACTCGTTTTTGTGTAAGTGCGAGCGAGAGGTAGAGAGGTTTTTTCGTTTGGTTTTCGCTATTGTGGCTATAATCATGATACGATCCGATCAGATTCGGTGCCGATAGATATGGTTTTCTCTATGATTCTGCATTTTTTTTTTTTTTTGCTATCTTTAAAATTGGAAGCGGAAGTGGGCGAGGCGGAAATATTGAAACCTTTTTCACGGGTGAGATATCACATCAGTCTGGGAAAAAATTTGTTTTGCTCTAGCTCTTACATCCTGCGAGCAATGGGCACAAAAGACGGACGGACAGACAGACAGACAGGGGACATTTACCACCAAATACAATACCCTTTTACTTCAGTACGGGTATAATAAATGTTGAATGAAACACAATGTGTTCGGGCATGTGTTCTTTAATTTTGGCACTGTAATTATACCCGCACTCAAGGTATTATACCCGTACTCGAAGAGTAAAAGGGTATATTGTATTTGTGGTAAAATAGATAATGTGTAACATAGGATGTGTGTAACATAGGAAGGAATAACTTTTTGACCATATGAGTATATATATTCTTGATCAGCATCAATAGCCAGTCGATATAGCCGTGTCTGTCCCATCATCCGTCTGTCCGACTGTCATCTGTCTGTCTTGTTCGTTCCATTACTGCAAGGCTACAAAGATAGATAAACAACAACGCTATACCCGTACTCGAAAGAGTAAAAGGGTTCATTGTATTTGTATTTGTGGTGGATGTGTGTAACACACAGAAGGACCCCATTCCGACCCCATAAAAGTGGCAGATATTCTTGATCAGCATCAATAGCCAGGTGGATATATAGCCATGTCTGTCCGTCCGTCTCTGTCCGTCTGTCTGTCCGTCTGTCCGTCCGTCTTGTTTTCACTCATTGCTCGAAGGCTATTAGAGCTAGACCAATCAAATTTTTTCAGACTGATGTGATATCCCTCCTGAAAAGTGTTTCAAAAATTTCGCCCCGCCCACTTCCGCCCCCAAAAAGGGCGCACATCTGTGGCGTCCACAATTTTAAAGATAACAGAAAACTAAAAATGCAGAATCATAGAGACAGCCCATATCTATCAGGGGCCCAAATCTGAATCGGATCGGATCATTAACATAGCCACAATAGAGGAAAATATACGAAAAACTTCGCTCCTCTCTTTCGCACTCACACAAAAATCGATTCGATTTGGTTTTTTGTATTGTCGCCTGGATCTCAGAGACTATAAAAGCTAGAAGCAACAAACTGTTGGCCAAGCCTCCTGTGATACCAAACCTGAACAAGTGTATTTCAAAATTTCGCCCCGCCCCCACAAAATACGAAAATCCACAATTTTGAAGATAGAAAAAAACCAAAAATGCAATATCGCAGATAATGACCATATATACCAGATTCCCGAATTTGTTTCAGATCGGATCATTTTTGTAGCCACAATGATCAAATAAATTTTCAGCAGCGAGCTCCCCCATGCGGGTTGCCCCCGCAACAAAATATACATTTTTTAGGGCTGATGGCGGTGCTACTTCTTTCTCTCACACTCGCACTCACGCATCTCAGACTCTGCCTCGTGCAGTTTACGTGTGCTGTTGTGAGAACTGATGTAGATGTAGATGACAGATGCAGCAAACAAATGTTAAATATAAAATGTAAAAACTGATAAAATTTGAAAATTCCACATAAATCACATGTGTACTAACTGTAGTACGGTTATAAAAAGTAGAGTCGCGTTCACAGCGACGAAGGGCCACCTTCTCATCTATGCCGACGCATCTCCACGCCACCCCCTCATCAGTCCTCTCACGAAAGCAGCGCCTTCACAACCGAAGCTTCGCTGCCGCTCAGCCGAAGCCATCCCCGACGCATCCGAAGACCGATTCAGCCTGAAGTGGAAAGTGTAAGAAACTAAGCTTTAAAGTTTTTAAATCAGTTCCGTTTGAGACTTTCTTACATTAGTTCGGGGAATTCAAATCACATCAATGTTCTAGTATAAGGTTTAGATAAATAAACCCCTTTTTATACCCGTACTCGAAGAGTAAAAGGGTATATTGTATTTGTGGTAAATGTCCGTCTCTCTGTCCGTCTTGTTTGTCGCCCATTGCTCGGAGGCTATAAAGAGCTAGCGCAACCAAACTTTTATCCAGTCTTATGTTATATCTCACTCCTAGAAAATGTTTTAAATTTTCGCCCCGCCCACTTCCGCTCCCAAAAAGGCGCACATCTGTGGCGTCGAAAATTTTAAAGATAACAGAAAACGGAAAAAAACGAGAAAGAACGTACGGGTCGCTTCGAACGCGACTCTACTTTTTATACCCGTACTCAGTCAGTACACATGTGATTTATGTGGAATTTTAAAATGTTTTATCATTTTTACATTTTACATTTTTGCTACATCTGTCATCGACATCTACATCTACATCATCTACATCCAGTTCTCACAACAACACACGTACACTGCACGAGGCAGCATGTTTGAGCGTGAGGTGTGTGTGAGAGATCTGCAGCCACAATCAACCCCAATAAATGACTTAATGTTGCAGGAGTGGGGGGGAATTGCTTCTGAAAATTCATTTGATCATTGTGGCTACAATAATGCTCCGATCTGAACCAAATTCGGGAATCTGGTAGATATGGTCATTCTCTACAAAACTGCATTTTTTTTTTTTTTCTATCTTCAGAATTGTGGATTTTCGTCTTTTGGGGGCGGAAGGGGGGGCGTGGCGAAATTTTGAAATACAATTTGTTCAGGTTTGGTATCACAGGAGTCTTGGCCAAAAGTTTGTTGCTCTAGCTCTTATAGTCTCTGAGATCCAGGCGACACAAAATACAAAAAAAAATCAAGTACTCTGATTTTTGTGTGAGTGCGAAAGGGATGGAGCGAAATTTTTGCGTATGTTTTTTCTCTATTGTGGCTATATTAATGATCCGATCCGATTCATTTGGGCCCCTGATAGATATAGTCTTTCTCTATGATTCTGCATTTTTCGTTTTTCTGCTATCTTCAAAATTGTGGACGTTGCAGATGTGCGCCCTTTGTGGGGGCGCAAGTGGGCGGGGCGAACTTTTGAAACACTTTTCTAGGAGTGAGATATCACATCAGTCTGGAAAAAAAATTTGATTGGTCTAGCTCTCAATAGCCTTCGAGCAATGAGTGAAAACAAGACGGACGGACAGACGGACAGACGGACGGACAGACATGGCTATATCGACTCGGCTATTGATGCTGATCAAGAATATATATACTTTTATGGGTCGGAAATTACTCCTTCTGTATGTTACACACATCCACTTTTACCATTAAATACAATATACCCCTATTACTCTTCAGTACGGGTATAAAAATCATAATCGGATCATAAATACAACGTCAGTCCGTCTAGAGAAAAAACATACGAAAAACTTCGCTCCCTTCAAATGGCACTCTCACAAAAAAACGAGTCGATTTGGATTTTCGCATAAATGAGCGCCTTCTCAGAGACTATAAAAGCTAGAACAACCAAACTTTCTGTCTAGACTCCTGTGATATCGCTTCAGTGCAAGTTTATTCAAAATTTTAACGCCCACCCAGCCCCCAAATGACGAAAATCCACAATTTTGAAGATAGAAAACGAAAAAATGCAATATCGTAGAGAATGACCATGTCTACCAGATTCCGAATTTTTTTCAGATCGGATCATTTTTGTAGCCACAATGATCAAAATGAATTTTCAGCAGCGAGTCCCCATGCGGGGCAGTGCCCCCAAACAAAATATACATTTTTATAGGGCTGATGGCGGTGCTACTGATTCTCTCACACTCGCACTCACGCTTTAAATTCCTCGTGCAGTGTACGTGCTGTTGTGAGAACCCGATGTAGATGTAGATGACAGATGCAGCAAAAAAACGTAAAATCTGGACCAAAACTGATAAAACATTTGAAAATTCCAAATAAATTTTTATGTGTACTGCTGAGTACGGGTATAAAAGTAGAGTCGCGTGCACTCGCGTGCAGTAGGTGCACCGCAGCACTAGGCAACTTAATTATAATTCGGGTAGACTTACCCAAAGTGAAAACTTTCAGCAAGTTAAACAAAAACTCTGCAAAACACAATAAATACACCAGACTTTCACCCAAAGTAAAAACTACAGCAAGTGCAACGAAACGTTGAGTTCAAAACAAGTGAAGTGAAACTTAACACATCTTGTCAAAAATAAAACCATACCCAAAACAGTTAAATGGTATTTTCACCAGCAAGCATGTGAAATCCATCTGAATCAAACACTACTGTCTATTAGACAAAGTGCCATCATTAAAACGGCTCAAGTGGACAACTGAGCTCGTTTATAAAAGAATCGAATGCATCCAAGAATTATACCCTACGCAGAAGCAAGACAACAGCGTATAGTATTCATCAGAGGAAGTTAAGCTAACGGGCGATGCTCAAAAGCATCGCAGATGATACAGCCAAACACATGGCAGAAATTAAAGGCAGCATTGATCGATGAATTTAAAACCTCACCCCATACGAGGACCTCCTCCGTCAAATTTACTTCACGAAGTTCACTGAAGTCTCCGTAAGTTCATCGACGATATAGAGAATAAAGCACTAATTGTTAGCAATAAGTTACTACTAGAGACAGATGCAACCAACATTCAAATCTATAAAAAACGCTCTGAACAATACAATTAAAGATGTAATATCAAAGAAATTACCTGATAGGCTTTTTATGACCCCTTGTTAGAAAAGATATAACTACCTTGTCCAACCTCAAAAGGGCCGCTCAAGAAGAGTGCTTATATGAAGCCAGGGCCGAGTATAAAAGTAACAATAAAACAGTTCAAAAGTCACCTAATTCAGTTCGCAAGAATGATGAGAATTATTACCCAAACTATAGTGCCAATACTTATCCTACTATGGTTCAGAATTCATTTGGTTCAAGTAACACTCCGCGAAACAATTATAGCCATCGGGATTACACCGCGAATTTCGCAATTCATTAAATCAAGGTCAGGCACAAAACCTAACCAATTACCAAATCAATCAACACCAGTCTAGTAGTAACAAAACACAATCAGCCGACAAAAAAAGTGAGGGAAAAGTAATAGCGGACAAAATGAAAATGGATGTAAATTTCATCAAGCAGCCTCGGAAGAAACCGAGGGGGACTCTATATAATTATAACCCTAAACAACAAAGTCTTAAGAGGTATAGTGGATTCATCTTCAATTTCCCGAAGGCCACAAATAAAAAAAGAAAAACCTCCCATACCATCAACGGACCTGTCGGACTAACAAGTAGTATAATAAGGCCCCAAACACAGTCTACCCATTCGAGCAGAAGTTCTACGTGTTCGATTTTTCCAACAAATACGATATCCTGTTAGGCAGAGAATATCTGATGGCCAGCCAAGCTATAATCAATTACAGGGATAACACCGTAATGTCAGGAGAAAGGATATTCCCAATTATCTCTAGTGGAGAAGTTATTGAAGAAGTCGAGACCGCACATAAGGGCCTCGATTCATCCTCGGATCAATACTTCACTTCCGCTCTTGATAACGAATTGAGGGAATGTCATGAACTTAGAATAGAACACTTGAACGAAGAAGAAAAAGTGAAGTTGAAGAAAGTGCTATATGAGTTCAGCGACTTACAGTATAGAGAAGGTGACAATTTGACTTTCACAAGTAATGTCAAGCACGCGATTCAAACACAGCACGAAGACCCGGTATACCGGAGGCCGTACAAATACGCGCAAATACATGACGAGGAAGTCAATAAGCAGATCAGAGATATGATGGCGCATAGAATAATTCGTAAGTCGAAATCGCCTTACTGTTCCCCCATTTCGATGATCCCCAAAAAATAGATGCATCTGGAAAACAGAAGTACCGGTTGGTTGTAGACTATAGCGGTCTCAATGAAATAACTATCAAGGATACATTTCCTACACCTAGAATGGATGACATATTGGACAAATTAGGAAAGTGTCAATATTTGACAGCGATTGATTTAGCCAAAGGTTTCCATCAAATCCCAATGGAACCTTCGTCGATCATGAAAACCGCGTTTTCAACCAAACACGGCCATTACGAGTATACACGAATGCCGTTCGTGCTAACAAACGCCCCAGCAACATTCCAAAGATGCCTGAACGAGCTTTTGGAAGAATTGATGTTCAATGATTGTCTAGTATACTTTTGACGACATTATAATTTTCTCCACTTCAATAGAAGAAGATCTGTTGTCACTTAGAAATGTTTTCGGGAAGTTAAGAGACGCAAATCTCAAGCTTAAAATTGATAAAAGTGAGTTTATGAAGAAAGAAACTGAGTTCCTAGGTCATGTAGTCACACCAGAAGGAATCATACCGAATCCAAATAAGATCTCAGCCATAACCGGATTCCCGATACCGGAAACCACGAAACAAATCAAGTCATTCCTAGGACTATGCGGATTTTCTAGGAAGTTTATTCCTAGTTTCGCGAACATAGAAAAGCCTATGACTCTCAAATTAAAGAAGGGAGCTGTCATAGATCCTAAAGAAGAGAAATATGTCGAGGCATTTGAGAGACTAAAAGTACTCATCACCTCAGACCCAATTCTCGTATATCCAGACTTCAACAAAATCTTCTCAGTCACTACAGACGCTAGTAACATGGCTATAGGAGCGGTCCTATTACAGGACCATAAGCCAATCTGTTACGCCAGCAGAACGCTGAACGAACACGAGTTCAATTACTCCGCCATTGAAAAAATTGCTAGCGTTTGTATGGGCAACCAAGTATTTCCGATCATACCTATTCGACAGAACTTTCGAAATACTTAGCGACCATAAACCTTTGGTCTGGTTGAATAACCTCAAGGAACCCAACATGAAGCTGCAACGGTGGAAGATTTTTAAAATCAAATATTTACCTGGCAAGGGGAACCACGGAGCAGACGCATTGTCCCGAGTAAAGTACTTAGTAAGAGTACTTGGACAGGTTTCCGATAGTGCAGGCGCCACAATACACAGCGCACACGAAGATAACCTCAACCATATCCCCCTTACCGAACGACCCGTCAACTGTGTCAATCGCCAGATTGAGTTCATAAAGGGAGATAACGATGAAGTAGTCACGAATCATTATTTTCCAAGCTGATCATAAAATCACTTATAAAGAAATGACCAACAGTTTAGCTAAAAGAAATAATCAAGGAATATGTATGCACGAAAAAGAGCGCATTACCATCTATACTCCTGTGATACCAAACCCGAACAAGTGTATTTCAAAATTTCGCCCCGCCCCTTCCGCCCCACAGTTCTCACAACAACACACGTACACTGCACGAGTCAGCATGTTTTGAGCGTGAGTGTGAGAGAATCTGCTGCGACAATCAACCCCAATAAATGACTTACGTAGCAATCAGCGAGGGAAAACGAACGGCGCGGGGTATTCCCGCTGCTGAAAATTCATTTGATCATTGTGGCTACAATAATTATCCGATCTAAACCAAATCTGGTATCTGGTATCGGGAATCTGGTAGATATGATCATTTTCTATGATACTGCATTTTTGGTTTTTTCTATCTTCAAAATTGTGGATTTTCGTCTTTTGGGTGGTCGGAAGGGGCAGTGCAGAAATTTTGAAATACACTTGTTCAGCTTTGGTATCACAGGAGTCTTGGCAAAAAGTTTGGTTGCTCTAGCTCTTATAGTCTCTGAGATCCAGGCGTTCATTTTACGAAAAAACCAAATCGACTCGATTTTGTGTGAGTGCGAAAGAGAGGGAGCGAAGTTTTTTTCGTATTTTTCTCTATTGTGGCTATATTAATGATCTGATCCGATTCAGATTTGGGCCCCCTGATAGATAATGTATTTCTCTATGATTCTGCATTTTTAGTTTTCTGCTATCTTTAAAATTGTGGACGCCACAGATGTGCGCCCTTTGTGGTGGCGGAAGTGGGCGGGGCGAAATTTAGATATCAGTTAGATATCACATCAGTCCGGAAAAAATTTGATTGGTCTAGCTCTAATAGCCTTCGAGCAATGAGTGAAAAACAAGACGGACGGACAGACGGACAGACGGACGGACAAACATGGCTATATCGACTCGGCTATTGATGCTGATCAAGAATATATATACTTTATGGGGTCGGAAACGCCTACTTCTGTGTGTTACACACATCCACTTTTACCACAAATACAATATACCCTTTTACTTTCGAGTACGGGTATAAATATACATTTATTTTGAGGGTTGCTGCTGCTGATTCTCTCACACTCACACTCGCACGCTATGTCTCGGTAAGTGTACGTGTGTTGTTGTGAGAACTGATGTAGATTTAGATGACAGATGCAGCAAACAAATGTAAAATGTAAAACCTATAAAACATTTGAAAATTCCACATAAATCACAGGTGTACAGACTGAGTACGGGTATAAAAGTAGAGTCGCGTTCAAAGCGACTCCGTACGTTCTTTCTCGTTTATATTGTATTTGTGGTAAAAGTGGATGTGTGTATTTCAGAGAAAGAATCGTTTCCAACCCCATTAAAAGTATATATTCTTGATCAGCATCAATAGCCTAGTCTATGTCTGTTCGTCCATCTTGTTTGTTGCCCAGTGCTCGGAGGCAATAGGAGCTGAGCAAACCAATTTTTTTTTCCAAACTAATATGATATCTCACTCCAACAAATGTTCTTCGAAATTTCACCCCAGCCCGCCCGACCGGCCAAAGGACGAAAATCTGTAGCGTCCACAATTTTAAAGATAACAGATGCAGAACCATGGAGATCCGATCTGCACCAGATTCGGAAATCTTGTAGATATTATTATTCTCTACGATACTCCATTTTCCGCTTTTTCTATCTTTAAATCTTTCTATCTTTGTGTGCTTTCGTCGATTGTGGGACGGAAGGCAGCGAAATACCTGGAAAATTGCTGGCAGGAAATGTTCTGGATACAGGACCTTTCTGAGAAATGTGTACATTTAATCAATGGCACTTCCGTCACATTTTGCTTTTAAATGTGGTAGCTACTTAGTTTAGTGTATTTTTAATTGTATTCATTAAATCATACCCTTTATGTAAGGTTTCCAGCTATATCGATGTCCTTCAAACAGAATGCCATTGTACGATGCACATTGATTAGCACGAAAACCTTTAGTCTTTGCTGTGCATGGAAAGTCATTGCAAAGCTGATAGCGTTTAAAGTAGCCAAAACAGGCATCACTTATAAATTGATTTCCTGTCAATGATTTTCTGAAATTAAATAGTGGATATATTAGTAGTAGAACATAACTAACTTTACATTTCTTTGTTTTTCATTGCAGTACAAACTCAAGTGAATAACATTAATTGGTTCATTGTAATATGAAAATAATATTTGATTTATTTAAGTTCAGAGGATGGATAAGAACATAAATTTTACTAGAAAGCCCGGCCACGCTTGACTGTGGCACATTGTGGTTGCTTGGTGAAATTATTTTTGAAATAATTGAAATTATTTAGCAGAATGACATAAACTGAAATGAAATAAGCGTTCAAACACACATTTGTATACCAAATTTGAGATTTTTTTGATTACCCCATGAAATTTGTTGCACGCGTTGCGGAGATAGATGCGTATACACACATTTTTATACCCACACTCGAAGAGTAAGACGATAAGATATTGTATTTGTGGTAAAAGTTCGTCTGTCTGTCTGTCCGACTTGTTTGTCGCCTACTGCTCGGAGGCTATAAGAGCTAGAGCAACCAAATTTGTTTTCCAAGCTGATGTTATTTCTCACTCCTAGTAAAGTGTTTTAAAACTTCACACTGCCCACTTACGCCCCCACAAGGGCGCTCATCTGTAGCGTCCACAATTTTGAAGATAGCAGAAACGAAAATGCAGATTCATAGAAAAAAGACCATATCTATCAGGGGCCCAAATCGAAATCGGATGGGATCATTAATATAGCCACAACAGAGAAAACCATTTCGAAAACATTGTTCTCTCTCGCTCTCTCTCACACAAAAATGAGTCGACTTTGCTCTTTCGTACAAGTGAGGGGCCTGGATCTCATAGACTATAAGAGCTAGAGCAAACCAAACTTTTGTCCAGACTCCTGTGATATCACTTCAGTACAAATGTATTTCAAAAATTTCGGCCCGCCTTCTTCCGCACACTAAATATGAACGTCCACAATTTTAAGATGGAGATAATCGAAAAATGCAGTATGGGAGGGAATGATCATATCTACCAGATTCCCGAATTTGGTTCAGATCGGATCATTATTATAGCCACAATGATAACATGAATTTTCAGCAGCGATTTTCCCTTCCCCCCTTGCAACGTAAGTCATTTATGGGGATGATAGTCGCTACAGATTCTCTGTCTCTCGGTCATACACACCTCACACATTCTGTCTCGTTCAGTATACCTGTGTTGTTGTGAGAAGTGATATAGATGATGTAGATGTAGCTGACAGATGTAGTTAAAAATGTTAATTGTAAAAACTGACTGAGTACGGGTATAAAAGTAGAGGTAGCGTTTACAGCGACTCCGTAAGTTCTTTCTCGTTTTCTATAAATTTATAGTATAGATTTGGAAACACAATCTAAATCAAGTTTTCCTTCGAATAGTTTTGCAATTGAACACGTAATTTGTAGTCAATCTAAGTCTTTTCACAGAGTGCCACTAATTAGATGTTTTCAAACACGCAGTTCCTACATACATACATACATACTTCCCTAATTCTTGAGGAACTATTTATTCTCTGGAGACTGAGTATGATAATACAAGTAGTGTCCATCGTACCAACGCGATTTGTTCGTTCGTTCTCGATTTGCTATGCGCTTTGGAAAAACTAATGAATCTTTATATAATAACCAAGTTTGAGATACAAAACTTTCGACGGCGCATAGCTCGCTCAACTCAAAAGGTAAAACAGTTGAGACCGCACTCACTTAGTTTTTGGGTACATGGAAAGACTAATGTATATGCTTAAATGGCCTCCCTATATAGAGAGGGGCCTTCAGCAACGTCAGGATCGAGTCAATAACTGCCCACTGCCTACTGGCAATCAGGAGCAGAATAATAACACCGCAGAGTTCAGTTTTTCAGTTGGGGAGGAGCTGACAAATACACGGCATATGCGGATGATCTAGTCATACTGGTAACGGGTAAGTTCCTGCCCACAATCAGTGAGGTTCTGTAATACGGACTAAGCAGCACCATAGAGAGCTTTCAAGCTGGAGGAGGGCGTTGGGCGTCGGTAAGCGTTCCGTTGGGGGAAGAGGCTGGCACTACGACCACAATAGACCTAGACGGTCCAGATGGCGGGGGCGACAGGTGAGTGACCATCCATTTTCACCGTCTCTCTTTCTTTATTGTCGATCGCTGAGTTTGTGAGTCTCGCTATTATCGCCTTCTCCTCTCGAGCTAGAGGAACCGAATTTCTTTTCCACACTGAATTGATATCCACAAAGGGCCCACATATGTGGCGTCCACAATTTTAAGATAACAAATAATAACAAAAAACTAAAAATGCAGTATCGGAGAGAATTTTATATCTACCAGATTGCCGAATCTCGGCAATGGTGTCCGTTAACAACAAACACTTGTAGCTTGGCATCTCACCATGTGATGATAATAGAAGATAGTAATGAAAATCAAATTCTGAAGCTGAAGAGCCAGTCAATGAGTAATATTTTTTTGGATTTTTATACCCGTACTCGAAAAGTTAAGTATAAGAAGAAAACGTTTCCGATTTATGTGTATAGGCCTGACAGGCTTTTTAGATGACCCTTGTTAGAAAAGATTGGCGAATACCTATCTCTCAGACTGAGGTAGGCTCAGTCATCCAAGGTTCTCTACAAGAAATTTTGTAGATGTGCTGGGACTTTTAGGGACAAGGGGCTTGGCCGTGAGACCGAAAGTGGAGCGGGCGTAGAGTCTGGTTACCGTGCAGGTAATTTGGTAATCGCAAGCTTGGCGATGAACGGCAAATGTTGACACCTGAGTTTTGGTTTAGGATATGCGATGGACTGCCCCTGATTGATCGAGGGCTCGGGCTGGCTAAGCCCGATATCAAGGGCTGAGTCCGCAAGTTTGTGGTTACGGAGGTGGTGTCGAGTTCTCCACGCGTGCCACCGACACGGTCATTGCCTCGGTTGCACCGAAAATGGGCTTTGGTCATTGGCTCGGTCGTACCGAGAAAAAACCTGTAAAATGCTATAGTGTCAGGTGTATTGCGTTTGTGTGTATAGATTCTATATGACAAAGTAACTTATTGCTATGAATATGAATATGTATATGAACGTTACACCCCCCTTTCTTCCGGGTGGAGTTACAAGTGCCGCTGTTGTTATTTGCTGGGTCGGCAAAGTTTCTGGCCAACGTGTTTTGGCCTGGTGGTTTGCCGTCGTCAGGCGGTCGTTGTGATCGCTGGGGTCGTTTGCTTCCTCAGCAGGGTCGCTGTCCAACGTGTCGTGGTACTCTTTGAGGTCGTTGATATTTTGCGACTTTCAGTTTCCGAAACTTCCGGGGGTTGCAACTTAACGATGTTTGTTGACGCGAAACTTTGACTTTGTATGGCCCATCATATTTTGGGGCCAATTTTGCAGCGAATCCGTCGGCTGCGTTGGAAAGGTGGTGTTGTCTGATCAGTACTAGTTGACCCACCGTGGGGCGCCATTGTCGTCGGCGGAGATTGTAGTGACGGGATTGTTCTTGACTCGCCCGCTGAATGTTGTTCCGCACTATCGCGAATACTTCTTTGAGTCGGGTTGCCTTAGTGTGGGCTGTGTCGGATGGCTTCCTGTCCCTGGTGTTACCTCGTCGTACAATGCTCCAGGTAAGGGAGGTTCTCTCCCGTGTAGCAAGAAGGCGGGGCTGAATCCAGTTGTTTCGAGACACTGGAGTTAATTGCAAGTGAAATTTCTGGTACGAGTTCGTCCCATGTGTTTTGGGTGGTCCTCCACGAATTGTGCAATCATTGTCTTCACTGTCCGATTGGCCCGTTCCGTAGGGTTTTCCTGGGGGCAATACGGTGCGGTGTGTTGCAGATCCACGCCGGCTGTTTGCATAAAAGTGCGGAATGACCGGCTGGTGAGCTGCGTTCCATTGTCACAGACGAATCGTTTTGGTACGCCAAAGTGACTGAGAATGCGTTCCCGAAAAGCTAGCTCTAGAGTGGCGGTGGTAGCGTTCTTAAATTAATCTAGTTCGACCCATTTTGAGAAGGTGTCGAAGAATACCAGCAGCATGGTGTTCCCTCGTTTTGATCGAGGAAGTGGCCCCACGAAGTCCGCACATAGTGTGGCGAAAGGTTCCACAATTTATCACGGGTAAGCATCCCTACCCACGGGCTTGCGTTGCAGTGCCTTAAACTTTTTGGCAGCTCAAACAGCTGCGAACGTATTTCCGCACATCGCGATATAGGCCGGGCCAATAGTATCGTTGTGTTATCCGTGTGATGGTGCCGTGGGCTGATCATGGCATTCCTTGAGCACTCTTTGGCGTCGGTCTTTTGGGACGCAAAGTTTCCATGACACGTAGTCGTGATCGTCGGCTCCGTGGCCCAGATGCCTGTAGAGTTCTCCATTCTCGATGACGTAGTCGGGGTATTTATTGGGTTCCTGTTTGGTTTGCTGAATCCGTCGTGTAAGCCAGGGGCAAGATGTTGCGTCCTCTTTGATTCTTTTGCTAGCGTTTCCAGGGTTGTCGGGACAGGGCATCGGCAACCACGTTTTGTTTTCCTGCTCTATAGTGGACGTCGTATTGATACTGTTGGAGCTCGAGCGCCCATCTCGCTATTCTTCCGTAGGGGCTTTCAGAGTATTCAGCCATTTCAGCGCGAGATGGTCGGTTATATCGTCGAACCGATATCTTTCTAGGTAGCAAATCGTAGTTTTCGGATTGCCCAAAATGACGGCGAGGCATTCCTTGTCTGTGGCGGAGTAGTTTCCTTTGGCCTGGTTCAGGCGTCGGCTGACATAGGCGATGACGTGTTCCTTTCCTTCGATCTCCTGCGTGAGTACGGCGCCTATGCCGAGGTTACTCGCATCGGTTTGTAGTGAAAACTTGACGTTGCAAACCAAGCAAGCAAGTACGGGAGCGGTCGTGAGTAGTTCCTTTAGTTGGTCGAAGGCCGCTTGTTGATCTGCGGTCCATGCCCATGTTTGTCCTTTCTTGAGTAGCTGGGACATTGGTTGGACTACTGTAGCAAGGTTTGGCACGAATCTGCGGTACCAGGATGCCATTCCGATGCACTGACGTAGTTCTTTTTAGGTTCGTGGGTGGCTTAAGTTCTTTAACGGCAACAATCTTGTCGGTGTCCGTGGATACCTTCTTCGCTGATGACGTGACCAAGATATTTGATCCGGCTTTTTCAAAAAATGTGCACTTTTCCGCGTTTATCCGCAGGTTCGCTTTTTCGAAGACGAGAGGACTATTGCCAGGTTGTGTAGGTGGTCCTCAAGTCTCGTCCGACGACGACAATGTCGTCTAAATATGCGAATACGTAGGGTTCCATGTCGGCACCGATCACAGTATAAAGGGCCCGTTGGAATGTTGCTGGTGCAGAATGTAATCCGAAGGGCATCACTGCTGATAGATCAGGCCTCTGCCGGGGACCGTGAAGGCGGTGGCTTCTCGACTTCCGTTGGCCATGGGTATTTGCCAGTATCCGTCTTCTTCAGATCGAGGGTGGTTATGAAGCGTGCGTTCTGTAGGCGCTCCAAGATGTAGTTGATTCTGGGCAATGGTAATGCGTCGGGGATAGAGTGAGTGTTGAGGTTGTCGGTAGTCCACGCACATGCGCCTTTTTCCGTTCTTTTTACGTACGAGTACGATGGGGGGCGCTGTGCGGGCTTCGTGAGGGTTCGATGAGACCTTCTTTATCAATTGGTCGACTTGCATTTTCGTCGATAATCCGCATCATGGCTGGGTTCTTTGGGGTAGTTGCTCTGTTTGATGGGTCGGTTATCCCTCATGACGATGGTGTGCTCGGCGATGTTGGAGGTCCGTGGAGATTATTGAACATTTTTCAGTTCTTGTGTCCAGAAATTTTTGGATCTATGTCTAGCGGCCAGGGATCGGAAATCAGTTCTGGATCGGATTCGGTGAGATCGGGGGGTGTCGGAGTCCTTGTAAACTGGCTGGGGTCTTCTGGGAGGATAGTTTGTGTCGAACGCGCAGGGGTGTTCGAGCCTACGTGGGTAGTCGCTTATGGGCGACGATCGGGGTAGCGTTGGCCGTGAGTGGCGTAGTTTCGTGGGTCTGGCGGTATACCTGGGTCGTAATGTCTCCAGATCGATGTATGGCCAGGCGGGTCTCGTGACGACTCTGTTTCGCAGCAACGACTTGTTTGGGCGACGAAGAACTCCGGACGTGGTGTTAGGTATGGCGTGGTGCATGGCGCTAGTGGGAACGTCAGTACGCGGAAGGTACTCCAGTGGGTTGGCGAAGATCGTGGTGGCGTCGGCCGTGGGTACGACAGGGGCTGCGGTCGGTGTTTTGGGGGTCATCGGGCTAGATTCCGGTGCCGAGTGGAGAGGTTCCGTGGGTATTAGTTCGATGGTTGGACCCGACCAGCAAGGGACTGGGATTTGAACCTCTCGTTGATCCAGCTTGATGTGCGCCAGTATAACTTGTGTGATCTCTCTGACTGAGCCGTCAAAGGCGTATGCGGACGCATGCTTCTTGCAGGTTGGAGTTGTTGTTTAGTTGTCGGGCCAGGTTGTCGCTGACGAAACTTCGGGACGCCCCGGTGTCGATGGTGGCCTCCGTTGTTTGTCCTACTATTGTGACTAACGCCACCAATCGGCCGTCGTTCTCGTGCAGTGGGTTGCTTAGTCGCGGGTCTGGGGAGGCGTCGTTTTCGGCTGATTGCGGGTCAGTCGAGGAGGTGTGTCGTTTCCCGACGTGGCTCGGCGGCAGCATTCGACGGTCCGAGTGCCGCGTTTTCCACATTCCCAGCAGAATAGGATCGAAGCGTTGGTGCAGTCGTAGGCGGCGTGTCCAGCTTGACCACATCGGCGACAGGCTGCGCGTGGGTTGGCAATGGGAGTGGTGATCATTCGATGGGCGACGTCTTGGTTCGTTATACTGGTTTGATTCGATGACTGTCTGCGCGGTGTGTCTGCTGAATCCCAATGGGGTCTCCGAAAGGGCGTCCGGTAGGAGTCACCTTCTCTGCGGTCTGGTTGCCTTGCCGGCCTGGTGTCTCTTGGCTTCGCATGGGTGCAGGAGTTGTCGCGTGTTTCCGCTCGTAAATAATCTCGTACTCGGCGGCTAATCGGGTCAGCTGTGACAAGCTTTCCAATTCGTCTCGTCGCATGTATAGCTGGAGTCCTGGCAGGGCGTTGTCGTAGATCCGGTAAAGCTCTTTAACTAGGTCGTACTCGGCATGGTGCATGAGTGGCCGTATCTCGATGAGATATGAATGGTTCTCCCACCGCTTGCTTGCGGCCTCGGATCTAGTCGTCCAATTGTTCGAAATACCTTGGCGGCAGAAAATACGTCAGAAACTCCTGACGGAAATATGCCAGGAACTACCCTGTAGTTGACTGGTACGGTACACGCGACTGGCTCGGTCGGTGAGTAGTTCGGCCATGCTCCGAGGCAGCTGGTTGGTGTCCACTCCATAGGCGCGTGCGAGTTCCTCGAGTAGTTCCAGAAACGATATTGGGTCATCTTCCGTTGAAATGGATGCCCCATCCGCGGATGCGTTCCGCCGTGCGTGCGACGTGGTTATAGTCCGGCCCGATTATGGGTGCGTCAATCGCTGGCACAATTCTCTGTGTGGGCGAACGGGAGGCTTCCATAGTGGGTGGCCTTGGAAGATCGGCGGCTGTGACCACTGGTGTTCTGGGGCTGCGGGGACTTGCAAGCCGGCTTTGGGGTCCCATCTTCCGGTGCCTGATGGTCCTGGAGTAGTGGGCAGCGAGGACCTGGAGCGTCCTGCTGGTCTTGCGTATTGTCTCTCGTTTCTGCCAGGCGGGTCCAATCCCTCGGCGGGAGTGGTCCGGCGACTAGTATGGCAAAGTTCTTGCGCAACTCTTCAACAGTTCCTTCGGTGTCAAATTCGAATTCCTTGGCGAAGGTCCTCCAGCTCGTCTCGGCGGCGCTTGTAGATACAGCCGATGCTTACGCCTGGATTGGCGATTTGCTCGCTGGTGTGGAAATCAATGCTCGCGTCGTCTTCGTAGGCTTCCATGGTGATTGGACTGAGTTTTCCTCGGTGTTGTTTTGGGCACTTTTCACTGTTTTAGCACTTGGTCACTGCGTATAATTTCCCGGTGGCACTCGCGACTGGATTCGGGTGGGTGCGCGAATTTGGTTTTGTACCGGACTTGTGTTCTGTGGTTAACTCTACTATTCTTTCTCGGTGGTCCACGTATCCCCGTGTTAAGGTTTTTCTTGAAGTTTCCTTAAAGTTGACAGAAAGTTGGCTTTGAAATCTCCTTAAAGATTACGTAAGTCCCTGCTCGGGCGCCACTTGTGTGTAAAATACCTATCTCAGACTGAGGTAGGCTCAGTCTGTCCAGGGTTCTCTACAAGAAATTTTGTAGATGTGCTGGGACTTTAGGGACAAGGGGCTTGGCCGTGAGACCGAAAGTGGAGCGGGCGTAGAGTCTGGTTACCGTGCAGGTAATTTGGTAATCGCACTTGGCGATGAACGGCAAATGTTGACACCTGAGTTTTGGAACATGCGGTAATATGTCTTTGTGTTACCTTGTTCGCGCCCGGCGAGGAAAGCGCTGACACCAGAGTTTTGGTGTGCGGTAATATGTTGTGTGGTTTAACTTTATTTATGTTCGCGCTCGGCGAAAAATGATGACACTTCGTTGAGTTTTGATGTTTATTAGTTGTATTTATTCTTGTTTTATATTGGTTTTATATTTCGTGGTAGTTCTTGAGTGTTTTTCGTGAGTAGCGTCGGTAACCGCGGGTGGACGGACTGCCGTTACTGTTGACGATCGGCTGATGGTCGGCTGATGGACTGCCGTTACTGTTTAGGATATGCGATGGACTGCCCTGATTGATCGAGGGCTCGGGCTATTTAAGCCCGATCTCGAGGGCTGAGTCCGCAAGTTTGTGGTTACGGAGGTGGTGTCGAGTTCTCCACGCGTGCCACCGACACGGTCATTGCCCTCGGTTGCACCGAGAAATGAGCTGAGTCTAGGCTTTGGAGCTTTTGGAGTTGTGTAACTCGGGGGGAGACTGTGGCGCGTGTGTCGATTCTCCATAAATCGATCGCCGCGTGGGACTGTAAATGTATAGTGTCAGGTGTATTGCGTTTGTGTGTATAGATTCTATATGACAAAGTAACTTAGTGCTATGAATATGAATATGTATATGAATGTAACGGGCCCTGGTCCCAGGGTTCGTTACAAGATATAACTACCTTTTCCAACCTCAAAAAAGCCGCTCCAAGAAGAGTGTTTATATGAAGCCAGGGCCGAGTATAAAAGTAACAATAAAACAGTTCAAAAAGTCACCTAATTCAGTTCGCAAGAATGATGAGAATTTTTACCCAAACTATAGTGCCGATACTTACCCTACTCAGAATTCATTTGGTTCAAGTAACACTCCGCGAAACAATTATAGCAACCCGGGATTACACCGCGAATTTCGCAATTCATTAAATCAAGGTCAGAGTGAGGGAAAGTAATAGCGGACAAATGAAAATGGATGTAAATTTTCATCAAGCAGCCTCGGAAGAAACCGAGGGGGACTCTATATAATTATTACCCTAAACAACAAAGTCTTAAGAGGTATAGTAGATTCGGGATATTCAATTAACATAATAAAAAGAAAATTTCCCGAAGGCCACAAATAAAAAGAAAACCTCAAGGTCCATACCATCAACGGACCTGTCAGACTAACAAGTAGTATAATAAGGACCGCCAACAAAGTCTGCCCATTCGAGCAGAAGTTCTACGTGTTCGATTTTTCCAACAAATACGATATCCTGTTAGGCAGAGAATATCTGATGGCCAGTCAAGCTATAGTCAATTACAGGGATAACACCGTAATGTCAGGAGAAAGGATATTCCCAATTATCTCTAGTGGAGAAGTTATTGAAGAAGTCGAGACCGCACATAAGTGCCTCGATTCATCATCGGATCAATACTTCACTTCCGTTCTTGATAACGAATTGAGGGAATGTCATGAACTTAGAATAGAACACTTGAAGGAAGAAGACAAAGTGAAGTTGAAGAAAGTGCTATATGAGTTCAGCGACTTACAGTATAGAGAAGATGACAATTTGACTTTCACAAGTAATGTCAAGCACGCGATTCAAACACAGCACGAAGACCCGGTATACCGGAGGCCGTACAAATACGCGCAAATACATGACGAGGAAGTCAATAAGCAAATCAGAGATATGATGGCGCAAGGAATAATTCGTAAGTCGAAATCGCCTTACTGTTCCCATTTTCGATGATCCCCAAAAAAGATAGATGCATCTGGAAAACAGAAGTACCGGTTAGTTGTAGACTATAGCGGTCTCAATGAAATAACTATCAAGGATACATTTCCTACACCTAGAATGGATGACATATTGGACAAATTAGGAAAGTGTCAATATTTCACAGCGATTGATTTAGCCAAAGGTTTCCATCAAATCCCAATGGAAACTTCGTCGATCATGAAAAACAGCGTTTTCAACCAAACACGGCCATTACGAGTATAAGTAATTATTAAACGCACTACGGGTAATTTATCTGAAGTACTATTTATTTTATGAGTGTAATTAAACTTGCAAAAGAATACAATGAGAGATTAAGTACCCGCAAGGCGAGACGTTGATACGTGAATGCCACTCGGCCGGTAATTAACAACTAACTTAAAAACCTAAACTTCCCAGCTACGGGACCCTTGGTTTTGCCGGCCACGGCACTCGTCGCTGTCCAGCAAAAGTGCTGACCTTGCGCCTCGTGCGTGGTGTCCAGTAGCGGCCGGCATCCGGCGACCGCGACGACGGCGATCCCACGGTTGACGAAACTGCTTACCTTGCGATATCGCAGAATTCGTCCAACCCAATGGACAATCCAGTTAACTCTTGTTAACTCAGAATTTGTCCAACCCAATGGACAATTCAGTTAACTCTTGTTAACTACTCCCTCCTTCAAGACTTGACCGTCCTCGGTCAAGCCCATGCTCTTCAGCATCTGCTCGATCGCGACGGTGTTACCCTTCTGCTGCCTGCGCCGCATCCACCAGGAAACGCCAATTAAAGCAGCGCACACGGCCACGCCCACGACAGCGGCCAGTGCGGAACTGATCACAATGTTTGTTCGGACTTCGGTCAGGTGCTGCAGATTTTCCTCATTCAGCTTGTGAAGATACGGCAGGCTCAACAGTGTTTGGTGGCGGGTGACATTAATCCTCGCCGAGGTAGCTACGCCCGGAACTCTCTTTGGCGCATTGCTGAAGTTGGTGTATTTTGTCCCGTTGACGTGCGCGACCTGGTCAAAGGTTACCAGGTATGTTCCCGTAACATTTCGCTCGGGGCCGTCGTCGGTGGTCACAACGGCGGTGGCATCGTTGATTACCACAATACCCTCATCTATCTCCAAGATCGGGGGTAGGTTGTTCGGCTGGGTGCCGCAGTGGGCCACGGCGCCAAAATGCAGCTCTTGAGCGCAGCTGTTCGCCGGTTCCTCCTTACACAGAAGGCCAATGATGGGGGCCCTATGCATGATGAGACAGCGATGACCTTGCTGCCGCATTCTGCTACGGTGTCCTCGGGCAACCGGATCGTTACCCCTTTGTGTGCGACTGGGAAGATGGTTATTTTCTTACAAATGAGCTTAGGTCTAGGCATTTCAATTACAAAGATGATCAATTCCTTATTAGCTAGTGCCCTCACATTTGCAGCGCCCAAAAGTTGGGTTACACTGATATCTGTGGAACCTTTCTTCAGAATCGCCTCTAAGTCATTACTATCGATAATAGCTGGATTTACTATATTTATTTTAGCCAGAGTAGTGGCGATCATTAGGTTCTGCAATTCGAGCGTCAATATCCTGTTTCTAGTAAGGAGGGTTTCATATAGATGGGAAGTGTTAATTTCTTCCCGCTTATTTACTTTCAATAATTGATTAACCGTTTCGGTGAGGGGGCATTTATCTGTGTTTGAGTCCTTGAGTTTATGGTTATCTGTCTGTTGTTTGCGTTTATTAAATCATACTCGACCTGTCTCGTTTGTTGTAAGTCATCAAAGTCCGGAGTTCCTGCGATTACCTTCAGTGCAGACCCCAAGATATTCAAACTCCTCGCATGCCTGTGATGAACTCCCAAAGCCGCAGTCAACGTCAGTAGGTGTTTCGTGTCTGTTTCTAATATTTTCCTCATATGTGTCTGAGGGAACACGTCAGTCAATTCTATTGTTTCCTGAATGTATCGGTCATACTCTGTCAAGTTCGTGGAGTGTTGCACGTAGAAGGTTTCGTTCCATATTACTGTCCGTCCGTCAATTATGGGAATGTAGTCCGCGTGCGTGTAGTCCGTCAGTTTTGAGTCGGCCATGGCTGTCAAGGCCAAGACTGTTAGGAGGCAGAGATACTCAACGGGTGACCTATAAGAAATGAGAGACACATCGGCTTATTAACTGTACCTTCTTTAATCCTACTATAATTTGTCCTAGTGGACCTGAACTTAGTGCTATGAATCCCGGTTTACTACACCTAATTGCTTACCTACCTCAAATTGTCTTTGTGGACCACCCTCCCTTTAATAAGAACGGTGGTTCCCAGGTCTGCCTCTACCTTTTGTTCAGCGCAGAGGGGGGTTAGCTTGTTCCCTAACCTCCTATTGGTTTTCACTAGGACCTGCTCGCCTACATCAAAGGTCCTATTTTGCCTAGTCGGGTTGTTTCTATTGAGCTGCTCTTGTTGGGCTTTTATTAGCTTTAACATAATTTCTTCCCCAAGGTCACAACTTGCGTGGACCACATCCATAGGTGTCCTGTTTGTGACGGAGTGGATGGTTCGATTATATTCGATGGTCGCTAGAATAACTAGTTCAACCGTATCGTCCACCTGGCGTTGCAATTTTAAGCACCTGGCTATTTCTAAGAGGGTGCTGTGGAAGCGTTCCACCTGTCCGTTTGATGTGCTGTGCAACGGTGGGGCATTCGCTACATCAATGTCGAACTGGTTCTTTAATAAAGACCGAATGGTCTCCGAGTTGAAAGCTGCCTCATTGTCACAGTAGATGGTCCTAATAGCTGGGAAGATGTTTACCAACTGTAAAATTGGTATTTTCACGTCCGTGATCGTGCGTGAAGCAACCTGCTGCGTTATTGCAAACTTTGAAAATTTGTCAATCGCGGTGAGGAAGTACTTCCCTGCGGTGGAAAAGATGTCGATATGAATCAACTCGCCTACTCTCGCCGGAATTGGAGTCACCCCTAACTCTTGCTTCCTAGGGTGCCGGTTATACTTGGCTTTCTGGCATATCCTGCAGTTTATCACCACTTCTGCTGCGATTTTCTCCATTTTCGGGGAAATAATAATCTCGCAGTACCTGCTTCACATTCTCCTGGGCTGCCCTGTGCGCCCGATTGTGTTCGGCTGTCATTATCTCTCTTCGCTCACCGTCGTTGGTGATGTCTGTCACCAAGGTTTTGCAAAATCGAAATTTTGTGTCCGGAAAGGCTTTTACTAGATCGTTTTGCACAAACGCCAAAGTTGGCAGAGTGCAATGTATGGCGTTAACGACTCCAGGCTTTACCGCTTCCTTGATGGACGCAAGAAGTGTATCTCGACTGGCAAATTCGATCTTGTGACGGGTCTTTTCGGAGAAGAGGATGTGGAGCTGCTTGGAAGGGGTATTTGATTCTTCTAGGATTATCTGATTCCTGAAGCAGTTCACTGGTTTGTCTGCGGCTTCAATTACGTAAGTGAGCGATGCTTCACTATGAATTGTTGCTGCGTCGGATCGACTCTGACTTTCTAACGCATTGATGTTCTGTCGCGACAGCGCATCTGCTACGTAATTGTCCCTGCCTGGTTTGTATAAGACTCTTGCGCCGCACTCATCAATTCTCGCCTTCCAACGCTTTATCTTGGAATTGGGGTTTCTATCTGAAACCGCGAAAATCAGTGGCTGATGGTCCGTGTAGATGTTGATGTCACTCTTTCCATACAGGTAGTGACGGAGCGTGTCTAGGGCCCAGACTATGGCCAGAAGCTCCCTTTCATTGGTCGCATAGTTTAGTTCTCTGTCTTTTAGAGTCCTAGAAATCATGGTTATGGGTCTATTATTTTGTGACAGTACCGCCCCGATACCACTTGACGAGGCATCAGTGGTTAGGTCGAATGGTTGGTTGAAGTCTGGGTAGTGGAGGATGACGTCTTCTGACGCCAAAATGTTCCTGAGTTTATCAAAGGCCTGTTTCTGAACCTCATCAAACTGTATGGGAATGGTTTTCGAGCGTTGTTTGCTGATCTTACCATTTTCTCCTTTCAGAATGCTAGAGATAGGTCTTGCTATCTGAGCGAAGTCCTTTATAAAAACCCGGTAGTAGCTGGCAAGACCCAGGAATGATCTTACCGCAAACAGGGTGGAGGGTTGTCTAAACCCCTGAATAGCCTTGACTTTATCGGGGCTTGTTCTCGTGCCCTCGGTTGACACCACAAATCCAAGGAATTCCACTTGTCCCTTGAAGAACTGGGACTTTTCCTTTGACACCCTCATGTTCGCGTCGTGGAGGCTGCCCAGCACGGTGTCAATGTCTCTGACATGATCCGCCTCACTTTTTGAGAACACGATGACGTCGTCAACATATACGTAACATATCTTACCAATATGCTCCCGTAACACGTCATCGATGGCCCGTTGAAAAATGCTTGATGCATTCCTGAGGCCAAATGGCAAACGGCAGAACTCATATTTGCCTCCGTTTACTGAAAATGAGGTCTTTTCACGATCGCGTTCAGCTAACGTAATTTGATGGTACCCTGACTTTAGGTCAAGGGTAGTGAAATATCTTGCCTTACCCAGATTTGAAAGTATCATGGAGATACAAGGCATTGGATACTTGTCTGGTATGGTCTTTGAGTTAAGCTTGCGGAAGTCTATGACTAGCCGCTTCTTGTTTGAGCCCGAGTCGTCAGTGCCTTTTTTCCAACAACCCATATGGGGTTGTTGTACGGAGACCTGGAAGGCCGAATGATTTTGTTCCGCAATAGGTCCTTCACCTCGTCATTGACGAAATCAGTGGCTCTCCTACAGGGAAGGGGTACATTTTCGAGTAGATTGGCTCCTCATCCTCGGTCCTAATTGTGGCTACTACGGCTGTGTTGAAGGGTAGCATTTCAGTCGGATCTGCAAATGCCTTTATACGGCTGGACATCATTCTGAGAAACTCGTCCCTTACTGTTGGCGGGACCTCAATGTCGTCTACTTTTGTGAAGTTAACGCTGGGGCATTTGTGGAATAGGATCTTTTCAGATTCCTGTCCAAAGTGGAGATTTTTTGTCCCCAGGTTTATATTGACGCCAGCTTTCGTTAGCGTGTCGAGCCCTACGATGCCATCAAAGGTTGATAGCTCCGGCAAGATAAAAACGGGCATTTTATGCCGAATATGGTTAGGAGACATTTTTGCTCTACTTTATTAAACCCGTGCAGGGATTTTTACAACAAATGGGGCCTCTACAGGGACAATCCCCTTGAGTTCTTTTAAAGGTTTGATATAATTCTTCGCAGCCCCAGTGTCTATTAAAGGTTAAGTGTCCTCCCTGCTACTGTTCGTGTCCTCCCTGCTACTGTTCGTTTGACGAACGGGGGCAGGGAATAGGATCTTTTTCAAAAATTGACAGTATCACTGTCGTATCCTGCACTATTGTCTTCATCAATCTCCGCCACTGCTTCCGACGCTAACTGCTCGTACTGTTGCTCGTATTTGTCCGGGTCCACCTGAGCGAAAGGTTGGTTGACCCTCTGCCTGCGCTGGTCGGAAAATCTCTGGGATCCAGCCGGCCTTTTATACGCACCATGTTGGTGCCCGTTATTAGGGTTTTCTGCAGCCGGTAGGCCTGGGTTGTGCCCCCCCTGCTGCTTCTGAAAGCCAGTTGGCTGACGGAATTTTGAGGAAGATGGATCAACATCCATCATCTCTACTTTGTCTTGGCTACGGTGACCACCTGCTTGATGGTTCCTCTGGTTGTTCGTGTAGAACGGGTTCTTCGATTGTCTTTTGTAGTGATCGGGTTCATTCTGTCCGTCCTGCCTATACTTTGTTCGGTTCTGTGGCTTGCTTTCTAAAGCTCTTGCGTAATTCGTTGCAAAGTCGTGCCTATCATGGTTGGCCTCAATTTCTTGTGCCAAGGCCAAGGCTGACGGCAAGTCCGCAGGCTGTGCCGCAAATAATGTATCCGTGAGGCCTCTTCTTAAGCCTGAGACAAAGACACGGAGTGCGTCAGCCCTATACTTCTCGTTAATGTATTGCGCCTGTGCGGCGTCTTGTGACATGATCGTCTTATTTGTGAGAAGGGTG
This sequence comes from Drosophila bifasciata, assembly GCA_009664405.1. Taxonomy (NCBI): domain Eukaryota; kingdom Metazoa; phylum Arthropoda; class Insecta; order Diptera; family Drosophilidae; genus Drosophila; species Drosophila bifasciata. The sequence continues at coordinate 20,244,961 of CM019042.1, read as the reverse complement.
AGCTTCTTCTCGACCTCTTCGTAAAACTGAGTGATGGACAGTCCACCTTGCCGAAGTGTGGCAAGCTCTTGCTCTAGTAAGTGTATCGGACGCTTGTCCGAATATGTAAAATCGAGGCGATTAATGATCGCCTCGAAGTTCAACACTGTGTTGAACGACGCTAAGAGTGAGTCAGCGGACCCTCTAATCTTGTTCCTGATTATTAAAACCGCTTGGTAGTGCTTTGAACTCCCTACAAACCCCTCGTATAGCTTATAGGCAGCCTTTGCTGCCTGTCGCCAGGAAACATATTGCTCCTGGGCCCCGTTGAACTCTGGCAGCGTTTTTACCGCATCCAGAGCTTCATCACAACCTACCGTTCGGTCCAAGGTGACCGCCTCGTAGGCCTTGGCCTCGGGGCTTGAACTCTCGCAGCGTGCAGCTGGTCAGTTACAGCCTGCAAACGCCGATTAAAGTCCGCTTTTGTATTTCTAGCGCAGCGTTGACCGCCGCCTCTATAACAGCCTTGATCTGAACAGGGTCCATTTTTCTACTCTTCCCTCGGGTTCTATTTCAAGGTCTACACTGAGTCCGCCGAACAATCTGGCTAACTCGGAAATGGGCATAGACGGATTTTTCTCGGTCGCCCCTAACGTTTCGTTTGTCTTTGTCGTAGGTCAGGACCAGCTCTGCCGGGCCGTTGCTTCTGTTTATTTTCTTTAGGAATCAAATTCAAGCTCCCTCAAACACAGATCTCGTTGTTGTTGCCCGCCGACAACAATGTATTTATGGTGTGGTGTAACGTTTCTTGCTTGCGTTTATCGCAACCAAAAAAAAAAGGGGGGTTTTGTTTTTATTTTTTTCCTTTTTCCTATTTTTTTATTTTCACTATAGGGCGATTATGAAGAAAGGTTTCACTTACATGTTCCTTCTTCTGGTGTATTGATTCTAGTTGGAAAGTTCTAGTTCTGAGTTGTTGTCTTCTCTCGTCGCCGCTGCCCAAAGCCGTCCGCTTTGGTGTAACAGTCCTGGTGGTGTATTGCGGCGATCTATTTACAGATCTCCCGCGGGCGTGGCTTTTGATAATAATCTTTGTGTTTTTGAGCGGGCGTTGTCTCCGCGCTCCACAGTTTCCACTTTCTTTTTGCTTGCTCCTGAGCGGGCTTTGTCTCCACACTCGATGTTTTTGGTCTTTTGTTTGACCTTTCGTTGTATTTTTAGCCGATCTTCACTTATGTTGCGGCGATCTGTTTACAGATCTCCCGCGGGCGTGGTTTTTTGATAATAATCTTTGTGTTTTGAGCGGGCGTTGTCTCCGCGCTGCACAGTTTCCACTTTCTCGGGGTGGTTTCTTTTTTATCGCGTTGGGCGCCAGTAATTATTAAACGCACTACGGGTAATTTATCTTGGTAATTAAACTTGCAAAAGAATACAATGAGAGATTAAGTACCCGCAAGGCGAGACGTTGATACGTGAATGCCACTCGGCCGGTAATTAACAACTAACTTAAAAACCTAAACTTCCCAGCTACGGGACCCTTGGTTTGCCGGCCACGGCACTCGTCGCTGTCCAGCAAAAGCGCTAACCTTGCGACTCGTGCGTGGTGTCCAGTAGCGGCCGGCATCCGGCGACCGCGACGACGGCGATCCCACGGTTGACGAAACTGCTTACCTTGCGATATCGCAGAATTCGTCCAACCCAATGGACAATCCAGTTAACTCTTGTTAACTCAGAATTCGTCCAACCCAATGGACAATTCAGTTAACTCTTGTTAACTTATACACGAATACCGTTCGGGCTAACAAACGCCCCAGCAACATTCCAAAGATGCCTGAACGAGCTTTTGGAAGAATGGATGTTCAATGATTGTCTAGTATACTTAGACGACATTATAATTTTCTCCACTTCAATAGAAGAAGATCTGTTGTCACTTAGAAATGTTTTCGGGAAGTTAAAATTGAGACGCAAATCTCAAGCTTAAAATTGATAAAAAAGTGAGTTTATGAAGAAAGAAACTGAGTTCCCAGGGTCATGTAGTCACACCAAAAGGAATCATACCGAATCCAAATAAGATCTCAGCCATAACCGGATTCCCGATACCGGAAACCACGAAACAAATCAAGTCATTCCTAGGACTATGCGGATTTTCTAGGAAGTTTATTCCTAGTTTCGCGAACATAGCAAAGCCTATGACTCTCAAATTAAAGAAGGGAGCTGTCATAGATCCTAAAGAAGAGAAATATGTCGAGGCATTTGAGAGACTAAAAGTACTCATCACCTCAGACCCAATTCTCGTATATCCAGACTTAAACAAAATCTTCTCAGTCACTACAGACGCTAGTAACATGGCTATAGGAGCGGTCCTATCACAGGACCATAAGCCAATCTGTTACGCCAGCAGAACGCTGAACGAACACGAGTTCAATTACTCCGCCATTGGAAAGGAATTGCTAGCGTTTGTATGGGCAACCAAGTATTTCCGATCATACCTATTCGGCAGAACTTTCGAAATACTTAGCGACCATAAACCTTTGGTCTGGTTGAATAACCTCAAGGAACCCAACATGAAGCTGCAACGGTGGAAGATTTTAAAATCAAATATTTACCTGGCAAGGAAAACCACGTAGCAGACGCATTGTCCCGAGTAAAAGTACTTAGTAAGAGTACTTGGACGGGTTTCCGATAGTGCAGGCGCCACAATACACAGCGCACACGAAGATAACCTCAGCCATATCCCCTTTACCGAACGACCCGTCAACTGTGTCAATCGCCAGATTGAGTTCATAATCATTATTATTATTCCACATTATTATTATTTCCACAAGCTGATCATAAAAATCACTTATAAAGAAATGACCAACAGTTTAGCTAAAGAAATTATCAAAGAATATGTATGCACGAAAAAGAGCGCATTATATTTCCACAACGATACCGACTTTCCAATATTCCAACAAGCTTTCTTGGAAATAATCAGTCCTAGCAACTTCACGAAAGTCATGAAGTCTAGTACTAAAACTGATCAACCTTTCAAACTATTCAGAATTTAAGCAACTGATCATGAAACCCACAAAAGAACTTCTTCATCCGGGAATAGAAAAGACCATCAATTGGTTTAAAGGAAAATATTACTACCCAGACCATCAGAAACTCATACAAAACATCATAAACGAATGTCCAACGTACAATATTGCCAAACCCAAGCATAGAGACACCAAATTGGCATTCGAAATAACACAAAAATACAAAACGTTAGAGAACGATACGTGATGGACTTCTATCTCATAGGCAACCAACAACATATTTAAAATCTTTAATGAGATGGGTAAACCTCAAGAAATTAAAGCCGATAAAGATGCAGCTTTCATGTGCGCAGCTCTGCAAGCATGGCTAATCTTGGAAGATGTAAAAATAGAGATCACATCCAGTAAAAACGGCATTTCGGACATCGAACGATTCCACAAAACCGTTAACGAAAAGTTAAGGATAACAACAAGCGAAGACGATCCAGAAACAAAGTATACCAAGTTCGAATCGATCCTGTATACTTACAACCACAAGACAAGTCACAATACCACAAACCGAACACCTGCGGATATTTTCATATACGCCGGAACTCCAGAACTCCAATCGCACTTGGCGAATAAACGCTGACACCTGAGTCTCGGTGTGCGGTAATATATGTATTTTTTGTTACGTTATTCGTGTTCGTTATCAGTTATGGATCAGGTTCGGTGAGATCGGGGGTTTCGGGGTCCTTGGGCTGGCTTGGGTCTTCTGGGAGGATGGTTGTGTCGAACGCGCTGGGGTGTTCGATCCTACGTGGGTAGTCGCTTATGTGGGCGACGATCGGGGTAGCGTTGGCCGTGAGTGGCATGGCTTCGTGGGTCTGACGGTATACCTGGGTCGTAATGTCTCCAGATCGACGTATGGCCAGGCGGGTCTCAGTGACGACTCTGTTTTCGCAGCAACGACTTGTTTGGGCGACGAAGATTTCGGACGTGGTGTTAGGTATGGCGTGGTGCATGGCGCTAGTGGGAACGTCAGTACGCGGAAGGTACTCCAGTGGGTTGGCGAAGATCGGGGTGGCGTCGGCCGTGGGTACGACAGGGCTGCGGTCGGTGTTTCGGGGGGTCATCGGGCTAGATTCCGGTTCCGAGTGGAGAGGTTCCGTGGGTATTAGTTCGATGGTTGGACCCGACCAGCAAGGGATTTGCGCGGCTGTTTCCCTCGTGGTTTGGTTGTTGCACTGTTGCTGCCGTTGTCGTTGTTCGGGGCTGGTTGTCGTCTTTGAGGGTGTCCGTGGGTTCACCTTCTCCGTTGAGGGTAGGGTGCATGGGTGCACTGTGGCTGAACTTGGACCTGGGCTTCCTGTGTCGAGCGGGTTCAAGTTCGTGGGGGCTTGTCTCGTGTGTGCGATCCTTGTGGTGGGTTCGGGGTGCGTGTGCCCCGTAGTTTGTTTTGATCCTGGGCTTCCTGTGTCGAGCGCCTGGTTCAAGTGTGTTGATTCTTGTCTCGTGTGGCTGAGATCAGCGTGGTGTGTTTGGGATGTGTGTTCCCTGTGTTTGCTTAGGACGCGGGTGCTCCGTAGTGGCCGTGGGATTCGTTTTCCCGTTTGCTTGGTTGCAGTTTACCGGTGCTTGCTTCGGATTCGTGTTTTCCGTTGTGGGCCGGTTCTTTGCTTTTCGCTGTGGTTGGTTTCGGTGTCGTATTCTTCGTTGCATTATTGGGTGCCGTCTTCTTTGGGGTAGGTCGGGGACGTGTGTTCGCTGTGGTTGGTTTCGGTGTCGTATTCTTCGTTGCGATATTGGGGGCCGTATTCTTTGTGGTAGGTCGGGAAAGTGTGTTCGCTGTTGACCTAGATTTCTTGGTGCTGGGTTCGGTGACTTGTACGGGGTTGGATTGAACTGACGGTGACGTTGGCATGAGGTGGCGATCTTGTAGCTTTAGCAGCGTGGTGCCGCATTGGATCGTCGTTTCGATGGCACATAGGAAGTCCATGCCGACTATAACTTGCTCCAGCATATTTGGTAGGACCAGGACTGGGATTTGAACCTCTCGTTGATCCAGCTTGATGTGCGCCAGTAGAACTTGTGTGATCTCTCTGACTGAGCCGTCAGCCAGGCGTATGCGGACGCATGCTTCTTGCAGGTTAGAGTTGTTGTTTAGTTGTCGGGCCAGGTTGTCGCTGACGAAACTTCGGGACGCCCCGGTGTCGATGGTGGCCTCCGTTGTTTGTCCTACTATTGTGACTAACGCCACTAATCGGCCGTCGTTCTCGTGCAGTGGGTTGCTTAGTCGCGGGTCTGGGGAGGCGTCGTTTTCGGCTGATTGCGGGTCAGTCGAGGAGGTGTGTCGTTTCCCGACGTGGCTCGGCGGCAGCATTCGACGGTCCGAGTGCCGCGTTTTCCACATTCCCAGCAGAATAGGATCGAAGCGTTGGTGCAGTCGTAGGCGGCGTGTCCAGCTTGACCACATCGGCGACAGGCTGCGCGTGGGTTGGCAATGGGAGTGGTGATCATTCGATGGGCGACGTCTTGGTTCGTTATACTGGTTTGATTCGATGACTGTCTGCGCGGTGTGTCTGCTGAATCCCAATGGGGTCTCCGAAAGGGCGTCCGGTAGGAGTCACCTTCTCTGCGGTCAGGTTGCCTTGCCGGCCTGGTGTCTCTTGGCTTCGCATGGGTGCAGGAGTTGTCGCGTGTTTCCGCTCGTAAATAATCTCGTACTCGGCGGCTAATCGGGTCAGCTGTGACAAGCTTTCCAATTCGTCTCGTCGCACGTATAGCTGGAGTCCTGGCATGGCGTTGTCGTAGATCCGGTAAAGCTCTTTAACTAGGTCGTACTCGGCATGGTGCATGAGTAGCCGTATCTCGATGAGATATGAATGGTTCTCCCACCGCTTGCTTGCGGCCTCGGATCTAGTCGTCCAATTGTTCGAAATACCTTGGCGGCAGAAAATACGTCAGAAACTCCTGACGGAAATATGCCCAGGAACTACCCTGTAGTTGACTGGTACGGTACACGCGACTGGCTCGGTCGGTGAGTAGTTCGGCCATGCTCCGAGGCAGCTGGTTGGTGTCCACCCATAGGCGCGTGCGAGTTCCTCGAGTAGTTCCAGAAACGATATTGGGTCATCTTCTCCGTTGAAATGGATGCCCCATCCGCGGATGCGTTCCGCCGTGCGTGCGACGTGGTTATAGTCCGGCCCGATTATGGGTGCGTCAATCGCTGGCACAATTCTCTGTGTGGGCGAACGGGAGGCTTCCATAGTGGGTGGCCTTGGAAGATCGGCGGCTGTGACCACTGGTGTTCTGGGGCTGCGGGGACTTGCAAGCCGGCTTTGGGGTCCCATCTTCCGGAGCCTGATGGTCCTGGAGTAGTGGGCAGCGAGGACCTGGAGCGTCCTGCTGGTCTTGCGTATTGTCTCTCAAGTTCTGCCAGGCGGGTCCAAGCCCTCGGCGGGAGTGGTCCGGCGACTAGTATGGCAAAGTTCTTGCGCAACTCTTCGACGGTTCCTTCCTTGGCAAATCCGAAATCCTTGGCGAAGGCCTCCAGCTCGTCTCGGCGGCGCTTGTAGATCCAACCAATGCTGACGCCTGGATTGGGGGTTTGTTCACTGGTGTGGAATTCACTGCTTGAGTCGTTTTCGTAGGCTTCCATGGTGATTGGACTGAGTTTTCCTCTGCATTGTTTTGGGCACTTTTCACTGTTTTAGCACTTGGTCACTGCGTATACTTTCCCGGTGGCACTCGCGACTGGATTCGGGTGGGTGCGCGGATTTGGTTTTGTATCGGACTTGTGTTCTGCGGTTAGCTCTACTATTCTTTCTCGTTTCCCTTAAAGTTGACAAAAAGTCGGCATTGAAATTTCCTTAAAGTTGCCAGAAGGTCCCTGCTTGTAATGAAACCTATCTCAGGCTGAGGTAGGCTCAGTCTGTCAGGATTTTTCTACAAGAAATTTTGTAGATTCGCTGGAACTCTAAGGCAAGGGTTTGGCCGTGAGACCGAAAGTGGAGCTGGCGTAGAGTTGGGTTACCGTGCTGGTAATTTTGTAATCGCACTGGGCGAGGAAATGCTGACACCTGAGTCTCGGTGTGCGGTAATATATTTTGTGTTACGTTATTCGTGTTCGTGGTCGGCGAAGAAATTATGACACTTGGGTGGTTGGTTTTTGATGTTTTAATGTTTTATTAGTGTTCTTATATTGTTTTTCGTGTATATGGTTTCGTATCGGGAACCGCGGCTGATGGACTGCCGTTACTGATGAGGATCGGCTGATGGACTGCCGTTTGGTGCTCGGCTGATGGACTGCCCTTTTTTGATCGATGGCCCGATAAGGCCGATCTCGAGGGCTGAGTCCGCAAATTTTGGTTACTAAAAGTGGTGTCAAGTTCTCCACTCGTGCCACCGACACGGTCATTGCCTCGGTTGCACCGAGAAATTAGCTGAGTGTAGTTCTTTTTGGGTGTTGGCACTTTGGTCATTGACTCGGTTGTACCGAGAAATGACCTGCGTGGAGTTGTGTAACTTGGTGTAACTTTGGCGCGTGTGTCGATTTCGCAGAAATCGATGGGCGCGATGTGACTTGGAAATTTACAGAGTAAAGTGTACTGTGTTTGTGTTGTTTGTGTATAGATATATATATGAGAAAGTAACTTAGTGCTATGAATATGTTCTCTTAAATAACGAATGTAACGGGCACTGGTCCCAGGGTTCGTTACAAAGTGGACACGCGGTTTTAGACAATCACCATTAGTAAAGTCCAAGATAACTAACCCTTTCAAAAAAGACAGGAGAAATAACAAAGTTAGATGATAAGCACTACGAAGAGAAAAACAGAGGTAGAAAGATAACGCACTATAAATCTAAGTTTACAAAGAAAAAGAAAAATTAACCCTAGCAAATACGACAATTCAGGCCAAACCCCGAAATCGATGCGAACAATCATCAGCAGCCTAATTAAGATCTTCATCTTCCTTACGCTCCTGATTGACAAAAGCTAATGGACAAAAATATTGAAGAAAACCCAATTCAGTCCATAAATGGATACTTAATGTTTAAAACCGGATCCATCGATCTGCCAACTAACTTTGAGTACCACTATCTAATAATAAATATAACTAAAACCGGAGAAACATATAATAACCTTTTAATAATGGCTAAAGATTTCGAGAACGATATACAAGTCAAATATTTAATAGATAAACTGAATAGGGAAATAAATGGACTAAAGATAGATAAAAGTAACAGGAGAGGTTTAACAAACATAGTAGGTACCGCGTACAAATACCTAATCGGCACTTTAGATCAAGAAGATAGGAAAGAATCGGAACAAAAATCGACAATCTAGCCAGCCTTAGTATCCAGTCAAATGAACTTAATTTAGTTATCTTCTCTTCTCTCTACTATATAAAAATAAGTCGGGTTTTCCTTTTGATGCTATAACTCCAGAACGCACGAACCGATTTCCACGGTTTTGCATTCGTTGGAAAGGTCTCGGGCTCCGTGAGGTTCATAGCAAAGAAAATTTACGAAAAATTTCAACAGAAAAGCGGGAAAATGTATTTGTATTATCTACTATATACTACATACAGCGCCATCTCTTATACATAGCATGTACTACAAACCAATATTTTAAGTAGGCGCCGGTGCGTGATACATTGTTTGACAGCTACTCATTGTTCTCTGCTCAGTTAATTTCATGTGACAAACCGGTATTGTGTTCACTGTGAGAACGAAATTAAAAAAGTTATTCGTTTCCTCACATTTCAATTGGGAACCATCAAATCAATTACGTGTATTATGAACATTTTTATTCAATTTCAACAGCAGGCATTTGTCTTTAAGGTGGTAAGTTGAACTGTGTAAATTATGTGGATCATGCATTTCAGGTTAAATTCACCACTCTGTCCACAGTCCAAAATGCCTAAAGGACGACGTGCGAACATTGGCCGCTGCCAAAAAAAAAGTTATTCGTTTCCTCACATTTCAATTGGGAACCATCAAATCAATCACGTGTATTGTGAACATTTTTATTCAATTTCAACAGCAGGCATTTGTCTTTAAGGTGGTAAGTTGAACTGTGTAAAATTATGTGGATCGTGCATTTCAGGTTAAATTCACCACTCCACAGTCCAAAATGCCTAAAGGACGACGTGCGAACATCGGCCGCCGCACAAGACATTCAAGCCAGCAACTTAAGCGAAGAAAGACAAAATAAAATGAGAGAGAAATTCCCGATTGGGACAGCGCGTGAGGACACGAAGATCATTGGCATCATACAGTCGCTTGGCATTCCAATATGATCCCACTGCGAACTACAGTGATGATGAAAATTTAGATATTGGACCAATGACGACTATATGCCGATATTGCAATGCGTTAAAGTTCAAAAAGAGAAACGGCTGGATTGTGCTGCGCAAGTGGAAAAGTCAAACTGGATCCATTACTTACACCACCACAGCCACTGAAACCATTGTTCGATGGAAGTGATCCCAATTCCAGCCATTTTCTTCAACACATCTTTGAATACAATAACTGCTTTCGCATGACTTCCTTTGGAGCTAATATCATTCGAGAAGGTGGCTTCATGCCGACTTGCAAGGTAAAAAGATACAACACACATAACCAATCACTCACACCAACACAATGAATTGCAACACGTAACAACTACATATACACCGCACACTACACCATCACACGATCAGAAGTTACACCGTATTCTTCAACAAATGATTGTTTGCAATTACAGATACAAGGACAAATATATCATTTGCATGGTTCAATGGTGCCAACACCAGATGAACCGCATCAATTTCTGCAAATATATTTCATTTCGTCGATGGTGGATTAGCTGAATGTGCGGTGCAATATACAGGGAACACAACAGTTAAAGAGACGAATTATTGAACAGTTGTAAGCATTTTTTCACGCTAATAATGCTGTGGTTAATATGTTCAAAACAGCATTGGAACGAATGCCATCGGATACGCACAAATTTTTCATAAGAGCAGATTGTATCCCAACAGGTGAACATGTGCGAAGATTCAATGCACCCACCGTTAATGATGTTGCTGCAATTATTTTTGGCGATCCAACTAAATCGCGAGACATTGTCGTTTAGCGAAGAAGCAATATCATGCATCGTGTAAACGAGACACATCGTTTTTACGATCCGTTAGAATATCCAATCATTTATTGGCAAGGGCAAGACGGATACGACATCACGTTGAAGATGGTCGATCAATTACAGGTACAATAGTCACACAATAATTATTGCTTTTATTGCTATTATTATTATAATTTATTATTAGTGTTTGCGCGATAAATTTAGAAAATCATTGTTTTTTACATGGGCAGTTATACGTTGCGTGTTCACGAGTTGGGAAACCATCCGCTTTGTTAGTGTTAACGTCAGACCAAAAAACAAAAATGTGGTTAACCAAAAGAGCACTTCAATGAAACGGATAATTTGCGAACACGTATACCGCTTCGATTCAGTATTTACTTTGGATTCACTTTGATTTACTTAGAGAAGTTCAACTAAATAACACATCATTTTTGTAATCGAAATGAATTCATTACTGTTGTGAAATGAAATTAAATTTTTTTTTTTCTTTTCATCTTTTAATCACCAAACGAAATGTTACAGAAAACGAAGCCATCTGGTGGCGAAACGGAATTCGCCGGGTTTGCTAGTAGATGTAATAAACTACGGAATCGAATTGATAAACCGACTTAATGAAAGAAAACAATAAGAAACAACAATTAGAAATTCTAATTTTCAATCTCCAACATTTCACGGAATACATAGAAGATATAGAAATGGGTATGAAACTAACTAGGCTAGGTATATTCAATACAAAATTATTAAAACAAGATAACTTGAAATATATAAATTCCGAGAAATTATTGAACATCAAAACCTCAAATTGGTTAAAATTGACACGAACGAAATTTACATAATTTCTAACATTCCAAGCGAAAGTACTAATGTACCCGTATATAAAGTACTTCCCTACCCAGACGACCAAAATAATATTTTGACAGAAATAACAAACACGCAGTTCCTACATACATACATACAGGAGACTGATTACGGGTATACAAGTAGTGTCGCGGTGACAACGCGTTTTGTTCGTTCGTTCCCGATTTGCTGATAACCAAGTTCGAGATACAAGGGTTCGACGGCGCATAGTACGCCCAACTCAAAGGTAAAACAATTGAGACCGCACTCACTTAGTTTTTGGGTACATCGAAAAGACTAAGGAATATGCCTAGACGGCCTCCCTTTATATAGAGAGGGCCTTCAGCAACGTCAGGATCGAGTCAAAAACTGCCGCACTGCCTACTGGCAATCAGGAGCAGAATGATTACTCCGCAGAGGGGGGAGTTATATTCCCGCTCTTGTGGAAGCTGGTCCTCACCGACCTTTTCTTCATTTGGGGAGGAGCGGACAAAAGGTCACGGCATATGCGGATGATCTAGTCATACTGGTAACGGGTGTTTCCTACCGTTCCAGCTTGCAAAGCTGGAGGAGGGCGTTGGGCGTCGGTAAGCGTTCCGTTGGGGAAGAGGCTTGCACTACGACCACAATAGACCTAGACGGTCCAGATGGCGGGGGCGGCAGGTGAGTGGACATCCATTTTCACCACTCTCTTTCTTTATTGTCGATCGCTGAGTTTGTGAGTCTCGCTGTTATCGCCTTCTCCTCTCGGGCTAGAGGAACCTAATTTCTTTTCCAGACTGAATTGATATCCACAAAAGGGCCCACATCTGTGGCGTCCACAATTTTAAGATAACAAAAAACTAAAAATGCTGTATCGGAGAGAATTCTCATATCTTCCAGATTGCCGAATCTCGGCGATGGTGTCCTAACAACAAACACTTGTAGCTTGGCATCTCACCATGTGATGATAATGAAGATAGAAATGAAAATCAAGCTGAAGCTGAAGAGCCAGTAAATGAGTTATATTTTTTTTGGATTTTTTATACCCGTACTCGAAAAGCTAAGGAGTATATTGTAATTGTGGTAAAAGAGGATAAGTGCAACACAGAGAAGAAAACGTATATATATTCTTCATCAGCATGAATAGCCGAGTCGATATAACCATGTCTGTCTGTTTGTCTGTTCATTCGTCTATCCGTATTGATGAGTGCCTAGTTCTCAGAAACTATAAAAGCTAGAGCCACCAAATTTTGCTTTCACACTCCTGTAATATTTCACTGCTAAAAATGTATTTAATATTTCGACCTGACCCATTCTTCCCCCCATAAATTACGAAAATATGTGGCGTCTACAATTATTATATAAAAAGAAAACGAGAAAGAACGTGTGGTATCGCCGTTATCGCGACACCACTTTTATACCTGCACTCAGTCGGCATGATTTATATGGAATTTTCAAATGTTTTGACAGTTTTTACATTTACATTTTTATACCCGTACTCGAACAGTAAAAGGGTATATTGTATTTGTGGTAAAAGTGGATGTGTGTAACATAGGGAAGGAATAACTTCCGACCCTATAAAGTATATATATTCTTGATCAGCATCAATAGCCGAGTCGATATAGCCCTGTCTGTCCCTCCGTCTGTCCGTCTGTCTGTCTGTCTGTCTTGTTCGTCGCCCATTGCACGAAGGCTAACAGAGATAGAGCAACAACATTTTTATACCCGTACTCGAAGAGTAAAAGGGTATATTGTATTTGTGGTAAAAGTGGATGTGTGTAACACACAGAAGGAGGCGTTTCCGACCCCATAAGGTATATATATTCTTGATCAGCATCAATAGCCGAGTCGATATAGCCATGTCTGTCCGTCCGTCTGTCCGTCTGTCCGTCCTTCTTGTTTTTCACTCATTGCTCGAAGGCTATTAGAGCTAGACCAATCATATTTTTTTTTCAGACTGATGTGATATCCCACTCCTAGAAAAGTGTTTCAAACTTTCGCCCCGCCCACTTCCGCCCCCACAAAGGGCGCACATCTGTGGCGTCCACAATTTCAAAGATAACAGAAAACGAAAAATGCAGAATCATAGAGACAGCCCATATCTATCAGGGGCCCAAATCTGAATCGGATCGGATCATTAATATAGCCACAATAGAGGAAAATATACGAAAAACTTCGCTCCCTCTCTTTCGCACTCACAAAAATCGAGTCGATTTGGTTTTGTATTTTTTGTCATGTCGCCTGGATCTCAGAGACTATAAGAGCTAGAGCAACCAAACTTTTGGCCAAGACTCCTGTGATACCAAACCTGAACAAGTGTATTTCAAAATTTCGCCCCGCCCCCTTCCGCCCCCACAAAATACGAAAATCCACAATTTTGAAGATAGAAAAAAAACAAAACGAGAAAGAACGTACGGAGTCGCTTCGAACGCGACTCTACTTTTATACCCGTACTCAGTCAGTACACATGTGATTTATGTGGAATTTTAAAATGTTTTATCATTTTTTACATTTTAAATTTTTTTGCTACATCTGTCATCGACATCTACATCTACATCATCTACATCAGTTCTCACAACAACACACGTACACTGCACGAGGCAGCATGTTTGAGCGTGAGTGTGTGTGTGAGAATCTGCTGCGACAATCAACCCCAATAAATGACTTACGCAGCAATCGGGCGAGGGGAAACACAACCGCGGGGTATTCCGCTGCTGAAAATTCATTTGATCATTGTGGCTACAATAATGATCCGATCTGAACCAAATTCGGGAATCTGGTAGATATGGTCATTTCCTACAATACTGCATTTTTTTAGTTTTTAGTTTTTTCTATCTTCAAAATTGTGTATTTTCGTCTTATGTGGGGGGCGGAAGGGGCGGGGGCGAAATTTTGAAATACACTTGTTCAGGTTTGGTATCACAGGAGTCTTGGCCAAAAGTTTGGTTGCTCTAGCTCTTATAGTCTCTGAGATCCAGGCGTTCATTTTACGAAAAAGCAAAATTACTCGATTTTGTGTGAGTGCGAAAGGGATGGAGCGAAGTTTTTGCGTATGTTTTTGTCTATTGTGGCTATATTAATGATCCGATCCGATTCAGATTTGGGCCCCCTGATAGATATAGGCTGTCTCTATGATTCCGCATTTTTTCGTTTTCTGCTATCTTTAAAATTGTGGACGCCACAGATGTGCGCCCTTTGTGGGGGCGCAAGTGGGCGTGGCGAAATTTTGAAACACTTTTCTAGGAGTGAGATATCACATCAGTCTGGAAAAAAAAAATTTGATTGGTCTAGCTCTAATAGCCTTCGTGCAATGAGTGAAAAACAAGACGTACGGACAGACGGACGGACAGACATGGCTATATCGACTCGGCTATTGATGCTGATCAAGAATATATATACTTTATGGGGTCGGAAACGCCTCCTTCTGTGTGTTACACACATCCACTTTTACCACAAATACAATATACCCTCTTCGAGTACGGGTATAAATACAGTATGGTAGAAATTGACCATATCTACCAGATTCCCGAATTTGTTCAGATCGGATCATTATTGTAGCCACAATGATCAAATGAATTTTCAGCAGCGAGTCCCCATGCGGGGTTGCCCCCCCTCAACAAAATATACATTTTTTTTAGGGCTGATGGCAGTGCTACTGATTCTCTCACACTCGCACTCACGCTCTCAGACTCTGCCTCGTGCAGTGTACGTGTGCTGTTGTGAGAACTGATGTAGATGTAGATGACAGATGCAGCAAACAAATGTTAAATATAAAATGTAAAAACTGATAAAAATTTGAAAATTCCACATAAATCACATGTGTACTAACTGAGTACGGTTATAAAAGTAGAGTCGCGTTCACAGCGACGAGAAGGCCGCCTTCTCATCTATGCCGACGCATCTCCCACTCCACCCTCATCAGTCCTCTCACGAAAGCAGCGCCTCTCACAACCGAAGCTTCGCCTCTCTCAGCCGAAGCCATCCCCGACGCATCCGAAGACCGATTCAGCCCCGAAGTGGAAAGCTTAAGAAACTAAGCTTAAAAGCTTTCTAAATCAGTTCCGTTTGAGACTTTCTTACATTAGTTCGGGGAATTCAAATCACATCAATGTTCTAGTATAAGGTTTAGATAAATAAACCCCTTTTTATACCCCTACTCGAAGAGTAAAAGGTTATATTGTATATGTGGTAAATGTCCGTCTGTCTGTCCGTCTTGTTTGTCGCCCATTGCTCGGAGGCTATAAGAGCTAGCGCAACCAAACTTTTTATCCAGTCTTATGTTATATCTCACTCCTAGAAAATGTTTTAAATTTTCGCCCCGCCCACTTCCGCTCCCAAAAAAGGCGCACATCTGTGGCGTCGACAATTTTAAGGATAACAGAAAAGGGAAAAAAAAAAATCATAATCGGATCATAAATATAGCCACAATAAAAGAAAAACATACGAAAAACTTCGCTCCCTCTCTTTCGCACTCACACAAAAACGAGTCGATTTGGATTTTCGTATAAATGAGCGCCTCGATCTCAGAGACTATAAAAGCTAGAACAACCAAACTTTCTGTCTAGACTCCTGTGATATCGCTTCAGTGCAAGTTTATTTCAAAATTTTCCCACGCCCACTCCAGCCCCCCCAAATGACGAAAATCCACAATTTTGAAGATAGAAAAAAAACGAAAAATGCAATATCGTAGAGAATGACCATGTCTACCAGATTCCCGAATTTGGTTCAGATCGGATCATTTTTGTAGCCACAATGATCAAATGAATTTTCAGCAGCGAGTCCCCATGCGGGGGTTGCCCCCCTCAACAAAATATACATTTTTTATAGGGCTGATGGCAGTGCTACTGATTCTCTCACACTCGCACTCACGCTTACAGACTCTGCCTCGTGCAGTGTACGTGTGCTGTTGTGAGAACTGATGTAGATGTAGATGACAGATGCAGCAAAAAAACGTAAAATGTAAAATGTAAAAACTGATAAAACATTTGAAAATTCCAAATAAATTACATGTGTACTGACTGAGTACGGGTATAAAAGTAGAGTCGCGTGCACTCGCGTGCAGTAGGTGCACCGTAGCACTAGGCAACTTAATTATAATTACACCAGACTTACCCAAAGTGAAAACTCCAGCAAGTTAAACAAACGTGGAGTGCAAAACACAATAAATACACCAGACTTACCCAAAGTAAAAACTACAGCAAGTGCAACGAAACGTTGAGTTCAAAAACAAGTGAAGTGAAACTTAACACATCTTGTCAAAAATAAAACCATACCCAAAACAGTTAAAATGGTATTAACACCAGCAAGCTTATGTGAAATCCATCTGAATCAAACACTACTGTCTATTAGACAAGTGCCAGCATACGACGGCTCAAGTGGACAACTGAGCTCGTTTATAAAAAGAATCGAATACATCCAAGAATTATACCCTACGCAAGAAGCAAGACAACAGCGTATAGTATTCGGAGCAGAGGAAGTTCAGCTAACGGGCGATGCTCAAAAAGCATCGCAGATGATACAGCCAAACACATGGCAGAAATTAAAGGCAGCATTGATCGATGAATTTAAAAACCTCACCCCATACGAGGACCTCCTGCGTCAAATTTACTTCACGAAGTTCACTGGAAGTCTCCGTAAGTTCATCGACGATATAGAGAATAAAGCACTAATTGTTAGCAATAAGTTACTACTAGAGACAGATGCAACCAACATTCAAATCTATAAAAACGCTCTGAACAATACAATTAAAGATGTAATATCAAAGAAATTACCTGATAGGCTTTTTATGACCCTTGTTAGAAAAAGATATAACTACCTTGTCCAACCTCAAAAGGGGCCGCTCAAGAAGAGTGCTTATATGAAGCCAGGGCCTAGTATAAAAAGTAACAATAAAACAGTTCAAAAGTCACCTAATTCAGTTCGCAAGAATGATGAGAATTATTACCCAAACTATAGTGCCAATACTTATCCTACTCAGAATTCATTTGGTTCAAGTAACACTCCGCGAAACAATTATAGCCATCCGGGATTACACCGCGAATTTCGCAATTCATTAAATCAAGGTCAGGCACAAAACCTAACCAATTACCAAATCAATCAACACCAGTCTAGTAGTAACAAACACAATCAGCCGACAAAAAGAGTGAGGGAAAGTAATAGCGGACAAATGAAAATGGATGTAAATTTTCATCAAGCAGCCTCGGAAGAAACCGAGGGGGACTCTATATAATTATAACCCTAAACAACAAAGTCTTAAGAGGTATAGTGGATTCGGGATCTTCAATTTCCCGAAGGCCACAAATAAAGAAAACCTCAAGGTCCATACCATCAACGGACCTGTCGGACTAACAAGTAGTATAATAAGGCCCTCCAACACAGTCTACCCATTCGAGCAGAAGTTCTACGTGTTCGATTTTTCCAACAAATACGATATCCTGTTAGGCAGAGAATATCTGATGGCCAGCCAAGCTATAATCAATTACAGGGATAACACCGTAATGTCAGGAGAAAGGATATTCCCAATTATCTCTAGTGGAGAAGTTATTGAAGAAGTCGAGACCGCACATAAGGGCCTCGATTCATCCTCGGATCAATACTTCACTTCCGCTCTTGATAACGAATTGAGGGAATGTCATGAACTTAGAATAGAACACTTGAACGAAGAAGAAAAAGTGAAGTTGAAGAAAGTGCTATATGAGTTCAGCGACTTACACAGTATAGAGAAGGTGACAATTTGACTTTCACAAGTAATGTCAAGCACGCGATTACCGGAGGCCGTACAAATACGCGCAAATACATGACGAGGAAGTCAATAAGCAGATCAGAGATATGATGGCGCATAGAATAATTCGTAAGTCGAAATCGCCTTACTGTTCCCCATTTCGATGATCCCCAAAAAGATAGATGCATCTGGAAAACAGAAGTACCGGTTAGTTGTAGACTATAGCGGTCTCAATGAAATAACTATCAAGGATACATTTCCTACACCTAGAATGGATGACATATTGGACAAATTAGGAAAGTGTCAATATTTGACAGCGATTGATTTAGCCAAGGTTTCCATCAAATCCCAATGGAACCTTCGTCGATCATGAAAACCGCGTTTTCAACCAAACACGGCCATTACGAGTATACACGAATGCCGTTCGTGCTAACAAACGCCCCAGCAACATTCCAAAAGATGCCTGAACGAGCTTTTGGAAGAATTGATGTTCAATGATTGTCTAGTATACTTAGACGACATTATAATTTTCTCCACTTCAATAGAAGAAGATCTGTTGTCACTTAGAAATGTTTTCGGGGAAGTTAAGAGACGCAAATCTCAAGCTTAAAATTGATAAAAGTGAGTTTATGAAGAAAGAAACTGAGTTCCTAGGTCATGTAGTCACACCAGAAGGAATCATACCGAATCCAAATAAGATCTCAGCCATAACCGGATTCCCGATACCGGAAACCACGAAACAAATCAAGTCATTCCTAGGACTATGCGGATTTTCTAGGAAGTTTATTCCTAGTTTCGCGAACATAGAAAAGCCTATGACTCTCAAATTAAAAAAAGGGAGCTGTCATAGATCCTAAAGAAGAGAAATATGTCGAGGCATTTGAGAGACTAAAAAGTACTCATCACCTCAGACCCAATTCTCGTATATCCAGACTTCAACAAAATCTTCTCAGTCACTACAGACGCTAGTAACATGGCTATAGGAGCGGTCCTATTACAGGACCATAAGCCAATCTGTTACGCCAGCAGAACGCTGAACGAACACGAGTTCAATTACTCCGCCATTGAAAAGGAATTGCTAGCGTTTGTATGGGCAAAAGTATTTCCGATCATACCTATTCGACAGAACTTTCGAAATACTTAGCGACCATAAACCTTTGGTCTGGTTGAATAACCTCAAGGAACCCAACATGAAGCTGCAACGGTGGAAGATTTTAAAATCAAATATTTACCTGGCAAGGAAACCACGGAGCAGACGCATTGTCCCGAGTAAAAGTACTTAGTAAGAGTACTTGGACAGGTTTCCGATAGTGCAGGCGCCACAATACACAGCGCACACGAAGATAACCTCAACCATATCCCCTTACCGAACGACCCGTCAACTGTGTCAATCGCCAGATTGAGTTCATAAAAGGGAGATAACGATGAAGTAGTCACGAATCATTATTTCCACAAGCTGATCATAAAAATCACTTATAAAAAGAAATGACCAACAGTTTAGCTAAAGAAATTATCAAGGAATATGTATGCACGAAAAAGAGCGCATTATATTTTACACAACGATACCGACTTTCCAATATTCCAAAAGCTTTCTTGAAATAATCAGTCCTAGCAACTTCACGAAAGTCATGAAGTCTAGTACTAAACTGATCGACCTTTCAAACTATTCAGAATTTAAGCAACTGATCATGAAACCCACAAAGAACTACTTCATCCGGGAATTGAAAAGACCACCAATTGGTTTAAAGGCAAATATTACTACCCAGACCATCAGAAACTCATACAAAACATCATAAGCGAATGTCCAACGTGCAATATTGCCAAACCCAAGCATAGAGACACCAAATTGGCATTAGAGAACGATACGTGATGGACTTCTATCTCATAGGCAACCAACAACATATTGAAAATCTTTAATGAGATGGGTAAACCTCAAGAGTTAAAGCCGATAAAGATGCAGCTTTCATGTGCGCAACTCTGCAAGCATGGCTAATCTCGGAAGATGTAAAAATAGAGATCAAATCCAGTAAAAACGGCATTTCGGACATCGAACGATTCCACAAAACCGTTAACGAAAAGTTAAGGATAATAACAAGCGAAAACGATCCAGAAACAAAAGTATACCAAGTTCGAATCGATCCTGTATACTTACAACCACAAGACAAGTCACAATACCACAAACCGAACACCTGCGGATATTTTCATATACGCCGGAACCCAGATTACTACACCCAACTTAATAAGGTAAGACAAGGTAACGATAAGGTAACGAGTTCGAAGTGGACACGCGACTTAGACAATCTCCATTAGTAAAGTCCAAGATAACTAACCCTTTCAAAAAGACAGGAGAAATAACAAAGTTAGATTATAAGCACTACGAAGAAAAAAATCAGAGGTAGAAAGGTAACGCACTATAAATCTAAGTTTACAAAGAAAAAGAAAATTAACCCTAGCAAATACGACAATACCAGGCCAAACCCCGAAATCGATGCGAACAATCATCAGCAGCCTAATTAAGATCTTCATCTTCCTTACGCTCCTGATAGACACAGCTAATGGACAAAATATTCAAATAAACCCAATCCAGTCCATAAATGGATACTTAATGTTTAAAACCGGATCCATCGATCTGCCAACTAACTTTGAGTACCACTATCTAATAATAAATGTAACTAAAACCGAAGAAACATATAATAAACTTTTAATAATGGCTAAAGATTTCGAGAACGATATACAAGTAAAATATTTAATAGATAAACTGAATAGTGAAATAAATGGACTAAAGATAGACAAACGTAACAGGAGAGGTTTAACAAACATAGTATGTACCGCGTACAAATACCTACTCGGCACTTTAGATCAAGAAGATAGGAAAGAATCGGAACAAAAATCGACAATCTAGCCAGCCTTAGTATCCAGTCAAATGAACTTAATTTAGTTATAGATGTAATAAACTACGGAATCGAATTGATAAACCGACTTAATAAAGAAAAGAAAAATAAGAAACAGCAATTAGAAATTCTAATTTTCAATCTCCAACATTTCACGGAATACATAGAAGATATAGAAATCGGTATGAAACTAACTAGGCTAGGTATATTCAATACAAAATTATTAAAACAAGATTACTTGAAACATATAAATTCCGAGTAATTATTGAACATCATAACCCTCAACTTGGTTAAAAATTGACACGAACGAAATTTACATAATTTTTAACATTCCAAGCAAAAAAGTACTAATGTACCTGTATATACAGTAATTCCCTACCCAGACGACCAAAATAATATTTTGACAGAAATAACAACTGATAAATATTACTGTTATGAAGATAAGATTTATGATAACGAAACTAAGGAATTAATAAAAAGACGAGCGTATAAAAAGAATTTTAAAACAAAAACCAACAAAAATTTCCAAATTAATTACGTTGAGCCAAACATATTGTTAACTTGGAACCTTCCAAAATTAAAATTAAATCAAAACTGCTTAGACAAAGATAACACAATACAGGGAAACAACATAATTAAAATTTATAATTGTTCAATCCAAATATTCAAATTTACAATAACTAATTCAATGCTGGATTTCATACAAAATGTTTTACATCAGTAATAATATAACTAGATTAGAACCCTTGTCTTATGTACAGACAAAAAAACTAATTGTAGAACATACAAAAAATTCAATAACATGATACAAATAGTTATAATAACCTTGTTCATATTATTAATGTTTAGTATGATTGGGTATCTAATTGTTAAGATTAAGAAAATACCTGAAAATATAACTATCAAATATGTAAAACATCGAAAAGAAGAGAAGGAAGCAAATAGCACACCAATAGTTGTGGATGAAACTCCAACCCTATATCCTAAAATAAAAACCTGTGGACAGGCTTATGACAAATGCCGGGGGAGTAACATATCCATTATGCTCCACACCATATTACGCATCATTTATATATTAAGCACTAGACCACATTCATAATCACACCAATACCAATACACATTATGCATATGCTGTAGCACTCACCCTTACACCCATGTACCCTTATCTAAAAGGGATATGATAAACATAAGATGAAACACCCCAACACCTGCATAAACAAACGCATGAGTTGCCAAGCCGAGATCAACAGGAAGTCTCATGCATTCCGATCAAACGACACTGACCTCCGTTATCAGTTCGTTCCCACACTCCAATAGTTCTTGTAAACAAAAGAGCTCCCCCAGACGAAAACCAATACCGTTCACCAGATGCGGCCGCCTTCTCATCTAAGCCGACGCATCTCCCACGCCACCCTCATCAGTCCTCTCACGAAAGCAGCGCCACTCATAACCAAAGCTTCGCCTCTCTCAGCCGATTCAGCCCCGACGTGGAAATCTTAAGAAACTAAGCTTTAAAGCTTTCTAAAGGAAGAAATCAGTTCCGTTTGAGACTTTCTTACATTAGGTCGGGGTATTCAAATCACGTCAATGGATAAGGTTTCTAGTAGAAGGTTTAGTTTAGTTTTTTTAAAACTAACCTTGGAGCATTGGAACTCTTATTCGCGAATCCGGTAGGATTCATAAATCTAAATCAAAGTATATATACTTTATGGGGTCGGAAATAATTTCTTCTCTATGTTACACACATCCACTTTTACCACAACATTATACTCCTATACCCCCTAGGATTTAAAAAGCAGAATCATAGAGAAACCCCATATCTATCAAAAATCCGAATATGGTCCAGATTGGATCATTATTTTATACAGCAGCTAACCCCCCTACCCTTGACCATAGCAGCCACAACTCATTCTCTCTCTCTCGCTCACACACTCTGCTTGCCCTATTCATCGTGCGAGCTGTGGCGTAGAACGTGTTGGGATGGCGTGTTTTTGTGAGAAGTGA
The DNA here is from genome assembly GCA_009664405.1 of Drosophila bifasciata. Lineage (NCBI taxonomy): Eukaryota > Metazoa > Arthropoda > Insecta > Diptera > Drosophilidae > Drosophila > Drosophila bifasciata. Next base: position 20,222,419 of record CM019042.1, on the reverse strand, counting down.
TGTAGATGTTGATGTATATGACAAATGTAGCAAAAAAAATTAAAATATAACGAGAAGGAACGTGTTGAGTCGCCGTTATCGCAACACTACTTTTATACCCGTACTCAGTCAGTACACATGTGATTTATGTGGAGTTTTTAAATATTTTATCAGTTTTTACATTGGAATTTTTTTTGCTGAAAATTTCATCTATATCTACATCACTTCTCACAACAACAACAGTATATTTTACAAAGCAGAGTGTGTGAGCGAGAGAGAGAATCAGTAGCGGGTAAGGGCTAGCTGCTGAAAATTAATTTCATCAATGTGACTATAATAATGATTTGATCTAAACCAAATTCGGTAATCTGTCAGATATAGCCAATCTCTACGATACTGTATTTTTCGTTTTTTTCTAACTTTAAAAGAGGCGGGGCGAAATTTTAATAGTGTATTGAAGTGGTATCACAGGAATTCGGACAGAAACTTTGGTTGCTCTGGCTCTTATAGTCTCTGAGATCCAGGCGACACAAAAGACGAACAACCAAAACAGACGCCTTGGTGTGTAAAAGAGAGCGAGAGGGAACGATGCTTCTCCAAATGGTTTTCTCCATTGTGGCTGTACTAATGATGCTATCCGATCCAGAGGCCTCTGATAGATAAGGTCTTTCTCTATGATTCAGCATTTTCCGTTTTCTATTGTCTTCAAAATTGTGAACGCCACATGTACTCGAGTTTGAACCTGACTCTTCTGGTAATTCTGGTAATGCTATTACCACGGTTGTATTGTAAGATTGTGAATATCTTTTTTTTCTATCTCTGTATCAGAGTCACCTGCCGATACGAATAATTTTGATATTACGTCATATATTATATTTAGATAATGTAAATCTGGTTGTCCGCCAGTTTCGACTGTCAAAGGAGTATTTGATACAAACGACCAGTGCGTCTATCTATACACGTACTCAAAGAGTAAAATGTGATATTGTATTATTGGTAAAAGTGGATGTGTGTAACGCATCTATATTCTTGAACAGCATCAATAGCCGAGTCGAAATAGCCATGTCTGTCCGTCCGTCTGTCCGTCCGTCCGTCCGTGTGTCTTGTTTGTCGCCATTTCTCAAAGGCTATAAGAGCTACTGAAACCCAATGATTTTTTTTTTGACTGATATGATTTTAGATACCTACAAGTGAATTTCCAAATTTCGTCCCGCCCACTTCCGCCACCACAAAGGGTGCACATATGTATGTAGCGTCCACAATTTTGAAGATAACGGAAAACAAAAAATGGTTCATTGAGAAAGCCCATATCTATCAGAGGATCGGATCATTACTATAGCCACAATAGAGACACCATTTGGAGAAGCATCGTTACCTCTAGCTTTCACTCACATACCAATGCGTCGGCTTTGCCCATTCGTACAGATCAGCGCCTGGATCTCAGAGACTACAAGAGCTGGAGCAACAAAACTTTCTGTCCAAACTCCTGGGATACCCCGTCAGTACAACTGTATTTCAAAATTTTTCCACGCCCCCTTCCGTCCCACCAAAAGATGAAAGTCCACAATTTTGAAGATAGATAAAACAACAAAAATGCAGTGTCGCAGAGAATGATCATATCTACTAGATTGCCGAATCTGGTTGAGATTGGATCATTATTTTAGCCACAATGTGTGAGGTCCTATCTCAAGCTGAGGTTGGCGCAGTCCGTCCAGGATTTGTACCTCTACAAGAAATTTGTAGATCGCTGGAACTTTTAAGCGAGGGCTTGGCCGTGAGACCGTTATGTTACCGTGTGGTTGGAGCGGGGGGAAATGTTCGCCCTGGCGAATAAAATGCTGACGATCGAGTTCTTTGGTTTAAATTTTATTTATTGGACTGCCGGCTGGACTGCTTGACTGTGTGATTGACGGCGGATGAACTACCCCCATTTGATCAGCGGCACGTGCTATTGAAAGCCGGCACCTGGTGTGTGGGGTTGCTGCTGCTGAGTCCGCAAGTCCGTCTTAAAACTAGGAAGTGGTGGTGTGGGGTTTTTGATAAGTTGGTTAACGTGTGGGAATGAGTTATGGGTTAGTGGCTTGTGGTGTGGGGAGCGAGTTTTTGTTGAATATGCAGCCGAGATAGTGGACGAGGTTTGTGGGCACGCTTTTGCTGATTTTGCATCGCGGAAATTGATAAGTGTATCTGGGTCGGGTTGACCGTTACGAGGGTCGGTATAATTGTTCTTGTACTTAGGTGTAGTGTATCTTATTGAATTAGTGAATGTATGTGTAGGGGGTAGTTAATGTATCGGTCCATGGTCCATGGCCAGTGATATCTCGGGTATCAGTTCATCCCATGTGTTTTGCTGGTCCTCCGCGAATTGTGCAATCATGGTCTTCACCGTCCGATTGGTCTGTTCCGTAGGATTTTCTTGGGGGCAGTACGGTGCGGTGTGTTGCAGATCCACGTCGGCTGTTTGGAGAAACGTGCGAAACGAGCGGCTGGTGATCTGCGTTCCGTTGTCGCAGACAAATCGGTTCGGTACGCCGAAGTGTCTGAGAATGCGTTCCCGAAAAGCTAGCTCCAGTGTAGCTGTAGTAGCCTTCTTGAGTGGCACTAGTTGGACCCATTTCGAGAAGGTGTCCAAAAATACCAGTAGCATGGTGTTTCCTCTCTTGGATCGGGGCAATGGTCCCACGGGCTTGCGCTGCAGTGCCTTAAACTTTTGGCAGATCAAGCAGCTGCGTACGTACTTCCTCACATCTCGATATAGGCCGGGCCAATAATATCGCTGTGTGATCCGGGTGATGGTCTTCCGAATGCCAAGGTGGCCGGCCGTGGGCTGATCATGCCACCCTTGTGAACTTTACGTTGAAATCGGGGCAAGCGGGTACGGGAGCGGTCGTGAGTAGTTTCTTTAGTTGGTCGAAGGCCGCTTGTTAATCTGCGGTCCATGTCCATGTTCGTCCTTTCTTGAATAGCTGAGACATTGGTTGAACGACTGTAGCAAAGTTGGCTACGAAAACTTCGGTACCAGGATGCCATTCCGATGCACTGACGTAGTTCCTTCAGGCTCGTGGGTGGCCTGAAATCTTTGACGGCAGCAATCTTGTCGGGGTCCGTGTGTATACCTTCTTCGCTGATGACGTGACCAAGATATTTGATCCGGTTTTGGAAAAATGTGGACTTTTCCGCGTTTATCCGCAGGTTCGCTTTTCGAAGGCGAGAGAGGACTATTGCCAGGTTGTGTAGGTGGTCCTTGAAGTTCGTCCGACGACGACAATGTCGTCTAAATATGCGAATGCGTAGGGTTCCATGTCGGCACCGATCACAGTATAAAGGGCCCGTTGGAATGTTGCTGGTGCAGAATGTAATCCGAAGGGCATCACTTTCCATTGATAGAGGCCTCTGCCGGGGACCGTGAAGGCGGTGGCTTCTCGACTTCCGTTGGCCATGGGTATTTGCCAGTATCCGTTCTTCAGATCGAGGGTGGTTATGAAGCGTGCGTTCTGTAGGCGCTGCAAGATGTAGTTGATTCTGGGCAGTGGGTATGCGTCAGGATAGAGTGAGTGTTGAGTTGTCGGTAGTCCACGCACATGCGCCTTTTGTCGTTCTTTTTACGTACGAGTACGATGGGGGCGCTGTGCGGGCTTCGTGAGGGTTCGATGAGACCTTCTTGGATCAATTGGTCGACTTGCTCGTCGATAATCCGCATCATGGCTGGGTTCTTTGGGTAGTACCTCTGTTTGATGGGTCGGTTATCCCTCATGACGATGGTGTGCTCGGCGATGTTGAGGTCCCGTGGAGATTATTGAACTTTGCAAGTTCTGTGTCCAGAAATTCTTGGATCTATGTCTAGCGGCCAGGGATCGGAAATCAGTTCTGGATCGGATTCGGTGAGATCGGGGGTGTCGGAGTCCTTGGGCTGGCTGGGGTCTTCTGGGAGGATAGTTGTGTCGAACGCGCAGGGGTGTTCGATCCTACGTGGGTAGTCGCTTATGTGGGCGACGATCGGGGTAGCGTTGGCCGTGAGTGGCGTAGTTTCGTGGGTCTGGCGGTATACCTGGGTCGTAATGTCTCCAGATCAATGTATGGCCAGGCGGGTCTCAGTGACGACTCTGTTTTCGCAGCAACGACTTGTTTGGGCGACGAAGATTTCGGACGTGGTGTTAGGTATGGCGTGGTGCATGGCGCTAGTGGGAACGTCAGTACGCGGAAGGTACTCCAGTGGGTTGGCGAAGATCGTGGTGGCGTCGGCCGTGGGTACGACAGGGCTGCGGTCGGTGTTTTGGGGGGGTCATCGGGCTAGATTCCGGTGCCGAGTGGAGAGGTTCCGTGGGTATTAGTTCGATGGTTGGACCCGACCAGCAAGGGATTTGCGCGGCTGTTTCCCTCGTGGTTTGGTTGTTGCACTGTTGCTGCCGTTGTCGTTGTGCGGGGCTGGTTGTCGTCTTTGAGGGTGTCCGTGGGTTCACCTTCTCCGTTGAGGGTAGGGTGCATGGGCGCACTGTGGCTGAACTTGGACCTGGGCTTCCTGTGTCGAGCGGGTTCAAGTTCGTGGGGGCTTGTCTCGTGTGTGAGATCCTTGTGGTGGGTTCGGGGTGCGTGTGGCCCGTAGTTTGTTTTGATCCTGGGCTTCCTGTGTCGAGCGCCTGGTTCAAGTGTGTTGATTCTTGTCTCGTGTGTGAGATCCTCGTGGTGTGTTTGGGATGTGTGTGTTCCCTGTGTTTGGCTTAGGACGCGGGTGCTCCGTAGTGGCCGTGGGAATCGTTTTCCCGTTTGCTTTGTTGCAGTTTACCTACCTCTTTGAGGTAGGTCGGGAACTTGTGGTCGCTGCGGTTTGCTTATATTTCTTGTTGCTTGGTTCGGTGTCTTGGACGTGGTTAGTCAGAACTGACGGTGGCGTCGGCGTGGGGTAGTGATCTCGTCGTTTTAGCAGCGTGGGGCCAGTAGAACTTTTGTGATCTCACTTACTGAGCCGTCAGCCAGGCGTATGCGGACGCATGCATCTTGCAGATTGGAGTTGTTGTCTAGTTTTTTAGCTGTCGGGCCAGATTGGCACTGACGAAACTTCGGGTTGCCCCGGTTTCGATAGTGGCCTCTTTTGTTGTCCTCCTATTGTCACCCTAGCCACTATCCGGCCGTCGTTCACGTGCAGTGAACGCTTAGTCGTGGGTCTGGGGAGGCGTCGTTTTCGGCTTATCCCGTGTCAGTCGAAGACGCGTGTCGTTTCCCGACGTGGCCTGGCTGCAGCAGTCGATGGTCCAGCAGAATAGAATCGACGGGTGGGTGCAGTCGCAGGCGGCGTGTCCAGCTTGAAAACACCGGCGACAGGCTGCGCGTGGGTTGGCAATGGGCGTGGTGATCATGCGATGGGCGACGTCCTGGTTCGTCGCACTGGTTGGATTTGACGACTGTCTCCGGGGTGTGTCTGCTGAGTCCCAATGGGATCTCTTGGTGAGCTTCGGATGGGTGCGGGGGTTATCTCATGTTTCCGCTCGTGAATGATATCGCCGTACAGCTGGAGTCCTTGCAGGGCGTTGTCGTAGATTCGGTACAGCTCCTTAACTGGGTCGTATCCGGCATGGTGCATGAGTAGCCATATCTAGATGAGTTCATTTTTGAACGTTTCTCTTTGCGCTTGCTTGCGGCCCCGGATCTGGTCGTCCAGTTGTTCAAAATACCGTGCTGGCAGGAAACTCGACAGAAACTCCTAGCGGAAGTATCCCCAGGAGCTGCTCTGTAGTTGGCTGGTACGGTACCAACGACAAGCTCGGTCGGTGAGTAGCTCGACCATGGCCGGAGGTTGCTGGTTGGTGTCCTCTCCATACTCGAGAGTTCCTCGAGTAGTTCCAAAAACGATATTGGGTCATTCTCTCCGCTGAACTGGATGCCCCATCCGCGGATGCCTTTTGCTGTGAGTGCGATGTGGTTGAAGTCGGGCCCGTGCGTCGATCGCTGGCACAATTCTTTGCGTGGGCGAACGGGAAGTTTCCGTAGTTGGTGGCCTTGGAAAATCGGCGGCTGTTACGACTGGTGGTCGGGACCGTCTCTGTGTGTCTGATGGTCCCGTGGTGGTGGGCAGCGGGAACTTGGGGCGTCCGGCTAGTCTGGCGTATTGTCACTCAAGTTCTGCCAGGCGAACCCAAGTACTCGGCGGTAGTCGTCCGGCGACTAGTATGGTAAATTACTTACGCATCTCTTCAATAGTTCCTTCACAGCTGAATCCAAATTCTTTGGCGAATGCCTCCAGATTCTCTCGCCGGCGCTTGTAAATCCAGGCGATGCTAACCCCCTGATTGGGGACTTTATCGCCAGTGTAGCGCTCGGTTTGTGAGTCCTCTTCGTAGGATTCCATGGTGCTTGTGTTGAGTTGTTTCTGCGGTCTTTTGGGCACTTTATCACTGTTTCCGGAACTTGGGCACTGCGTATACTTTTCCGGTGGCACTCGCGACTGGATTTGTATGTTTTGTTATAAGCTCTATTATTCTCTCTCGGCGGCCGTGGGTCTTTAGTCCACGTAAAGTTTCCTTAAAGTTGCCCAAAGTCCCTGCTCGGAAGGTCCTATCTCAAGTTGAGGTAGGCTCAGCCCGTCCAGGATTTGTACCGCTACAAGGAATTTGTAGATCGCTGGGTCTTTTAGGTGAGGGCTTGGCCGTGAGACCAAAAGAAGTTCGCGCTGGCCAATATGCGGCTGGTGGTTAGACTGCCGCTTTGTGATTGTCGGCGGATGGACTTTAAAGACGGCAGCTGGTGTGTGTAACTGCTGAGTCTGCAGTTCCGTCTTAAATCCAGGAAGTGCTTGGAAATGGGGTTTTCAATAAGTGGGTTAAGGTGTGGGAATGAGTTTTGGGTCAGTGGGTAGTGGTATGGGGAGTCAGTTTTAGTTAACTGTGCAGCCGAAATTGTGGCTGAGCTTTTTGGGCGCGCTTTTGCTGATTTTGCATCTCGGAAATTGATAAGTGAATGTATGTGTAGGGGGTATTTAATGTATCGTTCCATGGTCCACAGTCCGTTACAAATGAAATTAATTTTCAGCAACGAGCCCCCCACGAGTGTGAAAGCGAGCGTGAAGGAATGGTTTTCTCTATTGTAGCTTTACAAATGATCCGATCGAATTAGATTCAGGCCTCCGATAGATATGGTCTTTCTCTATGATTCTGCTATTTTTGTTATTTGTTATCTTCAAAATTGTGCGCTCTTTGTGGGGGCGAAAAGGGACTGGGCGAAACTTTAAAAACACACTTGTAGGAGTGAGATATCATATTAGTCTGGAAAAAAATTTGATTTCTGTAGCTCTCCGAGCAATGCGCGACAAATAATACGGACGGACGGCCGGACGGACGAACGGACAGACATGGTTATATCGACTCTGCTATTGATGCTGATCAAGGATATATACATACTTTATGTGGTCGGAAACGCTTCCTGCTCTTTGTTACACACATCATCTTTTACCACAAATACAATATACCCTTTTACTCTTCGAGTACGGAAATAAAAATGATAAATTATTTTAAAATTCCACATAAATGACATGGCTACTGACTGAGTACGGGTATGAATGTAGTATCGCGTTAACAGCGACTCAACACATCCCTTCTCGTTTTTATTACGGTCAACGGGTTGAGAAGCGCTACTCTTAAGTATTTCAATATTTTAAAATGATCAATTAAAACGTGTTCAAAATTATTATGTATACTGGCCATTTCAATCCTTTGAAAAAACTGTCCTAAGTCAAGAGTTCCCTTAGTGTATAAATCGCTAACATCATATCTTGCACTAATTTTTCTAGCATTTTTAAAGGAACATAGCATATTTTTTACATGCAAGATCACTACTTTGCATACTTCGTCATTCTTGATCACTTCGTATAGGCTGTGCCTTGAAGCTTTTCTAGAGATTGCCTAGGCAATAATCATTTTTCGTTTCCTGCATAGGATTTTTGTCTTCTTTGACATCTTGTAGTGACTTTATTGGTATTTCCCGTTATGCTTTGTAATTCGTTGATGTTTATTTTTGATAACGCATCAGCTACATAGTCATCTTTACCCAATATTCCTCTAATTCAAGCCTCATATAGTACGTGTTAATTGGAACTGGGGTCGACCATTGAAAATAAATATGTAAGTGGTCTGTGATCTGTCTACCATAAATGTATGGTCTGAAGTGTGTTATTGCCCAAATTTGAAGTGGTATAACAGGAGTTTTGACAGAAAAGTTTGTTGGTGGAGGAGGGGCTGTTCAAATCAGCCGTTATAGTTTGGGAAGGGGACCATCGAATGCAAGTTTACCCTCTTAACATGCCTTGAAAATTATCCGTCATCAAAACCGCAAAAAGGCGGCTGGTTAGCGACCTCTTTCTTTCTCTCACAACCTCTGTTACTCAACCCCAAACTGATCAAGACCATCTCTCTTTCCAAACAGACGATGCGTAGTGGGCTTGTTACTGCCTCAGAACAATCACCCACCCTCACACAATAAAAAACCAACGTATTTCTTTACAATTTGTTTACAATTTCATAAATTTACATGACTATGCACGTATGACTAACGGCACATGTATATTAGTCATAAAATACCTACATATTACTTACAAACATATTTAAATCTTGAAAAGATTTGATCCCTCCTCAGAAAATTTCGCTTCCTTAAAAATTGCACATAAATAACATGTGCGCTGACTGAGTACGGATATAAAAGATGTGGTAACGGCAACTCAACACCTTCGTTCTCGTTTTAGTTGCGTTTATTTATAAGTTTCCCCGAATATTAATCTAAAATCTTTCATTCCAGAATACCTGCGATCGGTTCGGTTATACGGGTCGAGCGTCCTGCAGCAATGCCACTTGGTCGGATACGCTGAAGGAGGTCTGCATTAAAGGTCTCATAAAAGGTTTTTGCGTGCAAAAGGTCAAAATTTCACCAAAGGCAGTTTGAAATAAATTTATATTTATTGGTCTATTTAAATCATATACAAATAAATTAACTTTAATAATTAGTAAGTCTTTTATTATATACAGATTTTCAGTGTAGTAAAATAAGTTAGACAAACAAAACACGTTTACAGCCAACTTGGTAAACATAGTTTCTTTTAAATGTATATTAAGCGAACTATACTAGCTTCTTCTACAAATTATTTATCGAATTCCTTTAAGAATTCAAAAATTTTATCATGAAAGAGTATATATGAAGATACGTAAGCTTACCGTCCCAAACACTTTCGTGTTTGATGCATCACACCTCCACCACAACTTCGTGAACATTCACTCCAGTTACTCCAATTATCCCATCGTGGATATGTATGTACTTTGAGTTCGACTGTTCTCCTATCAGAGATATTTGAAAAATTGGTAGATGCTAGGTTTACAATTTTTTTAGTGGATTCTATTGGATCTGTAGTGCCCGCTTCTATTAGGCCTACAGATGTATTTTCATTTTTTATGTATTGTTGTTTCGTTTTTTTTTTTTTTTTTTTTTTCCTTTTTGTGCTGCGGTCATTTCTTTTTTTTGGCGCCAAAAGTTAGAATTCTCAGATAATAATTGATGGTTTGGTTGAATTTTGTAGGACTTTGGTTTACAATGTCTTTTTAGCCAATCTTGATGTTTCTAAAATGTAAAAAGATAAAAAGTATTACAATATATAAATACGCTTGTATAACTCCTTATCAGACTTGAGGGATTTGAATATCCTGCAATGTGCGTGTTCTGAGAGTTCCCCAGCTAAAGCTAAACGTTTCCGATCATCAAAGCAAATGCGGATCTTAACAAAACGCAACCTTGGATTCGGTTCGAATGTTAGAGCTATCTAGTGCCAATTATGTGTGGCTCTTGATACAAACGACTGGTTTTTAAGCACCTAATAAGCAGAGCTTAATGGAAGTTTCGTCTTTCGCGAAAAGGCATCGGAATTTTTTTAGCTTCAGTCAACGTACATACCCGTACCCTGCAGACATTAGGAAGTGCTAAGGAGATATCGAGATGCATGATAATCCACATGCTGCTGCAGAAGTTGGATTCCAAGATCTCCACCGAATAGGAGGAGTCTACGCCATAGGAGTTACATATATATATGAATAGTGCCTTTTCGACATTCACACTATTTCTTTAACTGCAACCTGGCTAAACTCTTCTGTCTATGATCATGATCGTGTTGGGTCGGTATCTGTCTATTTGACTTGCCCTTACATTCCTTCCAAGTCAGATTCATAAAGTTTAATTGATCGAATGATTGTCATGGGTAATTTTTAGTCACCACTTCTTTCTTGACTGCATAGTGATGAGTATAACCTGTTGCTACCAAATTGCCATAACGATTTTATCAACGGGCGCATCGTTGTTTACCTTTTCCAAATTAATTCCCTTAGAAATAATAGAGACAGACTTCTAGACCTTATGTTTTTTTTTGACGCTGCTTTAGCTGCGGTTACCAGAGTAAGTCCAGTATCACTTCTGGAAGACCCCTACCATCCAACTTTCGCTATATCCCTTGAGTGTTCCCGATCTAGTTGCGCTGTTACCTACATAGACACCTACCCGCTAAATGTTTTCGGAAAACTAACTTTTGCTGAGCTAAGTCTTCACCTATCGCATGTTGATTGAAGTTTTTGCAAGCAGAATATTGACGAAACAGTTAATTATACCCGTACTCGAAGAGTAAAAGGGTATATTGTATTTGTGGTAAAAGTGGATGTGTGTAACATAGAGAAGGAATAATTTCCGACCTAATAAGGTATATATACTCTTGATCAGCATCAATAGACGAGTCGATATAGCCATGTTTGTCCGTCCGTCCGTCTGTCTGTCTGTTTGTCCGTCTTGTTCGTCGCTCATTGCTCAAAGGCTAAAAAAGATAGAGCAACCAAATTTTTTTCCAGACTGATGCTATATCTGACTCCTAGAAAAATGTTTTCAAATTTCGCCCCGCCCACTTCCGCCACCACAAAGGGCGCACATCTTTATTTATTTTGAGTGTTGCTGCTACTGATTCTCTCACACGCACAATCACGCTCTCAGACTCTTCCTCGTGCAGTTGTGAGAACAGTTGTGAGAACTGATGTAGATGACAGATGCAGCAAACAAGTGTAAAATGTAAAAACTGATAAAACATTTGAAGATTCCACATAAATCACATGTCTACTGACTGAGTACGGGTATAAAATTAGAGTTGCGCTTACAGCGACTCCGTACGTTCTTTATCGTTTTTAATTTTTTCTTTTCTAATATAACCTGGCTGCCATGTTGTGGTTGCATAGATGATAAGTGATACGTTTAATACATATTTAATTTCGCAATGATTTGAGCTTCTACAAAACCCAATATTCCTCTCCCGTTTCCTTAATCTACAGTTGATCGTCTTCCATTTCGTACCCCGCAAGTGACATGGATGCTTTTTGTGTTTTTTTTTCTTTTTTACGGATTTCCGTTCTTTTTCAATCAAATTTTATTAAGCATTACGATTAATTCCAATTAATTTCCAATTTGCGACCCTATAAAGTATATATATTATTGATCTATAGCCGAGTTGATATAGCCATGTCTGTCCGTCCGTCCGTCTTGTTTTTCACTCATTGCTCGAAGGCTATTAGAGATAGAGCAATCAAATTTTTTTTCCAGACTTATGTGATATCCCACTCCTAGAAAAGTGGGATACTCAAAATTTCGCCCCGCCCACTCCCGCTCCCACAAAGGGCGCACATCTGTGGCGTCCACAATTTTTAAGATAACAGAAAACGAAAAATGCAGAATCATAAAGAAAGCCCATATCTTTTCAACTTTCGTATATTGTTAAAAAAATTATTAGACTCAGTGTCAATCCAATTGGTAATGTGCTCATTGGTTGTGGCGGGCTGTGGCGGTTGTGCCACACCTTTAAGTTTATATGCCTAACAATGGCGACAACGGTCGTTCATAGGACCAATTATAATTTGCCTATGAGAAGAGTAATCGGAGACACTATTGTACATGAACGCAACACCTTGTAGATTTTGTATATCACAACGATTATTTGCAGTTGCTGTTGCATCATTTAAATCCCCCATAAAATAAATTGGAAAAAATTTGGAGTCCGTATCCGAGTTCATATATTTGACCCTGAATCTTGAAAGTTGGCATAGTTGAAAGTTATTTAAATAACTTTTGTTGCGCCAAATGACGTCATCTGGAAGCAATTATTATATTGCTGGATATGAGTAAAAAAATGATTCGAATCTGGCCCTATACCGGAAACCAATGAATGTAGCGGCTCTGGTGGCAGTACGAATGGCATCAATTCAACAACACAATCCAGGGCTCCCTTATCCTCACGGTCCGCCAATTGAAATCGAATTGGGAAGCGGTCAAGCTGCAGGTGTTGGACAAGAGGCTAATCTCGTCCATACCAAAGGCGAAGGCCTGGTCGCTGAAGCTCCAAAAGCGGGAGTAGCTGGACGCGTCAACAGCGAATTGAGTATATTGCACTTTGGGAGCCCACTAGCCAACGAGGACACCCATTTTGTGATACTCGAAATTAGAATGGGAGCAGATGACAGGCTAGCACCACCGGAAGAGCTTAGGAGTATGGCGGAAGCCAACCCGAACGACCATCATTGGTACGGACGCCAATGCCCACCATAGCGTGTGCGAAACCACAATGTCAACGACAGAGGTGAATTACACCTAGACTTTATATTATCAACAAAGCTAGATGTAGCAAACGTGCCACCTTAGTAGGTCCCACTTCGTCTAACGTCCTCAATCTAACATTCGACACGGGAAAGAGTTTTTGGAAATACAACGGCTGCTATTTATTTTTTTTTTGGCCTTACCACGAAAACTCCAACGTCTGAAAATGGGTTTATTGTTTTTCAAAATATTCTCCTTCATAATTAATACACTTTTGATTCGATTAAACCAATTTTTCGAATCATTTTTTTTCAGTCCGAATGAGACACCTCTAAAACATGCATTTTGAAAGCATCAACCTCTTTTTCTGGCGTCGTAAACCGTTGACCGCGTAGTTTATTCTTGATGTTAGGGAACACGAAGAAGTCATTGGGGCTAAGTCAGGACTGTCCGGCAGATGACCCATCAATTCAATGTTTTGGTCGGTCAAAAATGCCTTTGTCTGTGCCGATAAGTAAGAGCATGGATTGTCGTGGTGAATAATGATTAATGCCGAAAAAACAGGCCACCATTTGCTTCGATGTGCTTCGCGAGCAAACAACTTTTGTTGGACCCAAACAGTCGATTGTTTTCGTTATCAGTGTAGATATTATATACACTATTTGAGCCACCACGATCGTACTTTTGGATCATTTATTTGCACCAATCGACACGCACCCTTTTTGCTGGATTGTTAAATTATGTGGGATTCAACGGGTACCCACCTTTTTATGCCCAGATCATGGCAAGTCTTATTGATGGACGTCATACTATAATAATGTCGAAGGAAGACTCTATCTCACGGTATGTGACATGACGTTAATCAGTTCTTGCACAGCATCGATATTTTTTGGCGTAACAACTGATTTTGGGCGACCTTCACGGAATTCGGCGATGAGCGTACAGCGACCACGGAAAGACTCAATGTACCAGTTCTTTACAGAGCTATAAGAAGGGGCTTGTTCGCCGTATAATAATTGTAGTTCATTAATGCATTCTTGTCTACTTAATCCACGCAGAAAGTTGATCGCACGAAAATGTTCACGGTAATCATTTTTTTTTTTTTTTTTTGCTAAGATTTAGCAGCAAAATATGTTCTTGCACAATCATCTTGCAAATCATGATTCGAGGCCAACATTGCCGAGAAGTAAATATTAGAATAAAAGAGGTCCTGTTTTCTGTGTTCGTTAATCGTTTAGATGTGCAAGTGAAGAAGAGCAATTACCTGGAAAAACCTACTACTCTAGAAAAGCAATAACTGCTTGAGTTTCGCAAAAGCATTCATGAGCATAATCTTGGAGGTGTAACGAACTCTGGGACCAGGGCTCGATTCATTAAGTAGAGCATTAAGTAAGAACAAGATATGCCTAGAGTTAAGTTTCCTCTCCAATATCACAACTCCACGCAGGTCATTTCTCGGTACAACCGAGTCAATGACCAAAAGTGCCAAAACTACACTCAGCTCATTTCTCGGTGCAACCGAGCCAATGACCAAAGTGCCAAAACTACACTCAGCTCATTTCTCGGTGCATTCGAGGCAATGACCGTGTCGGTGGCACGCGTGCAGAACTCGACACCACTTCCGTAACCACAAACTTGCGGACTCAGCCCTCGAGATCGGCCTTAAATATCCCGGGCCCTCGATCATTTAGGGCAGTCCATCAGCCGAGCACCAAACGGCAGTCCATCAGCCTATCCTAAACAGTAACGGCAGTCCATCAGCCGAGCACAAAACGGCAGTCCATCCGCCGCGGTTCCCGAAACGACACTATAAACACGAAAAACAATACAAGAACCAACACAATACAAGAACAATATAAGAACACAAATAAAACATTAACGATAAAGAACGTACGGAGTCGCTGTTGCCGCGACTCTACTTTTATACCCGTACTCAGTCAGCACACATGTGATTTATGTGGAATTTTCAAATGTTTTTACATTTTACATTTTTTTGCTACATCAGTCATCTACATCTACTTCATCTACATCACTTCTCACAACAACACAAGTACACCGCACGAGGCAGCATGTTTGAGCGTGAGTGTGCGTGCGCGAAAGAATCAGTAGCGAAAATCATCCCCATAAATGACTTACGCCGCAAGGGGAAGCTCGCAGCTGAAAATTCATTTGATCATTGTGGCTACAATAAAAATCCGATCTGAACCAAATTCGGGAATCTGGTAGATATGGTCATTCTCTACAAAACTGCATTTTTATTTTTTTTCTATCTTTAAAATTGTGGATTTTTGTCTTTTGTGGGTACGGAAGGGGGCGCGCTGAAATTTTAAAATACACTTGTTCAGGTTTGGTATCACAGGAGTCTTGGCAAAAGTTTGGTTGCTCTAGCTCTTATAGTCTCTGAGATCCAGGCGACACAAAATACAAAAAACCAAATCGACTAGTTTTTGTGTGAGTGCGAAAGGGAGGGAGCGAAGTTTTTTCGTATGTTTTTCTCTATTGTGGCTATATTAATGATCCGATCCGATTCAGATTTGGGCCCCTGATAGATATGGTCTTTCTCTATGATTCTGCATTTTTAGTTTTCTGCTATCTTCAAAATTGTGGACGCCACAGATGTGCGCCCTTTGTGGGGGCGGAAGTGGGCGGGGCGGAGTTTTTAAACTTTTTTCTAGGAGTGAGAGAATACATCAGTTAGGAAAAAAGATTTGGTCCCTCTAGCTCTTATAGCCTCCGAGAAATGGGCGACACACAAGACGGACAGAAAGCAATTACCACAAATACAATATACCCTTTTACTCTTCGAGTACGGGTATATAAACATCAAAACTCAACCACCCAAGTGTCGTCATTTCTTCGCAGAGCGCGAACACGAATAACGTAACACAAAATATATTACCGCACACCGAGACTCAGGTGTCAGCGTTTCCTCGCCAAGTGCGATTACAAAATTACCCGCACGGTAACCCAACTCTACGCCAGCTCCACTTTCGGTCTCACGGCCAAGCCCTTACCTTAGAGTCCCAGCAAATCTACAGAAATTTCTTGTAGAAACAAATCCTGGACAGACTTAGCCTACCTCAGCCTGAGATAGGTTTCATTACAGAGAAATACAAGTCTACAAACTATCTCACTTGTATGTTGTGCCCCAAACAATTCTGATGTGTTTTTTGTTGTTTTTTTTGCAGTTTTCCTCGTTATTTTAATTTTTTCAATGAATTTCGGTTTCCACCAAATATTTATGGTTGCATTTAAAAAATTCAAATAATTTCCCAACAGAAACGTGCAAATTAAGAACATCCCAAAGGGACTGTGAAATAGCAGGGAAATTTTCGAATAATCCGACTGGATTTATTCACTTATGATTTGTGTATTTATAAATCCGAAAGCCAGGGCCTGCATCATGACAGCCGGGAAAGGCCACCTTAATCATACAAAAATATTGAAATCGCGATTTTTCGAGCTTCTATTTGACAGATTATATTCTATTCTTCTATTTGAGGGCTATCAATATCGGCTAGGGGTAAAATTAAGAGAAGGTAACAATTCCGACCCTACAAAGAATATGTATTATTGATCAGAATCTATAGCCTAGTCTTTATAGCCATATCCATCAGTTTTCAGAGACTATACGAGCTGCATGTTGGATAAGAGCAAATGTTGTTTCCAGAATCATGGATTGATATTTAAAAAATAATTTCGCCACCAAAAAGAATTAACATCTGGCATCTGCAGTTTTAATGATACAAAAAAATATATAAAAGAAAGTCAGTGTCGTAGGGAATGACCATATCTTTCATATTACAAAAATCTGGTTCAGATCGGATCATTATCGTGGATCGTGTGAACGCCATCTAGCGGAGAACGATCACAACGGCGTGTTGTTGTGAGAAGTGATATTTATAAAACACTGGTAATATATTTTTTATACCCGTACTCGAAGAGTAAAAGGGTATATTGTATTTTTGGTAACAGTGGATGTGTGTAACATGCAGAAGCAATCATTTCCGACCCTATAAAGTATATATAATCTTGATCAGCATCAACACCCGAGTCGATATAGTCATGTCTGTCCGTCCGTAATGCTGTGAAAACCAAAAATTATATAACTGAAAAAATTTTTCAAACTTCCTCATAAAACCATATGCTATGAGCTATAGACAGACTGAGTACGGATATAAAAGTAGTGTCGCGATAACTCCGACTCAACGTTCCCTCTCGTTTTGTTTTGAATTCTTAATTTAAGCACGTTAGGTGAAAATTTGAAAATTCTACATTAATCATACCGACTGAGTACCGGTATAAAAGTAGTGCCGCGTAAAGGCGCCACCGCACGTTCTTTTTCGTTGTTTGCTAGATATGTAGGAACGAACATACTCGTTGAATGTTCGGTGCGTACGTTCTACTGCACCGAGTGCCGGATGGTGATGGGCTGTTGATGTTCTATGGTTAATTTTTAATAACTGGCAAAGTTCGGAAAAATGCTGTTTTATACCCGTACTCGAAGAGCAAAAGGGTATATTTGTATTTGTGGTAACAGTGGAAGTGTGTAACATACAGAAGGAATTGTTTGTTGCCCATTGCTCGAAGGCTATAAGAGCTAGAGCAACCAAATTTATTTCCCAGACTGATGTGATATCTCACTCTTACAAGTGTATTTCAAAATTTCGCCCCTGCCCACTTCCGCCCCCCCAAAAGACAAAAATCCACAATAACCAGAGTGACCATATCTACCAGATTCCCGAATCTGGTTCAGATCGGATCATTATTATAGCCAAAATGATGAAATGAATTTTCAGCAGCTTGCTCACACCCCTTCAGCTGCTTACGCTGAAAACGAAAAGGCGTGTGGTTATGAGAAGTGATGTAGATGACAGATACTGCAAAAACATCTAAAAACAGGTAAAACATTTGAATATTCTACATTAAGCATACTGACTGAGTAGAGTCAGTATCGTTGAGTACTGCCTATCAACAACGGTACAACCACGCGTTCCGTCGGTAACTTTCCATCGCGCCTCCGCGCGTTTCCACCTCCTTCTTAACGGGATCAAGCCGGTGGCATGATCTCATGTCCATATTTGGACATGCGCTGGACCGCTGTCTCCTGAGCGGCGTGAGCGCCGCTCCTTGCGCGCTCCTTCATTCCCCGCCTCTAACGGCCTCGGCGACAGGCGTGCTCTTACGGACACCACAGGCCATGGGCTGGGCTACCGCCCGCGCGTCCCGCCGACCCCTCTCCTTTCACTCGGCTCTCTGGCCCGGCCGAATTCGTCGTGCCTTCTCCGGCATAACCCTTTATGGGCCCTTGTGAGGAAATTCAATTCCTCACACTTTCCCCTTTCTTCACCAGAGGACAACTCCCTTAGTGTCCTCTTCCAGCCACCTGCCGATCTGACCGCATTCACATTTAGTTCAACTGCAACCCGATTTGAATGGTGCGCGCGCGATAGCTTGTGTGCTCTGATCTGGTTCGCTCCCCGTCGACCGGTTCACTTGCTCCGACCTGGTTCGCTCATCAGTCGATCGGATCACCGGCGCCGAACTGGTTCGCTCACCAGTCGATCGGTTCACCAGCGCCGAACTGGTTCGCTCACCAGTCGATCGGTTGACCCAGCCATCGATATCCTCCGCCGATACAGTTCCGGCACTCGTTCCGGAGCTGGTTCCCTGACCACTTTGAGCATTACGCGCATGATAGGTGCCAATAATGCGCACAAACGGTAGGGCCGCCCCGGATAGTGTTGCCAGACTTCCCACCTCACGCTTTTTCCGGTTGCGGTACTTGTAGTATCCCCGCCGGTCGCGGTCTCTACCCGTTCCTTCCGCGGTACCCGCAAGTGACCACCTCCCGCGGCCTGCGCCTTGACGACATGACCAGGTAAGTTTCTTTCATTGTTCATTTATTTTCTCTTATTCATTAATATCTCAACCCTCCTCCGCTCCGTCTACACCTCTATCGACACTTCCACGCTGCTCGCGGACGCCGACACCCGGAACCGCACCCCCTGCACCCGGACCAGACGCTTTACACGCCAGCCGATGCAGCGGGTGCACTCCACCGCCCGGACGACCGCTTCTGGCCAGTCCTGCCGCGCAACCGACCGCCAACGCGCAGCCTCTGCCGCCGCCTCCGGTTCCTGCGCCGGCTCCGTCGCCGCCTCCCTGGCACCCGCTCGCCTGTGCCGCGGATCCCGCTCGTTGCTCCGCCTCGGTGTCTCCTCCTCCCACACCCTGCGTTCCCCTGCCGCGTCCGGGGGTGCCGGACCCGACGCCCACGTGATATGGATGGTCTGGTGGTGCCACACCAGACCACCCCGGACCGCCGTGTGCACGCTTTGTGACACAAACGGCTCACACACCGCGTTCTCCGGGCCGCTCCACTGCGGCTGCTGCTCCTGCCGTGGTGGCTGCTACGGCCCCCTCTGCTGCGTCGGCTGCTCCTGCTGCTGCGGCCTCTGCTGCCGCGGACTCTGCGAGCTCGGCTGCTGCGTGCTACGCTGCTGCGTGCTGCGCTGCTGCGGCAGCTCCTGTGCCCGCGCTCCCCGTGGAGCTACCACCGTTGCCCATGGTTGGGACTCCGGCCGTGCCGTCGGTAGCGCTGGCCGCGCTGCTGCCCTCGCCTCGCGCCGTGTGCGCAACTCCTCCTCCGCCAGCCGGCTCTCCTCGCTGGTCTGCATGACTTTCAGCTCCCTCATCCCTGGGGCCGGCTCCACGGACACGAGGACCACATCGCTCTCCTCTCATCCTCCGACATACCGCCTTTTTAACAATCCCTGTGACGAAATTTTTTTCTTCAAATTTCCACTCTACTTCAACTTGCTGGACTTTGTCGGTGGTGAGATTACTCGCGACTGATCGCCGGCTCTAGCCTCTGCCGCCGCCATACCCTGCTTTTCTCACCGTTCCCTCGTACGGTACTCGCGCTCTTTTCCTCCGGTGTCGGCTCTCGCTGGATCCCCTTGGTTTGGGACTCCAGCTCTTCGCCGCGCCCCTTCTGGTCAACCCCCCCAGAGTAGGTAAGTGCTGCGGATTCATTTAACTTGTTTTCTATCTCTAATTTTCTCACTGCCTTCCAGATCATCCTACGTCCTTGCCCGCGGTGCCTCTCGCCATGTGTGCCCGCGAATAACAGGTCCTCCAACCTTTCGCCCGGCTGCACCATGGCGACCGGCCCCCGCTTGTCCCTTCCTTCACGTCTTTGGTTCGGCTTCTGGCGTGACCTCTGCCCCGTGCAGCTACCTCGGACCCGAGGGTCGTCCGACTCCTCGCCCGTCAGCAGCGCGCGGATAGTGCCGTCTGCCCGGGCGAACCCGACGGTCGTAGGTGGCTCCGGGTCCTTGGGCCCCAGGACCAGGACATCCCTACCTCGCAGTATTCCGTTCCGCGCACCCCCTTGAACCAATATCTGATTTCGAGAACAGGGGTTGGTAGCTTACGCCTCCGTGATCAGGTACGCATTACACTCTTTCTGCTCGAAATACTTTTATATCTTATATAATCCTCCTCTCTTCCTCAGATGACGATCCGTGATGGCCCCGCACAGGTCACCTCTACTCCGACTGCGGTGATGAAGTTCAATCCAGGACCAGCGCATCGATGACTCGGGTAAGACGAGAAGAGTCATCGGCATTTTCCGGTGTCCGAAGGCCAGCTCCACCTCGAGTTGGGTGGTTATGGCCTGACTGCGTCCATCAGCCAGCCGTACCTGCTTCCGAACCTCCCTCTCTCGGCCCACCCCACGGAGCTGCAATGCCAGCTCAGAGCAGACAAAGCTGCTTGTGGCCCCTGCTTCAACCGTGGCCCTCCATTCTCTTCCCGAGATCACCACCACGACCGAAAACTAGTCCTCCTCCGCGGTGAGTCCACCGATTAGTCCCGATTAGTGCGGCCCCGGCTCGGCCCACCTCGGCGTGGGTCGCGGGGCGTTTCCCGCTTTTCTGCAGCACTGCCATGTGGCCATGCCAACCTTTCCGCACATCCAGCTGAACGTTAGCGGACGCCCTTGGCATGCCTGCGGCCAGTGCTCGTCGCTCCCGCACCGACGACACGCTTGGGAGGGATTCTTTACGAATCCCCCTTCCACATTGGAATGCGTCTGGCCGTCGGCCATTGGCTTTGACGCGCTATTTTCCACCTGCCGGGCGCCGCGATTCGGCTCATCTTCGCAGTGCCGACACACCTCTGCCGCGGTCGTTTTCGTGAAAGGGTTGGCCGCCCTCGCCCGTCCCACTGGGCTTTCCCTCTGGAACTCCACTCGATCCTTTTCCAGTGCCTCGAACTCATCGGCTAGCGCCATCATGTGATCAAGGTCTCTGTACCTGTGCGGCCTGATAAAAATCCGCAAATCCGGCATACTGTTTTCGCGGATGAGCTCCAGCTGCTCCTCTGGCGTACATTTGAGGGGTCGCATGAGGGTCTGCATCTCCACCATGTAGTCCTTGAATGGCTCTCCCCACTTCTGCTGCCTGTGGCGGACTTCTTGCAGCAGCTTTTCGAAATACCCCCGGGGCAAGAAGTAGGCCTGAAAGCTGGACGCAAAAGTTATTCCACGTCTGCCACTGGCGGTTGTTGGCGATGAACCACATCAACGCTCGCGCGTTCAGTAGCTCTGGCATGGCCCTGGAGATTAGATCTAGGTCCAGACCATACATGTCTGCCGACCATTCGAACTGCTCCAAGAACTCCAATAGCTTCGCCGTCCCATCAAATCGAAAGGACCACTCCCTCACCTGCTTCGCCACATTGGCGTAGTTCAAGCGAGGCGGCCTCCTTGACTGCGCTTCCAGGCACTTCCGCTCCTCCTCGGGTCGACTCCTCAACACCTATCGGCCTGCTGGCGCCGTCCCACCTGAATGGCCTACGCTCACTGGCCGCGATCTGCTGGGTCCCGGCCTGGGCGAGTGGCTCATTTCGGGGATTGCCAGGCTCGCTATGAGTTCCTCTTGAAACTCGCCTGGCAACCTCCACACTGACGATGGGCCCGCGCCTGCTGGCAATGGCAGGCGCTCGTACACCTACGCTTTGTCTTCGGTTGGTGGCCCGGGTGAGGCTCTGCTTGCCCGAATCTCCCAAACCTCCAACCTGGCGGCGTACTCTGGCTCCGTCTCGTGCTTCTTCACCCAATCTTTGAACACTCGCCGCATCTCGTTCCCAGTTCCTTCCAACTTCACCCCGAATCTCAGGGCACATTGGATTAACTCCTCCTTTTTCAGGGAGTGAATCCATTGCCGGCTCCTCATCTTAAATTTCCTAAAACTTCCTTACTGCACTCTTTTCCTTCTGTCGCGAGGCCCCACATTGGGCGCCAGTTGTAACGAACCGTTTCTCTCCGGCTGATCAGCCGGAGCTGAGCGCCGCTCCTTGCGCGCTCCTTCATTCCCCGCCTCTCTAACGCCCTCGGCGCCAGGCGTGCTCTCACGGCCACCAATGGCCATGGGCTGGGCTACCGCCCTCGCGTCCCGCCGACCCCGCTCCTTTCACTCGGCTCTCTGGCCCGTCCGAATTCGACGTGCCTTCTCCGGCTTAACCCTTTATGGGCCCTTGTGAGGAAATTCAAAAATTCAAATTCCTTCAAATTCCTTCAAATTCCTCACACTACCAGATTCCCGAATTTTGTTCAGATCGGATCATTATTATAGCCGCTATGATAAAATGAGTTTTCAGCAGAGATTTCACCCTTCCCCCTCGATCTGCGCGTGGGACTGTAAATTTCAGGTGTATGGTGTTTGTGTTGTTGGTGTATATGTATATGAATGTTACGGGCCCTGGTCCCAGGGTTCGTTACACCCACCCCCCACAACCCTTTCTTCATGGTGGGTGTACAGATGCCGCTGTTGTTATTTGCTGGGTTGGCAAAGTTTCTGGCCAACGTGTTTTGGCGTTCCTACTGGTGTTTTGCCGTCGTCAGGGGGTTGATCTGATCGCTGGTGTCGTTTGCTTCCTCAGCAGGGTCGCTGTCCAACGTGTCGTGGTACTCTTTCAGGTCGTTGATATTTGCGACTTTCAGTTTCCGACCCGTTGGAATGTTGCTTGTGCAGAATGTAATCCGAAGGGCATCACTTTCCATTGATAGAGACCTCTGCCGGGGACCGTGAAGGCGGTGGCTTCTCGACTTCCCGTTGGCCATGGGGTATTTGCCAGTAACCGTTCTTTAGATCGAGGGTGGTTATGAAGCGTGCGTTCTGTAGGCGCTCCAAGATGTAGTTGATTCTGGGCAGTGGGTATGCGTCAGGAATAAAGTGAGTGTTGAGTTGTCGGTAGTCCACGCACATGCGCCATTTGCCGTTCTTTTACGTACGAGTACGATGGGAGCGCTGTGTGGGCTTCGTGAGGGTTCGATGAGACCTTCTTGGATCAATTGGTCGACTTGCTCGTCGATAATCCGCATCATGGCTGGGTTCTTTGGGTAGTACCTCTGTTTGATGGGTCGATTATCCCTCGCGACGATGGTGTGCTCGGCGATGTTGGAGGTCCGTGGAGATTATTGAACTTTGGAAGTTCTGTGTCCAGAAATTCTTGGATCTGTGGTGCTATGTCTGGCGGCCAGGGATTGGAGATCAGTTCTGGGTCGGGTTCGGTAAGATCGGGGGTCTCGGGGTCCTTTGGCTGGCTTGGGTCTTCTGGGAGGATAGTTGTGTCGAACGCGCTAGGGTGTTCGGTCCTACGTGGGTAGTCGCTTATGTGGGCGACGATCGGGGTAGCGTTGGCCGTGAGTGGCGTAGTTTCGTGGGTCTGGCGGTATACCTGGGTTGTCCCGGATCGAGATCAATGTATGGCCAGGCGGGTCTCAGTGACGACTCTGTTTTCGCAGCAACGACTTGTTTGGGCGACGAAGATTTCGGACGTGGTGTTAGGTATGGCGTGGTGCATGGCGCTGGTGGGTACGTCAGTACGCGGAAGGTACTCCAGTGGGTTGGCGAAGATCGGGGTGGCGTCGGCCGTGGGTACGACATTGCTGTGGTCGGTGTTTCGGGGGGTCATCGGGCTAGATTCCGGTTCCGAGTGGACAGGTTTCGTGGGTATTAGTTCGATGGTTGGACCCGACCAGTAAGGGATTTGCGCGGCTGTTTCCCTCGTGGTTTGGTTGTTGCACTGTTGCTGCCGTTGTCGTTGTTCGGGGCTGGTTGTCGTCTTTGAGGGTGTCCGTGGGTTCACCTTCTCCGTTGAGGGTAGGGTGCATGGGTGCACTGTGTGGCTGAACTTGGACCTGGGCTTCCTGTGTCGAGCGGGTTCAAGTTCGTGGGGCTTGTCTCGTGTGTGCGATCCTTGTGGTGGGGTTCGGGGTGCGTGTTCCCCCGTAGTTTGTTTTGATCCTGGGCTTCCTGTGTCGAGCGCCTGGTTCAAGGGTGTTGATTCTTGTCTCGTGTGTGAGATCCTCGTGGTGTGTTTGGGATGTGTGTTCCCTGTGTTTGGCTTAGGACGCGGGTGCTCCGTAGTGGCCGTGGCATTCGTTTTCCCGTTTGCTTGGTTGCAGTTTACCGGTGCTTGCTTCGGATTCGTGTTTTCCGTTGTGGGCCGGTTCTTTGCTTTCGCTGTGGTTGGTTTCGGTGTCGTATTCTTGTTGCATTCGTGGGTGCCGTCCTCTTTGGGGTAGGTCGGGGAGGTGTGTTCGCTGTGGTTGGTTCGGTGTCGTATTCTTCGTTGCATTATTGGGTGCCGTCTTCTTTGGGGTAGGTCGGGGACGTGTGTTCGCTGTGGTTGGTTTCGGTGTCGTATTCTTCGTTGCGATATTGGGGGCCGTATTCTTTGGGGTAGGTCGGGGACGTGTGTTCTCTGTTGACCTAGATTTCTTGGTGCTGGGTTCGGTGACTTGTACGTGGTTGGATTGAACTGACGGTGGCGTTGGCGTGAGGTGGCGATCTTGTAGCTTTAGCAGCGTGGTGCCGCATTGGATCGTCGTTTCGATGGCACTTAGGAAGTCCATGCCGACTATAACTTGCTCCAGCATGTTTGGTAGGACCAGGAGTGGGATTTGGGCATCTCGTTGATCCAGCTTGATGTGCGACAGTAGAACTTGTGTGATCTCTCTGACTGAGCCGTCAGCCAGGCGTATGCGGACACATGCATCTTGTAGCTTGGAGTTGTTGTTTAGTTGTCGGGCCAGGTTGTCGCTGACGAAACTTCGGGATGCTCCGGTGTCGATGGTGGCCTCCGTTGTTTGTCCTCCTATTGTCACTATCGCCACTATTCGGCCGTCGTTCACATGTAGTGGGTTGCTTAGTCGCGGGTCTGGGGAGGCGTCGTTCTCGGCTGATCCCGTGTCAGTCGAGGACGCGTGTCGTTTCCCGACGTGGCTCGGCGGCAACAGTCGACGGTTCGAGTGCCACGCTTTCCACATTCCCAGCAGAATAGGATCGAAACTTTGGTGCAGTCGTAGTCGGCGTGTCCAGCTTGACCACATCGGCGACAGGCTGCGCTTGGGTTGGCAATGGGAGTGGTGATCATCCGATGGGCGACGTCTTGGTTCGTTGTGATGGCTTGATTCGATGACTGTCTGCGCGGTGTGTCTGCTGAATCCCACTGGGGTCTCGAAAGGGGGTACGGTAGGACTCACATTCTCTGCGGTCTGGGTGCCTTGCCGGCCTGGTGTCTCTTGGTGGGATTCGCATGGGTGCGGGTCGTCGCGTGTTTCCTCTCGTGAATAATCTCGTACTCTGCCGCTAATCGGGTTAGCTGTGACAAGCTTTCCAATTCGTCTTGTCGCACGTATAGTTTTAGTCCTGGCAGGGCGTTGTCGTAGATCCTATAGAGCTCCTTAGCTGAGTCGTACTCGGCATGGTGCATGAGTAGTCGTATCTCAATGAGATAGTCTTGAATGGTTCTCCCACCGCTTGCTTGCGGCCTCGGATCTGGTCCTCCAATTGTTCGAAATACCTTGGCGGCAGAAAAATACGTCAGAAACTCCTGGCGGAAATGTGCCCAGGAACTGCCCTGTAGTTGGCTGGTACGGTGCCAGCGATTGGCTCGGTTGGTGAGTAGTTCGGCCATGCTCCGAGACAGCTGGTTGGTGTCCACTCCATAGGCGCGTGCGCGTTCCTCGAGTAGTTCCAGAGAAAACGATATTGGGTCATCTTCTCCGTTGAACTGGATGCCCCATCCGCGGATGCGTTCTGCTGTGCGTGCGACGTGGTTATAGTCGGGCCCGATTATGGGTGCGTCAATCGATGGTATAATTCTCTGTGTGGGCGAACGGGAGGTTTCCATAGTGGGCGGCCTTGGAAGATCGGCGGCTGTGGCCACTGGTGGTCGGGGCGTGGGCTCTGTGGCTGCGGGGACTTGCAAGCCTGCTTTGGGGTCCCATCCTCCGGTGCCTGATGGTCCTGGAGTAGTGGGCAAGGGGGCTTGGAGCGTCCTGCTGGTCTTGCGTATTGTCTCTCGAGTTCTGCCAAGCGATTCCAGGCACCCGGCGGAGTGGTCCGGCGACTAGTATGACAAAAGTTCTTGCGCAACTCTTCAACAGTTCCTTCGGTGTCAAATGCGAACTCCTTGGCGAAGGACTGTGGCGTGTGTGTCGAATCTGCATGAATCGATCTGCGCGTTGGACTGTAAATGTCTGGTGTATGCTGTTTGTGTTGTTGGTGTATGGATTATATATGACAAAGGAACTTAGTGCTATGAATATGAATATGTATATGAATGTAACGGGCCCTGGTCCCAGGGTTCGTTACAAGTTGCATTGCGATTGTTTGACCCATTAAGGTTGCTATGTCCCTTGATTACCAGGGCAAAGATCTTGCTGTAGCATCTGTGGAGGCAAAAGTTGGATTGGGACGAGTCAGTTTCCATGAGTCTGCATAGGAGTTGGAACAGGTTAACGCAGAATTTGTTCGAATTAGACAAAATCTCTATACCTCGCTTCATTGGTCTCAAGTTCGACAGTTGCTAGACAAGTTTGCAATTGAAACCGTGAACTTTTGGTCGGACTCCTAAATCACCTTGTATTGGCTGGATCCAGCCACGCTAGAAACTTTTGTGGCCAATAGGATTGCTGAAATCCAGGAGTTGTAGAACAGATGTTGACGGTGTAATGTGCTCATTGTGGATTAATGGGCCGCTTTTTTCCCCTTAGTGGTCCTGAGAATTGGAAAAGTCGGAAGATAAGAAAAAAGTGTGGCAGCACATTCTGTGGCAAAGGGCTAGACTAATGAGATCATCGAGCTGATTGGAAGATGCCCGTCGTTTCAGAAACTGCTTTGGATCATGGCGTATGTGAATCGGTTAATTCAAGGTTTTAATCGCAGTCGAGATGTGGTTGTGTCAGCCAAGGAACTGAAGGCCTAATTTCTTAGACTGATACAGGTAGTCCAAAAGACTAATTTCCCTTCTCAGGTTGCAGAATTGACACTAGCCCGAGAAACGTGCACAAGAATCGTGAGGAATTGTGAGCACTGTTTCCGATACAAGCCCATCCTCATGGGGAAGATCATGGGAAACCTGCCAGCTGACCGACTGCGAAGAGCTCGTCCCTTTCTGATTTGTGGGGTAGATTTCTGCGGTCCGTTTCAGGTGTCCCTCAAAACGGCCCCCATTAAGACCTATGTAGCCGTGTTCGTGTGTTTTGCGTCAAAGGCTGGTCTCTTCGAAGTAGTAGTCGACCCATCACTGATAGTTTTTGTGTGTTTTAAAAAGGTTCGTCGGGAGGAGAGGCCTTCCGGAGAAGGTCTGCAGCGACAACGCCACCAACTTCGTGGGCGCGAGCCGAGTGCTGTAAAAGCTTCACGCAGCCTTTCAGAGGGACCAGGATTGGCTCAGGACGTACGCAGCTCAGCACGGCGTCGAGAGGTGTTTCATACCACCGAGAGCACCGCACTTCGGCGGGCTGTGGGAGGCGGCAGTCAAGGCAGCCAAACAACGGCTGATACGAGGAGTTGGAAACGCCAAGCTCACCGCGGACCAGCTGAGCACCCACCTGGTCGAGGTAGAGGCCATACTCAACTCCCGGCAAATCGCTTCTCCAGGCAACGACCCCAACGATGGAGAAGCCCTGACGCCAGGGCACCTGCTCATCGGGCAGCCGCTTCTTTCGCTGCCGCAAGAATCCGCGCAAGATGACAAATGCAGAAAGGGCAGCTTCGCGTTTTTAAAGAGGTGGCGCATGCTGTCCGCGCTCAAGCTGCAGTTTTGGCACGGCTGGTCCAAGGACTACCTGGCCAGCCTGTAGTAGCGGCAGCAGTGGTTAACGGCCGAACCTCGAGGCAGAATGCCTAGTGCTCGTCCACGAGGACAACACACCGCCTCAGAAGTAGACCACAGGGCGAGTGGTGGCAACGACGGAAGGAGATGGGAGAAGTGCAAACTTCCGCAGGCGTTATTAAACGCGCTATTCAAAAACTGCCAAAATTGCCAATTGATGGTTGAAGCACCGGGCCTTCAAAGGGGCCGAAATGTTGGAGCAGCAGCAGAAAAAAAGCGTAAAGTAGCATTGTATAAGAGTTACGTTAGATTGTTACGCTCAGTCGCTGTTAAAACTCTCCCAGCATGTTAGATGGGCTGCCGTCTAGAGTGGGGCGACCGTTGGCATCGCTGGCTGCGCCCAGTGCATTAAATGGATTTACATTGAACGGGTGTTGTTTTTATTTCGTCGGCACCGCATACCATCGTTTTGGACACAACCAGTGTAGAGCTGCTGGACCGGCATCATCCCCATTACAGTATCGTTCCAGGAAAAACATTCTGGAATTTTCACATAAGCTCACATGTATACTAGCTCGGCTACGGCTATAAAAGTAGATTGAGATTTCCCAACGATGGCCTACTTAAATAAAAATATTTATATATCAAAACCGAACAAAATTTCTTTCAAAATAAGTATCGCAAAGAAGCTCGGTACTCCTCTTAAAGTAACGGAGGGACAAGACCATCCCTCTAGATCAACGCCTGGAAAACCAGGTCCACAGAAGACGGGGAAGGAGACTGAGTCGGTCCACCGTCTTCTAGCAGAATCCGCTGCGAGGAGGGCTCCGATAAGCCAATCGGGCCCATCCACGTCGGGGCACCGGGTCAAAACCGGTCATCGGGGTGGCTTCTAAGCAGAGCGTCATCGCGGCTGGTTAGCGCCTCGCGACCGGGGAAACCCCGGCAACCTCGGCAGGCGGCGGGTCTGCAAGCCAGGGAGGTAAGCCGTCCAACCAGGACAGGAGGCGTGCTGCCTTCATACCGGCCAACGAAGATCCGGAGTTTGTGGCATCGGCGAAGGGGATGGAGCAGAGGCTTTGGGCCAGCGCAATCATCCCAGACTTCCAACCAGCCAAAATCGGAAAGGGAGCAGCCAAGACCCCTAACAAGCGGCAACGCTCGGCGGAGGACTAAGCCACACAGCCAGGCCAAGCCCAGCAAGCAAAGCGCGCGAAGACGCACCTGACCAACAGGTCTTTTGCGGAGGTGGCGAGGGGCAAAACCCTAGTTGGCGTCCTGGATAGGGGCGCCAAGGATGGTAATGTCCCCGTGACAAAAGTGGCACCTGGTGGAGGCAGAGCTCCAGGACCGCTTTCTGTAGGAACTTGCCGAGAACGGTGGACCCCCGCCCAAATGTGAGGACGCCGGGTGGCATCATGGCATGGTGAAAGCCATCGATGCACGCTCGGCGAGGCCTCTACATGAAAGGCGGTGGCGGCGCTCGAGGAAGTTTATCCGGAGCGAAACTGGAGGCCGTACGCTGGGAAGACGTCCCAAGCAGACCGAGGGCCCGATCGTGGGTGTCCGGTCAAACCCGCAGAACCTGAGAAGACTCTCAAGGTTCTGCAGGTCTGCAACCCCACCTTCCAACAGCAGATTGAAGGTGGCCAAGGTCGAGGAGGTCGCAAGACAGAGGCGACAGATAATCCTCGTCCTGAACGAGGAGTCGCTAGTGCTCCTTGGAGAGTCGTCAGGAGTGGTGGTAAGGTAAGATGACCATAGTCCCCTACAAAAACGACTCCAAGGAAAAGCAAGCCGAGGTCCAGCCAAACCTCGAGCTTGAAGTCCCGGAAGCGGGGAGCCAACCCGAGGCGCCGGACGTGGCGTCCATGGTGTCTGACGATATCCTGGATCGCTACGAGTCCGACGCGAGCGACCTGGCCAGAGGTCTCAGACGCATCGACGTCGGGGAGGACGACGACTCCCCGGAGAGCGGCGTCAACACGACTGTGGAGGAGGCGAGTCTCAGGAATGTCCCTGACACTCCTGCAGATTAACCTCCACCATTGTAAGGCAGCATGTGCTGCCTTATTGTCCACCTAGCCAAGGGTGGGGGCTACATAGTACTCATTCAGGAACCCTGGATCCTGGAAACAGGGTCTCCGGTTTGAGGACTCCTGATTATAAGCTACACTTAGCTGACTCCCCAGGTAAAATACGCACCAGCATTCTTGCAAAAAGAGAACTGCACTTATTTTTGCTCCCAAAGCTCTTAACGTTGAGCAGAACTGGGTCGAATACAAGGCAAGTCTGTCAACATACAACAAAGAACTCAGGAAAGCCAAACGCGCGTCATGGCGCCAGTTCTGCACCGAAATCGAGAGTAACTCCGTAGCCTCGCGCTTACGTAAAAGTACTCTCGAAATCAACTCCAACCTTGGGCTATTTGAGGAAAGCCGGCCAATCCTGGACGACATCCAGTTCCGAGTCGCTAAGCCTCCTTCTCAGTACACACTTCCCAGGCTGCGCTGTAAACAGACCAACCTGTAGAGCGCATCCGTCTAATGCCACGGGCTCAAATCTGAACCTGTAAAGTCAAGAGAATATATACTGGGCAATAAAAAGCTTCAAGCCCTACAAATCCGCGGGACCAGACGGCATCATCCCAGCCCAGCTGATCAAGCCGGACAAAGAGCCATATATTGGCTCAAACGGATTTACGAGGGATTTTTCTCCCCACGGACAAATCCCGAAGACATGGATTCGGGTCAAAGTTGTCTTCACACCCAGGCAGGCAAGCCCTCGCACACTGCCCCTAAAGATTTTAGACCAATAAGCCTGTCGTCCTTCCTCCTGAAGGCGATGGAACGGCTCTTAAGTCTGCATCTCAGGGCGACCATACCGCCGAGTCAAATCTCTGACTCTCAGCATGCCTATCGGAGGGGAAGATCCACCGAAACGGCCCTACATGCGATCACATCGATCATCAAATCGTCCCTCAGCTGCAAAGGAATATACCCTGGTAGCCTTTCTTGACATAGAAGGGGCCTTCAATAACATCATCCCGTCCGCCATCACGGGAGCACTGACTGACCTGGGGTTGACTCCCGGACGGTGAGTCTCATCGATCAGATGCTGCAATGCAGGACCGTTGAGGCATCACTGGGGACGTCAACGTCCACCAGGTTTGTCAACAGAGGGCACCCCGCAGGGGGAGTCCTCTCGCCCCTCCTATGGAACGTAGAAGTGAATGTACTGCTGCGGGAGATAGAGGACGGCGGTTGCCGCGTGGTGGCGTATGCGGATGACGTCGCTATAGCATTCTCTGGGAAGTTCCCTCAGACCCTATGCAAGTGCATGACAAGCACTCTCACAAACCTGTCACAATGGGCGGGCAAATGTGGGCTGAGTGCCAACCCATCTAAGACGGCACTTGTACTACTCACCAGGAAATACAAGATTCCGACACTTACCCCACCGAAACTATGCGGAGAGCCGCAATTTTCAGCAACCAAGCCAAAATACCTTGGCCTTATCCTCGATAGGAAGCTCATTTGGAAGCTGAGCATAGAAGACAGGGGTGAAGAAGGCCACAGTAGCCCTCTACACCTGCAGGAAAACCATCGGTCTAAAGTGGGGCATGACCCGTGAATAGTCGGATGGCTGTACGCCGCCATCATACGACCAATCCTCCTGATTTACGGAGTAGTGGTCTGGTGGCCAGCCTTGGACAAGAAAACTTGTCTTGACAAACTCACAAGAGTCCAACGCATGGCAGAGCTATGCATAACGGGCGGATTACGCACTACCCCAAGTGAAGCCCTCGACACTGTAACGAACCGTTACATTCGTATAGATATTCACACTGATAGCACTAAGTTACTTTTTCATACATATATCGATACACAAACAACACAAACACAGTACACCTTACTCTCTGTAAATTTCCAAGTCACACGCGCCGATCGATTCATGCAGAATCGACACACGCGCCACAGTCTCCCCCCCCGAGTTACACAACTCCACACAGGTCATTTCTCGGTGCAACCGAGTCAATGACCAAAGTGCCAAATCTAGACTCAGCTCATTTCTCGGTGCAACCGAGGCACGCGCTGGAGAACCCGACACCAACCCAGCACCCAGACTTGCGGACTCAGCACTCAAGATCGGGCTTAAATAGCCTCGAGCCCTCGATCAATCAGGGCAGTCCATCGCCTATCCTAAAACACGGCAGTCCATCGCCTATCCTAAAAACACGGCAGTCCATCGCCTATCCTAAAACACGGCAGTCCATCGCCTATCCTAAAACACAGCAGTCCATCGCCTATCATAAGCCAAAACGGCAGTCTATCAGCCAACGGTATTGGCAGTCCATCGCCTATTCTAAGTCGCGTCACCTCCGCGAGAACACTATATACGAAACCACTACACGACACAAGAAAAGACACAGAACACAAAATAAAAGCCAGTTAAATAATATCAAAAACCAAAACTCACAACGTGTCATCAATTCTTCGCCGAACCCTCAACGGAAATAAGGTAAACCCAACCAAATATTACCAAACACCAAAAACTCTGGTGTCAGCACTTTCCCTCACCGAGCGCGACACCTAACGGTGTTAACGTTCTTGTTCATCGCCAAGCGAATTACCTACACGGTAATTAGACCCCTACGCCTGCTCCACTTTCGGTCTCACGGCCAAGCCTTTGTTTTGAAGTCCCAACAATCTACAAAAATTCTTGTAGAGAACCCTGGACAGACTGAGCTTACCTCAGTCTGAAATAAGGAATCATTACAAGTGGCGCCCGAGCAGGGACTTTCGGAAACTTTAAAGAGATTTCAAAGCCAACCTTCTGGCAACTTTAAGGAAACTTAAAGAGAAACCTTAACACGAGGCTACGTGGATTAAAGACCCACGGCCATCGAGACAGAATATAAGAGCTAATCGTAGAGGTCCGGTAAAAACAAATTCGCCACCCGAATCCAGTCGCGAGTGCCGGGAAAGTAAAACGCAGTGATCAAGTGAAAAGTGCCCAAAACAACACAACGAAAAATCACCATGGAAGCCTACGAAGACGACGCGAGCATTGATTTCCACACCAGCGAGCCGGTCGCCAATCCAGGCGTCAGCATCGGCTGGATCTACAAGCGCCGCCGAGATGAGCTGGAGGCCTTCGCCAAGGAATTCAGGTTTGACACCGAAGGAACTGTTGAAGAGTTGCGCAAGAACTTTGCCATACTAGTCGCCGGACCACTCCCGCCGGGTGCCTGGACTCGCTTGGCAGAACTCGAGAGACAATACGCAAACCAGCAGGACGCTCCAAGTCCCCGCTGCCCACTAATCCAGGACCATCAGGCACCGGAGGATGGGACCCCAAAGCAGGCTTGCAAGTCCCCGCAGCCCCAGAGCCCGCGCCGCGACCACCAGTGGTCACAGCCGCCGATCTTCCAAGGCCACCCACTATGGAAACCTCCCGTGCGCCCACACAGAGAATTATACCGTCGATTGACGCACCCATAATCGGGCCCCGACTATAACCACGTCGCACGCACAGCGGAACGCATCCGCGGATGGGGCATCCAGTTCAACGGAGAAGATGACCCACTATCGTTTCTGGAACTACTCGAGGAACGCGCACGCGCCTACGGAGTGGACACCAACCAGCTGTCTCGAGCATGGCCGAACTACTCACCAACCGAGCCAATCGCTGGCACCGTACCAGCCAACTACAGGGCAGTTCCTGGGCACATTTCCGCCAGGAGTTTCTGACGTATTTTCTGCCGCCAAGGTATTTCGAACAATTGGAGACCAGATCCGAGGCCGCAAGCAAGCGGTGGGAGAACCATTCCAAGACTATCTCATTGAGATACGACTACTCATGCACCATGCCGAGTACGACCTAGCTAAGGAGCTCTATAGGATCTACGACAACGCCCTGCCAGGACTAAAACTATACGTGCGACAAGACGGAATTGAAAGCTTTGTCACAGCTAACCCGATTAGCGGCAGAGTACGAGCTTATTCACGAGAGGAAACACGCAACGACTCCCGCACCCATGCGAATCCCACCAAGAGACACCAGGCCGGCAAGACACCCAGACCGCAGAGAAGGTGAGTCCTACCGTACCCCCCTTTCGGAGACCCCAGTGGGATTCAGCCGACACACCGCGCAGACAGTCATCGAATCAAAATAATGCAACGAACCACGACGTCGCCCATCGAATGGTCACCACTCCCATTTCCAACCCTCGCGCAGCCTGTCGCCGATGTGGTCAAGCTGGACACGCCGCCTATGACTGCACCAACGCTTCGATCCTATTCTGCCCGGGATCAGCCGAGAACGACGCCTCCACAGACCCGCGACTAAGCAACCCACTACACGTGAACGACGGCCGAATAGTGGCGTTAGTCACAATAGTAGGACAAACAACGGAGGCCACCATCGACACCGGGGCATCCCGGTTTCGTCAGCGACAACCTGGCCCGACAACTAAACAACAACTCCAACCTGCAAGATGCATGCGTCCGCATACGCCTGGCTGACGGCTCAGTCAGAGAGATCACCTAAGTTCTACTGGCGCACATCAAGCTGGATCAACGAGAGGCCCAAATCCCACTCTGGTCCTCCCTAACATGCTGGAGCAAGTTATAGTCGGCATGGACTTCCTATGTGCCATCGAAACGACGATCCAATGCGGCACCACGCTGCTAAAGCTACAAGATCGCCACCTCACGCCAACGCCACCGTCAGTTCAATCCAACCACGTACAAGTCACCGAACCCAGCACCAAGAAATCTAGGTCAACAGCGAACACACTTCCCCGACCTACCACAAAAGAATACGGCCCCAATATCACAACGAAGAATACGACACCGAAAAACCAACCACAGCGAACACGTCCCCGACCTACCCCAAAGAAGACGGCACCCAATAATGCAACGAAAGAATACGACACCGAAACCAACCACAACGAAAGCGAAGAACCGGCCCACAACGGAAAACACGAATCCGAAGCAAGCACCGGTAAACTGCAACCAAGCAAACGGAAAACGAATCCAACGGCCACTACGGAGCACCCGCGTCCCTAAGCCAAACCCAGGAACACACATCCCAAACACACCACGAGGATCTCACACACACGAGACAAGAATCAACACACTTGAACCAGGCGCTCGACACAGGAAGCCCAGGATCAAAACAAACTACGGGCACACGCACCCCGAACCAACCACAAGGATCTCACACACGAGACAAACCCCAACGAACTGGAACCCGCTCGACACAGGAAGCCCAGGTCCAAGTTCAGCCACAGTGCACCCATGCACCCTACCCTCAACGGAGAGGTGAACCCACGGACACCCTCAAAGGGCGACAACCAGCCCCGAACAACGACAACGGCAGCAACAGTGCAACAACCAAACCACGAGGGAAACAGCCACGCAAATCCCTTGCTGGTCGGGTCCAATCATCGAACTAATATCCACAGAACCTCTCCACTCGGAACCGGAATCTAGCTCGATGACCCCCCGAAACACCGACCGCAGCCCTGTCGTACCCACGGCCGACGCCACACCGATTTTCGCCAACCCACTGGAGTACCTTCCGCGTACTGACGTGCCCACTAGCGCCATGCACCACGCCATGCCTAACACCACGTCCGAAATCTTCGTCGCCCAAACAAGTCGTTGCTGCGAACACAGAGTCGTCACTGAGACCCGCCTGGCCATACGTAGATCTGGAGACATTACCCCCAGATATACCGCCAGACCCACGAAGCTACGCCGCACTCACGGCCAACGCTACTCCGATCGTCGCCCACATAAGCGACTACCCACGTAGGATCGAACACCCCAGCGCGTTCGACACAACTATCCTCCCAGAAGACCCCTGCCAGCCCAAGGATCCTGACACCCCTGATCTCACCGAACCCGATCCAGAACTGATCTCCGATCCCTGGCCGCCGGACATAGCGCCACAGATCCAAGAGTTTCTGGACACAGAACTTCCAAAGTTCAATAATCTCCACGGGACCTCCAACATAGCCGAGCACACCATCGTCATGAGGGATAATCGACCCATCAAACAGAGGTACTACCCAAAGAACCCAGCCATGATGCGGATTATCGACGAGCAAGTCGACCAATTGATTCAAGAAGGTCTCATCGAACCCTCACGAAGCCCACACAGCGCCCCCATCGTACTCGTACGTAAAAAGAACGGCAAATGGCGCATGTGCGTGGACTACCGACAACTCAACACTCACTCTATTCCTGACGCATACCCACTGCCCAGAATCAACTACATCTTGGGCGCCTACAGAACGCATCGCTTCATAACCACCCTCGATCTAAAGAACGGATACTGGCAAATACCCATGGCCAACGGAAGCAGAGAAGCCACCGCCTTCACGGTCCCCGGCAGAGGTCTCTATCAATGGAAAGTGATGCCCTTCGGATTACATTCTGCACCAGCAACATTCCAACGGGCCCTTGATACCGTGATCGGAGCCGACATGGAACCCTACGCATTCGCATATTTAGACGACATTGTCGTCGTCGGACGAGACTTCAAGGACCACCTACACAACCTGACAATAGTCCTCGCCTTCGGAAAGCGAACCTGCGGATAAACGCGGAAAAGTGCACATTTTTCCAAAACCGGATCAAATATCTTGGTCACGTCATCAGCGAAGAAGGTATCCACACGGACCCCGACAAGATTGCCGCCGTCAAAGAACTCAAGCCACCCACGAACCTAAAAAAGAACTACGTCAGTGCATCGGAATGGCATCCTGGTACCGAAGATTTGTGCCAAACTTTGCTACAGTAGTCCAACCAATGTCTCAGCTACTCAAGAAGGGACAAACATGGACATGGACCGCAGATCAACAAGCGGCCTTCGACCAACTAAAGGAACTACTCACGACCGCTCCTGTACTTGCTTGCCCCGATTTCAACGTCAAGTTCTCACTACAAACCGATGCGAGCAACCTCGGCATAGGCGCCGTACTCACGCAGGAGATCGAAGGAAAGGACCGCGTCATCGCCTATGTCAGCCGACGCTTGAACCAGGCCGAAGGAAACTACTCCGCTACAGACAAGGAATGCCTCGCCGTCATTTGGGCAATCCGAAAACTACGATGCTACCTAGAGGGGATACCGGTTCGACGTTATAACAGACCATCTCGCGCTGAAATGGCTAAATACTCTGGAAAGCCCCTACGGAAGAATAGCGAGATGGGCGCTCGAACTCCAACAGTATCAGTACGACGTCCACTATAGACCAGGGAAACAAAACGTGGTTGCCAATGCCCTGTCCGACAACCCTTGGAGACGCTAGCAAGAATCAAATAGGGACGCAACATCTTGCCCCTGGCTCACACGAAGGATTCAGCAAACCAAAGAAGAACCCGATAAATACCCCGACTACGTTTTCGAAAAAACGGAGAACTCTACGAACATCTGGGCCACGGAGCCGACGATCACGACCATGGCTGAGGAAGCAAACGACACCAGCGATCACAACGACCCCTGACGACGGAAAACCACCAATAGAAACGCCAAAACACGTTGGCCAGAAACTTTGCCGACCCAGGGTAACCAAAGCGGCCAATTGCAACCCACCCGGAAGAAAGGGGGGTGTAACGAACCGTTACATTTACACTCACCATATTATTACCATATGTAATACTTTATAAGACCCAATACAGAACACAAAACACCATACCACATTTTGTAACAACAACACAAACACCATACATCTGACACTGTACAATTTCCAAGTCCCACGCGCCGATCGATTTCTGCCGAATCGACACACGCGCCATAATTTCCACAAGAGTTACCCAACTCCAGTTTCCCCGCCGAGTTACACACAACTCCACGCAGGTCATTCCTCGGTACGACCGAGCCAATGACCACAGCCTGGACTCAGCTCATTTCTCGGTGCATCCGAGGCAATGACCGGGTCGGTGGCACGCGCTGGAGAACCGACACCAACCCAGCCCCAGACTTGCGGACTCAGCACTCGAGATCGGGCTTAAATAGCCCGAGCCCTCGATCAATCAGGGCAGTCCATCGCCTATCCTAAAACACGGCAGTCCATCGCCTATCATAAGCCAAAACGGCAGTCCATCGCCTATCCTAAAACACGGCAGTCCATCGCCTATTCTAAGTCGCGTCACCTCCGCGAACACTATACACGAAACCACTACACGACACAAGAAAAGACACAGAACACAAATAAAAACCAGTTAAATAATATCAAAACCAAAACTCACGAAGTGTCATCATTTCTTCGCCGAGCGCGAACATAAACAAATCAGGTGACACAACAAGCCATATTGTTGCATACACCAAAATTCAGGTGTCAGCGTTTTCCTTTCATCGCCAAGTGCGATCGCCCAAAGCACCTACACGGTAACAAGACTCCACGCCCGCTCCACTTTCGGTCTCACGGCCAAGCCCTACCCTAAAGTTCCAGCAATACTACAAAATTTCTTGTAGAGAACCCTGACAGACTGAGCTTACCTCAGTCTGAAATAGGTATCATTACAACACCATGTTTTACCTTCTTCTACCTGTAGAGAACTTATGGGGAAAAAGGTCGCAACACTCTCCGCCTTTTAGAATGAGGGAATCCAACCTGTGGAAAACCTCCACGGTTGGCCACTCGGGAATCTAATAAAACTCCGCAACTTCCAGAGAGGACAGACTACTGCATCCCAAGTGACTACCTCTCGACGCCTTTCCATGTATCCATCCCACTCAGGGAGGACTGGGAGAGGGGCGAACCTAGACCTGCAAACGCGATCCACTTCTACATTGATGGCTCAAAATTAGACGGCCCGCGTGGGAGGGGGGGTCTTCTGCAACGAGCTCTCAACATCAGTCTCTGCTTCAGACTTCCGACCACTGCAGCGTGTTCCAGGCAGAGGTCTTAGCCATCAAGGAGGCCGTTTCCATTGTCTCCAAGCTATCTTTAGACGGACACTCAGTGTGCGTCTTCTCGGACAGCCAAGCAGCCCTCAAGGCTCTAGGCTCTATTGCGTCGAACTCAGCGACCGTTAACGACTGTCGCAGGTCTCTAAATGAGACCGCAGAGCAGTTCGATCTCTCCCTAATATGGGTCCCAGGACATAGGGACATTTTCGGGAACGATACCGCCGACGTGCTAGCTGAGGAATTACTGTACCTCTCCTTCCGGAGAGGGAGCAAGTGGCGATGCCTTTAGTTACGTGCAGGCTATTAACGCACGAGGCATTCGACTTCTGCAGAAGTTGTAGGGACGAGGAGGAGGAGAAGTAGGTTCACCACTTCTTCTGTCTCTACGGTTCCTCAGGGCCCCTTTCCCTACAGACATTTCGACCTTTCCGAAACCAAACCGGTGACTCTGTCTAGATACATCCAGGCCACCGGATGGGACTGCCCTTAGCTCGGCACTTAGTTGCTCACCACGGTTGAGGCCAGGAGAAGGGGCTCGCGCTCCATGCGGCATCACAATGGACCAAGACCAAGACTAACTGGACCAAGTGAGCGGGGGGTTTTGTTGGATACAAAGCCGTTAACTGGTAATTTTGCTAAAGAATATGTTGCCGTTTTTTAAATTGATAAATTTAGTCGATATAGCCCTGTAGCCCTGTAACCCTATAACCCGATATAGGGGTCTGTCTGTCCGTCGTGTTTGACGAGTATTGCACGGAGACTATGAGATCTAGAGCAAATGTTTATTCCTGACTTATGTGATATCTCACTCCTTAAAGAGTATTTTAAAAAGAGAAAGGGCGTGTTGTGTCTTTTAAACCGGTACTCAGCCAGTACCATGTGATTTATGTGGTTTTAAAAACATTTTATCATTTTCTACATTTTACATTTTTTTCTGCATCCGTCATCTACATCACTTACACTGCACGGCTGAAAGGTTGGCGGCTACATGCTGAAAATTAATTATCATTGAGATTAACTGAGATTAATTATCATCATCATTGTGGCTATAATAATGATCCGATCCAATCCGGATTCGGCATTCTGGTAAATATGGATATTCTCTACGATACTGAATTTTTCGTTTTTTTCTATATGCAAAATTGTGGATTTTTGTCTTTTGTAGTGGCGGGAAGGGGCGTTGCAAAATTATGAAAGAAACTTGTTCTGAAGTGATATCACAGGAGTCTGCACAAAAAGTTTGGTTGCTCTAGCTCTTATAGTCTCTGAGATCCAGGCGCTCATTTGTACGAAAGGGCAAAGCCGACACGTTTATATTATATGTGAGAGCGAGCGAGAGGGAACTATGTTTATTGAAGTGGTTTTCTCTATTGTGTCTATACCAATGATCCGATCCGATTCAGATTTGATAGATATGGACTGTTTCTGTGATTCTGCATTTTTCGTTTTCTGTTATCTTCACATCTGTGAATGCCACAGATGTGCGCTCTTTGTGGGGGCGGAAGGGGGCAGGGCGAAATTTTCAAACATTTTGGTTGCTCTAGCTTTAATAGCCTCCGAGCAATGGGCGACAAACAAGACGGGCAGACAGCAAATACCACAAATACAATATACCCTTTAACTCTTCGAGTAAAGGGACGAACCCTTTGTAGACGAAATTTCACAATTTTGAAAATAGTAGAAAATGGAGTATCGTGGAGAATGACCACGTCTGCCAGATAGTCGCAAATGAAATATCTTTGAGAATGATCACGTCTACCAGATTGCAAAATATGGTTTTGATCGGTTATAGCTACAATAATGAAATGAATTTTCAGCAGGTAGCCCCCAACACTGATAACCGATACTGATTCCCTCTATCGCTCTCACACTGCTCAAATATACTGCCTCGTGCAGTTTACGCATGTTGTTGTGAGAAGTGATGTAGATGTAGATGTAGATGAGAGATACAGCCAAAAATTTTAAAATTTAAAAACTGATAATATATTTTACATTAATCACATGCGTACTGACTGAGTACGGGTATAAAAGTCGTGTCGCGTTAACGGCGACTCAATACGTTCGTTCTCGTTATATATCGTTATCGTTAGCGCTGGATAAACAGCTATGTATTTATGGATATTATTCTTATTTATTCAATAACTTACCTTTATTCGTTCTATAGTGGATATATTCGTCTGTATGCAATCAAAACCAGTGATATATACACCGATTATCAAAATACTGGAAAAACGAAACGAATTTGTAATTAAATATCATAATGTTTTTCCGCATCATTACTGTTGAAGCTGCCGATCTTTTTCGTCAACTATGACTCCACAAGTACAAATAATATTATCCCTTTGTAGATTTTTATTATAAAAGTTTATTGTTCGATTTGATTTATTGATATTTTCCTTCATATTTGAAGGATATTTAGACCGTACAAGCAATGTTTGCAGAAAAGTGCGAAGTCATTCGATCGTTCTCTTTCGTAGTGACCAGATTTATTTATTTTTTTTTAATCGCTCCGCATTTTTCCTCTTATTTTATACAAACAGACTGTTTTTTTTCATAATTAATTTACTAAATTATTCTTCAACTGAATTTGCTATCCTTAACCGCGGGTTAGCCTACCTAATAATTCTGTAAAAACACAACTTATTTAATTCCTATTTGCGTCGAAGAGTAAAAGGGTATATTGTATTTGTGATAAAGTGGATGTGTGTAAGACAGAGAAGGAATCGTTTCCGAACCCATAAAGTATGTATCAGCAGCAAAAAATTTAAAATGTAAATAACTGATAACAAATTTGAAAATTCCACATAAATCAATATGTGCAGTAACGCTGGCCCTCATTAGCTGTTGATCAAGTCTACTCTCCTATGATTTTATGATTTCCATTTAAGCATAGTTTTAATTTGTCATAATTAGTCATAGTTTGCCTGGCACTGTGGTCTGGTTGCTATCTGTCTTAAATTGTTTTTTTTTTTAATTTCAAGAATTAATCATTATGCATTTTGTTATCGTCTGTGCCAAAAAAACCTAAAAGAAGAAGATCACCCACGATCAGCCGCGCATACCTAGCTGATATACTTTTCTGCTACCTTCGAGCCCGCACCCAACTTCGTAACTATTACACCCATTTCGATGTCCGCCCTGATATTGGACGAGTTTACGAAGCTAAATAGTCTTATGATTGGTCCGCTTTTGTACTTGTGGACTGACGTTATGATAAGCACAAAATTTGTTACAATGTACTTGATAAACTTTTTATTTCTTTTGCCCCATTTTTTGTCGGATAAGACCTGGAAAGCTCCCTTGACTTACCAAAAGCTATCCAGTCTAAAAACATAAATTCAGGACTTTATACAACATTTCAAGAACTTTTTTTGCTTCTTCTGTCTCTCTCTACTATGTAATAGCATGATCAAATTTCACTGTTCTTAACACCTAATGCTATAAAAACCTATAAAATTTACCTATTACTTAAAATTACCTGTTACCGCACATCCATTCTGGCAATCATTTTATTAATTCGTCGGCAAACAATGATCGGCCATTGCCGATATTTCGTCCCATTTTCTTAAATCAATGAAAGCTACTCTGGTTTTCATATCCATGCAGTTTAAATGAATGTTCACTGCTTCATTATCTTCGACTAGTTAAGCTGGTGTTTTCACCAGGTCCTGACGGAGTCAATGAACGCTACTCTGGTTAGTCGTATTCATTCAGTTTATCTAGATCGCATTTGCGTTTTCAGCCCCATGTTAATTTCTGTGTTGACCTTTAACCATTCAGCCTGCCAATCAATTCTTCATGTGTTCCCCGAACTGGAAGAAATTTTGTAATGTTCCGCTCCATAAGAAAGGAAGTAAGTTTTACTCAAAGAATTATAGAGGAATATCGAAGTTATCCGCTATTCTTAAAATGTTTGCTAAGGTGTAGGGCAAATGTTTGCGCTTGGCGAAGAAAATGCTGACACTTGAGTTTGTTTTATAATGTCTTTTAATTGTGTTTATGTGGTTTTTTTGTAAGTAGGAAGCTGGTGTATTCTGTGCCGGGTTTTGGCTGTTGGACTGCCTGTTGATGGACTGCCCTAACTGTTAGACTGAGACTTCGTTTGGGGATTCGTTTTCCAGTTTGTTTGCTGGTGTTTACCAGTACTTATTTTGGATTTCTGTTTTCCGTTGTGGGCCGGTGCTTCGCTTTCGCTGTGGTTAATTTCGGTGTCTTATTCTTCGTTGCGGTGTTGTGTGCCGTATTCTTTGTGGTAGGTCGGGGACTTGTGTTCGCTGCGGCTGGCTTGGGTTTCTTGTTGCTTGGTTCGGTGACTTGTACGTGGTTGGTCAGAACTGATGGTGGCGTCGGCGTGTCACCATCGTCACTATCCGTCCGTCGTTCACGCGTAGTTGGTTGCTTAGTCGCGGGTCCGGGGAGGCGACGTTTTCGGCTGATCCCGTGTCAGCCGAAGGCGCGTGTCGTTTCCTGACGTGTCTCGGCGGCAGCAGTCGAGGGCAGCATGCGATGGGCGACGTCTTGGTTCGTCGTCCTGGTTTGATTTGACGACTGTATCCGGGGTTGGCCTGCTGAGTCACCATGAGTTCTCCATAATGGCGTCCGGTAGGAATCGTCTTTACTTTGCTCTGGGTGCTTTGCCGGCCTGGTCTCTCTCGGTGCGGGTATGGTCGGGAAGTTCCGCTCTTGAATGCTTGCTGCACGTATAGCTGGCATCCTGGCAGGGGCGTTGTCGTAGATTCTGTAAAGCTCCTTAGCTGCGTCATACCCGGCGTGGTGCATGAGTAGCCAATTCTCGAAGATAAAGTCCTTGAACGGTTCTCCTGCCGCTTGCTTGTG
This sequence comes from Drosophila bifasciata, assembly GCA_009664405.1. Classification (NCBI taxonomy): domain Eukaryota; kingdom Metazoa; phylum Arthropoda; class Insecta; order Diptera; family Drosophilidae; genus Drosophila; species Drosophila bifasciata. The sequence goes on along the minus strand of CM019042.1, from coordinate 20,178,953 downwards.
GGCTCGGATCTGGTAGTCCAATTCTCGGTAATACCGTGGTGGCAGGAAATGAGTAGTTCGGCCATGGTCCGAGGCAGATTGTTTGTTTACACTACATACGAGAGTGCGCGTACCTCGAGCAGTTACAGAAACGAAATTGGGTCATTCTCTCCGTTGTGGATTCCCCATCCGCGGATGTTTTTCGCTGTGCGTGCGACGTGGCTGTTGTCGAGCCCGTTCTTGTTTGCGTCGATCGATGGCACTAATCACTGCGTGGTCGAGCGGGAGATCGGGGACTTGCAAGCTGGCTTTGGGAAGCGGCCTCTGTGTGTCTGATGGTCCCTCCAGCTCGTCTCGGCGGCACTTGTAGATCCAGCCGATGCTGATGCCTACATTGGGGGACTTCTCTCCAGTGTGGAGCTCGGTTCGTGAGGTCTCTTCGTAGGATTCAGGGCGATTGCGTTGAGTTGTCTCCGCGGTGTTTTGGGCACTGTCTCTCTGTGAAACCGAAAGAAGAGCGTTGGGTAACCGTGCTCTAGCTTGTAGGGCAAATGTTCACCGGCACCACGTTTGTTGGGGGCAGCTGATTCCGCAAGTTCCGTCATTACGTGCTCGGGTTTTGTGCTGCTCGGGTTTTGTGTTGAGGCAAGGGGTCGTGTTGGTGTTGCTCGATTTCCCTACCGGGAGTTGATCGAGTTACGAGGATTCTTATAATTATTCTGGCATAGTCTAGGTGGTTCGCTGTTTCTTATGTCTAGAGGGTAGGGTATCTTGCGTCCTATAGAATGTAGGTTGAATGGTTGAATAAAAGCCAGTGGCTTAAAGGTGGATAAGTTTAATTTCTTTTTATGCCAGGGAGATAGCTTCATTTAAGATAAGAGTGTAAAATTTTCGTCCCACATTATTGTTTATACTGAAACCGGGTTAAAGCCGCAGATCCTTAGTTCCGAAGTTTTGGAAGATCGGTACACAATCTTGAGAAATGAACCATTTGTCTCGACGTGGAGGACGTGAGGACACTCCTCAGTGCAGTGGAATCTTACCTCACCTCGGAACATTTCATATTCCAGGTTTAACAATTTCTGCACGCAAAACTGATTCTTTTCTATTTTCATTACTTGCTCGTACATTCCACCTCCCTTGGATATCTATATATATGAGCAGCACCTGTCCGCGCTAAGAACTGTTTCTCCCTAGCTGTCAGATAAAGACCACATTATCGTTCTTGGTGATTTCAATTTTCCAGGTGCTGTTTGGTTCTCGGAAAACGAATATAATAACTTTGTGCCCATGTCACAACATGACTTTATTGACGGCTTGCTTAGCCTATCCCTGTCTCAAGTCAATCACGTGAAAAATTGTTTAGGTCGATTGTTCGATCTGTGCTTTGACTCGGATCCGGCGTTGGGTTGCTTAAACGAGCCCTTTCACACACTATACACCTGAAAACAGTACCTGAAGACTCCTACCATCCTACATTCGAAGTATTGGTCGATATTGGACCATCTGTATTGGATCGATCGGGAAGGCTATCTGAATATGTCCGCTGTTTTCGAAAAGCCGAAGCTTGATACCCTTATTAAGGATTTTAATTGGTCCGGTTTAGGTCGATTGTTCGATCTGCGCTTTGTCTCGGATCCGACCATAGCGTTGCTTAAACGAGCCCTTTCACACACTATACACCTGAAAACTGTACCTGAAGACTCCTACCATCCTACATTCGAAGTATTGGTCGATATTGGACCATCTGTATTGGATCGATCGGGAAGGCTATCTGAATATGTCCGCTGTTTTCGAAAAGCCGAAGCTTGATATCCTTATTAAGGATTTTAATTGGTCCGGTTTGTACTTATGCACTGACTTTATGAAAGGTAACTTGAAGACAGATGTTATTTACACCGATTTCAGTAAATCATTCGACTCTGTTAACTATTCCTTCTAGCCCAAAAAAACTTAACCTGTTAGCGATAGATTTACCTTTGTTATGGGTTTCAACGAGCACTTTTCAACAAGTCCATTTCTTCACTTGTTCAGGTTACTTCTGGAGTACCACAGGGCAATCAGTATTAATAATCTTATGAGTACTCATGTATGCGGATGATGTTAAACTCTGTGACCAGTATAAGGACATTTATTTCACTCTTGATATTAACAACTTTCAGTCAAAGTTTTTTTTTTTGCAAATATGTTACATCTTAATGCTTCGAAATGCAAAGTAATGGAATTTCATCGCTCCAGCCCTTGCTGGCTCCTTACACCCTGTTAATGTGTAATTTTTTGTATGGGTTGCTTACGGTACATAAACCGTCTACAGTTAAGTCGTCGCAACTAGCACTTAGCCAGTTGGACTGCGGAGTGGGTTTCCTTTTGATGAGCAAGTTGAAGTCTGAAGACACGGCGGCAGCCTCTGATGATTGGCTTCTATGGAAGATGAGTACAGGTAGTATGTTGTACTAGGACGAGACTGATTCTAATACTAATTTATTGACCAAATGCATATACTTACATATATAGCTAACAGTGGTAATCTTATTGTGTGGAAAAAAAAGGGTGAACAGGCTCCCTGCGAGTATGTATTTTTAGAAAGAGTGCAGTAACCCCTATGCGTGGGATCATATTCAGTGCATCCGTAGCTACTTGACCGTAATAAATTAATCAGTTTATTGCTTGATCCCTAATAGAGGGTTCTCGTTGACAAGTGCTATTGTCTATTCTTCGAGGATAATGCATATTTCGTGTATTAATATTTCAGAATATGAATGACATGGAAAATTTAAGTTATGACTATTTGTATGTGACAGTGCTTAGTATTTTCTTTTAGGTTTAAGTTCTGCGACTGAACATTCTTCGGCCGTTGAACTGGTGTTCAACCATCGCCACAGTTGACGAAAAAACGGCGTGGCATGGGAATAGATAATGATGGTGCTTCACGATGATTATTACATGTGACATCGCTAAGGGCAGCATAAGCAGCAATGTGATAATGCTGCACTATTATGAGTTCGTGTGGCAAGTTTTAACGATCGACTGTTACTTGTTGCTGATGAAGATCATTAAGTTCTTGGTATCCTGTATCCGTTGTTTGGTTGTAAAGTGTAAGGTTGGTGGCGCTGATGATTTTGCTGATACTCTTACGTTGCCAAATCGGGTATATGTTGACTGTACTTCGTTTGTTATTGTGCCTAAGGTGGTGATGCTTATTTCTGTGTTATGAGAAGTGCATCCAGGAGACAGTGAAAGTAAACAGTTCCTTTCACTTTTATGGTTGATCTCGGTGGATGTTCACAGCTACTACGGGTGTTTTAACATCGAACAACCTCAACTTGTTGAGTCCCATAACGGAATTTGTATGATGCTGAAGACATCTCGTTGAATTGTTGAGACCAGAGGCAGAGTCACCTTGAATACGACGTGTGAGGCAGTCGGAGTTCCTTCGGCTCGCATGTCAACATTTTGAGTTGTGACAGGCAACATTTGATCTGGTGGCAAATGATCCCGTATTTGGTCTAGCTGATATCTTAATTGCTCAGAACACACTAGTGTTGGGCTTATTTTCCGACGATTTTCCGATTTCCCCTCTTACTCTTTTGTTCTAGAACATACTCTTACTGATTTGATACCCATTGAGCTTTGAGAAGGCTCAGAGGGTGCCTAGCTGAGGCCATCTGACGAGTCGCACTTGCGGGTAGCGGACGGCTTACTGGGTAGGCTAGTTACGAATAAGCTGGCATCCCAAGGAAATTCAACTAAGTTGACTCTGAGGGGGAGTACCGAAAATAAACATTCCCGGACTGCCAGCGGGTGTTCGCGGCAAATCAACACTGACGATGCGTTTGTGGTGCCGCCTATTTTAAGTACCTCACACACTTTCCTTTCCTACACACTACCTACCCACATGGGGCGCCACCCACCCCAGAACTGGCTCCTAAAACCGACACCTTGGCAGAGCGGCAATGAAAATGTTGCATCTCTGCAACCCACACCTTCCTTCCTCGGACTGGAAGGTGGTGAAGGGTGAGACGACGACAGGCCCCACAAACCAAGCGGTAGTCGTCCTCAACAAGGAGTCGCTGGCCCAGATCGAGACACCTAGAGGCGAGCTGAACTTCGGCTTCAGCTCAGTCACCATAAAGGTGTATAAGTCAGATACAGCGGCCGAGGCGCGTCCTGTCGACAACCGAGTCGAGCAAGACGCTGCCTCGAAGATCAAAGCACCTGACTGCGAGCTGGAGTCGGAACAGGACGGCTATTCCTGTGACACGATGTTCATGCATGACTTGAATGCTTGAATGCAAATCGGAGCAGACGTAGTCCTAATCCAGGAGCCTTGGGTAGTAGCAGACAAGGTATGTGGCTTGGCGACGAAGGAGTACAAGCTAATCGCTGGTCAAAACAAAGGTAAAATTCGCACCTGTATACTTTCTAGTAAGCACCCAAACATCTTTCTGCTCTACAACTTTAGCAACGCGACAACACGGCAGTTAGCCTAGACCTGCAAGGGACACACCTGAGGCTGGTGTCGTCCTACATGGCGCACGAGGAAAGCGATCCTCCAGGAGAAATGATACGCACGCAAACCAGCGACGGCGAAAGTTCGGACCTAGGCCTTTTAATCGGCTGCGATGCCAACGCTCACCCCACACAATGGGAGAGCTCGGACACAAATGCGAAGGGTGAGTCACTATTAAGATTTATCCTTACCTCTAATATAGTAATTTTTAATTTGGGGTAACCCCACATTCTTTATAAAGAACTGACAGGACGTCATTGACCGCACTCTATTGTCTCACAAAATGTCTGACTTAATCGAAAGCTGGAAAGTCCTAGAGGACCATTCCTTCTCCACAGTTACATCAAGACAAAAATGAGACTCGAGTGCTCAAAACCAATTGACTACATCAATCCCAGGAAAAACAACTGGGATAGATATACTACAAAAATGGAGGAACTTTTCCCCATCATAGCACCACGGTTCCCGGACACTCAAGATGACTTTAAATCGTCTAAAGGACACATTTACGGAAGCATGCAACAAGTCCTTCACGGCAGCATGCCCCGCAACAAAACCGAAAAAGGAAAAATACACCCCATGGTGGTCAAAACAAATAGATATCCTACGTAGGAGAAAAGCAGGGGCTGTCTTAAACAGAGCCAAAAGCGCCAACGTGGACGAACACTGGGAAGACTACAAACATAGTCTAGCCCTCTATAAAAAAAAAAAGAAACAAGAAAAGCAAAAGAGCCTCGTGGAAAAAAATTTGCACAGAAATAAAGGAAACATCAGAAACAGCAAGGCTGCGTAAGATTCTCTCAAAACTACCACCTCGGTGGGATACCTTAAGAGTTACGATGGTACGTGGACTAGCTCCAGTGAGGAGTCCCTACACATCTAACTAGATACTCACTTCACCGGTGCACCCGGGGCCAGGGCCATTGAGCCGACCTACTCACCTATAGAGGGCTTGGTCACCCGATGGCACACATCCTCTCGATACGGAACAACAGCTGGGCAATAAACAGCTGTAACCCGTATAAATCACCAGGCCCTGACATGATTATCCCAGCCTAATTACAAAAGGCAGGAAACATGGCAACCAACTGGCTTCAAAGTATATTTTCAAAGATACTTATAGTGGGAAATATTCCTAACCATTGGCTTAAGGCAAAGATTGTTTTTATTTCCAAAGCGGGAGAAGCCTAGCTCTCCACCGCAAAAGACTTCAGACCAATCAGTCTCTCGTCCTTTCTCCTCAAGACATTTGAGACACTAGTTGGACTACAACTAAGGACTACGATAAATCCAAAATGCTGTCAGATTAGGCTTCCGGATCAAATGATTCCAAGGGAAGTCACAGCAATCGGGGAAGCTCTGAGCTGCATCAAACAGTTGCCTTTTTCGGCAACCCATATAAACATCTACCGTGACAGCCAAGCAGCGATCAAATCACTAAATGCGATTACATCGAACTCGGCTACTGTAGCAAAATGCCGCAAATCTCACGAGATGGCTGAGCAGTTTGCTATTAGCCTGATATGGGTCCCGGGTCACCAGGACATTAATGGTAACTGCATAGCAGATGAACTGACCAGAGCTGGCACTACTACCTCCTTTCTTCACAACAAGGAGGACATAATGCCTATGGCCATCTGAAAGCTCATCATAAAAGCAGTTCATGCGACTAAACAACAGTCGGTGGCGAAACCTCTCCTCAAGACATTTGAGACACTAGTTGGACTACATATAAGGACTACGATAAATCCAAAGATGCTGTCAGACGCACAACACGCCTACAGGAAGGGTAAATCCACAGAAACGGCACTTCACGAAGTAATCACTTGGGTGGAAAAATCCCTTCATTCAAAGGAATATTCCCTAATTGCCTTTCTCGATATCGAGGGACCCTTCAATAACGTCATACCAAGAGCCATCACGGAAGGTCTGACGAGCCTGGGGTGGACGATCACTTGACGACGCTTATCGATCAATTGCTCAACATGCAGGACGGTGACGTCGTAGATGGGGTCGTCCATTCAGTCAAGGTATGTCAACAGAGGCACACCGCAGAGTGGGGTTCTGTCTCCCCTTCTATGGAACATATCATATCACAAGATTCTGTGTGACCTGGAAGGGGGGGGCTGCAAAGTGGTGGCATACGCGGATGACGCTGCTATAATCTTCTCCGGGAAAATTCCCTCAAACACTCTGCGACCTAATTTCAGCAAAGCTTGCAAAATTGTCAGATTGGACAAAATCGCGCGGACTGGGAGTAAATTGCTTGAAAACGGAAACTTGTACTATTTTCACGTAACTACAACATTCCGCACCTCAACCCTCAATGCTTAACGAATGCAGGCTATCCTTCAGCGATAGTGCCAGTTACCTGGGGTTGGTAATTCACAGTAAAACTCAACTGGATCCTAAATATTAAAGAAAGAGTGAAGAAGGCTACGATAGCCCTCTACACTTGCCATTGGGCTAAAGTAGGGCATTGACCCAAAGTATAGTCCAATGGATATATCTATTAATAGTTAGACCAATACTACTCTGCGGAGTCACGGTGTGGTGGCCCGCCCTATCAAAGAAGTCCATCACCAAACTGCTCGGCTGCTACGCACCACACCGAATGATGCGCTAAACGCTGTCCTGTGCCTCCAGAGTCCTGACCTTGCGGGAAAGGCTCAGGCACTCACGGCAGCAATTCGTCTCAGAGACTACGTCCAATGGGTACCGCAAAAACATGGGACACTCATCCATTATAAAGGGAAACAACAGCCAGCGGGTGTTCGCGGCGAATCAACACTGACGATGCGTTTGTGGTGCCGCCTATTTTAAGTAGCTCACACACCTTCCTTTCCTACACACTACCTACCCACATCCAAACCCCCACACTCACCTCACACCGGGGCGGACTTAGAGTGTCATACGAACCGTGACGAGAGTCAGTCTGGCTGGGGCCCGGTATAAACACTAGCCCAGTCGTTAACGGTGTGCTCAGGAACTTGGCAGCCTCCTGTTTTAAGTATGCCTTATGCGGGCAATGCGAATCCCTGCCCGGACGGACCTTGTCCCTTTGCATCTCGAGCATGGCAAGATTTAATGGCCAACTGGGAGCAATCTCAAACCGGAAAAGGCAGCGGGCCAAAGGCCTGGACCCAGGCATTGCTCGGCGGAAAGTGCTGGGGCGAACCCTTAGGGTCCCATCCCAGTTCTGGGGTGGGTGGCGAATCGGCTCCTAAAACCGACACCTTTGGCAGAACAATGAAAATGTTGCATCTCTGCAACCCACACCTTCCTTCCTCGGACTGGAAGGTGGTGAAGGGTGAGACGACGACAGGCCCCCACAAACCAAGCGGTAAATCGTCCTCAACAAGGAGTCGCTGGCCCAGATCGAGACACCTAGAGGCGAGCTGAACTCCAGGCTTCAGCTCAGTCATCATAAAGGTGTATAAGTCAGATACAGCGGCCGAGGCGCGTCCTGTCGACAACCGAGTCGAGCAAGACGCTGCCTCCAAGATCAAAGACACCTGACTGCGAGCTGAGTCGGAACAGGACGGCTATTCCTGTGACACGATGTTCATGCATGACTTGAATGCTTGAATGCAAGCGGAGCAGACGTAGTCCTAATCCAGGAGCCTTGTGTAGTAGCAGACAAGGTATGTGGCTTGGCGACGAAGGAGTACAAGCTAATCGCTGCTCAAAACAAAGGTAAAATTCCGAGCCCTGTATACTTTCTAGTAAGCACCCAAACATCTTTCTGCTCCACACCATTTAGCAATCGACAACACGGCAGTTAGCCTAGACCTGCAAGGGACACACCTGATGCTGGTGTCGTCCTACATGGCGCACGAGGAAAGCGATCCCCAGGAGCGAATGATACGCACGCAAACCAGCGACGGCGAAAGTTCGGACCTAGGCCTTTTAATCGGCTGCGATGCCAACGCTCACCCCACACAATGGGAGAGACCGCACAAATGCGAAGGGCAGCGAGTCACTATTAAGATTTATCCGTTAACTCTAATATAGTAATTATACCCGTACTCGAAGAGTAAAAAGGTATATTGTATTTGTTGGCCGTTGCTGTCTGTCCGTCTGTCCGTCTTGTTTGTCGCCCATTGCTCGAAGGCTATAAGAGCTAGCAACCAAACTTTTATCCAGTCTGATGTGGTATCTCACTCCTAGAAAGTGTTTCAAAATTTCGCCCCGCCCGCTTCCGCCCCACAAAGGGCGCACATCTGTGGCGGCCACAATTTTGAAAATAACAAAAACTAAAAATGCAGAATCATAGAGACAGACGGCCATATCTATCAGGGGGCCCAAATCTGAATCGGATCGGATCATTAATATAGCCACAATAGACAAAAACATACGCAAAAACTTCGCTCCATCCCAGTCGCACTCACACAAAAATCGATAATTTTGGTTTTCGTAAAAATGAGCGCCTCGATCTCAGAGACTATAAGAGCTAGAACATCCAAATTTTTTGCCTAGACTCCTGTGATATCGCTTCAGTGCAAGTTTATTTCAAAATTTTTGCCACGCCCACTCCCGCCCCCAAAAGACGAAAATCCACAATTTTGAAGATAGAAAAAAAAAAAAAAGCAGTATCGTAGAAAATGACCATATCTACCAGATTCCCGAATTCGGTTCAGATCGGATCATTATTGTAGCCACAATACCATCAAATGAATTTTCAGCAGCAATCCCCCACTCCTCTAGCAGAGTAAGTCAATTATTGGGGTTGATTGTTGCTGCAGTCCTCACACGCGCACTCACGCTCAAACATGCTGCCTCGTGCAGTGTACGTGTGTTGTTGTGAGAACTGATGTAGATGATGTAGATGTAGATGTCGATGACAGATGTAGCAAAAATGTAAAATGTAAAACTGATAAAACATTTTAAAATTCCACATAAATCACATGTGTACTGACTGAGTACGGGTATAAAAAGTAGAGTCGCGTTCGAAGCGACTCCGTACGTATTTCTCGTTTTAATTTGGGGTAACCCCCACATTCTTTATAAAGAACTGACAGGACGTCATTGACCGCACTCTATTGTCTCACAAAATGTCTGACTTAATCGAAAGCTGGAAAGTCCTAGAGGACCATTCCTTCTCCACAGTTACATCAAGACAAAAATGAGACTCGAGTGCTCAAAACCAATTGACTACATCAATCCCAGGAAAAACAACTGGGATAGATATACTACAAAAATGGAGGAACTTTTCCCCATCATAGCACCACGGTTCCCGGACACTCAAGATGACTTTAATCGTCTAAAGGACACATTTACGGAAGCATGCAACAAGTCCTTCACGGCAGCATGCCCCGCAACAAAACTAAAAAAGGAAAAATACACCCCCATGGTGGTCAAAACAAATAGATATCCTACGTAGGAGAAGCAGGGCTCTCTTAAACAGAGCCAAAAGCGCCAACGTGGACGAGCACTGTGAAGACTACAAACATAGTCTGGCCCTCTATAAAAAAAGAAGCAAGAAAAGCAATAAGAGACTCGTGGAAAAAATTTTGCACAGAAATAAAGGAAACATCAGAAACAGCAAGGCTGTGAAAGATTCTCTCAAAAACTACCACCTCGGTGAGATACCTTAAGAGTTATTATGGTACGTGGACTAGCTCCAGTGAGGAGTCCCTACACATCTAACTAGATACTCACTTCCCCGGTGCACCCCGGGGCCAGGGCCATTGAGCCGACCTACTCACCTATAGAAGGCTCGGTCACCCGATGGCACACATCCTCTCGATACGGAATAACAGCTGGGCAATAAACAGCTGTAACCCGTATAAATCACCAGGCCCTGACATGATTATCCCAGCCTAATTACAAAAAGGCAGGAAACATGGCAACCAACTGGCTTCAAAGTATATTTTCAAAGATACTTATAGTGGGAAATATTCCTAATCATTGGCTTAAGGCAAAGATTGTTTTTAGATTGTCCCAAAGCGGGAGAAGCCTCGCTCTCCACCGCAAAAGACTTCAGACCAATCAGTCTCTCGTCCTTTCTCCTCAAGACATTTGAGACACTAGTTGGACTACAACTAAGGACTACGATAAATCCAAAGATGCTGTCAGATTAGGCTTCCGGATCACTGCAATGACTTCCAAGAGGAAGTCACAGCAATCGGGGAAGCTCTGAGCTGCATCCAAACAGTTGCCTTTTCGGCAACCCATATAAACATCTACCGTGACAGCCAAGCAGCGATCAAATCACTAAATGCGATTACATCGAACTCGGCTACTGTAGCAAAATGCCGCAAATCTCTTCACGAGATGGCTGAGAAGTTTGCTATTAGCCTGATATGGGTCCCGGGTCACCAGGACATTAATGGTAACTGCATAGCAGATGAACTCCAGAGCTGGCACTACTACCTCCTTTCTTCACAACAAGGAGGACATAGGTATGCCTATGGCCATCTGCAAGCTCATCATAAAAGCAGTTCATGCGACTAAACAACAGTCGGTGGCGAAACCTCTCTCCTCAAGACATTTGAGACACTAGTTGGACTACATATAAGGACTACGATAAATCCAAAGATGCTGTCAGACGCACAACACGCCTACAGGAAGGGTACATCCACAGAAACGGCACTTCACGAAGTAATCACTTGGTGGAAAAATCCCTTCATTCAAATGAATATTCCCCCTAATTGCCTTTCTCGATATCGAGGGACCCTTCAATAACGTCATACCAAGAGCCATCACGGAAGGTCTGACGAGCCTGGGGGTGGACGATCACTTGACGACGCTTATCGATCAATTGCTCAACAGCAGGACGGTGACGTCGTAGATGGGGTCGTCCATTCAGTCAAGGTATGTCAACAGAGGCACACCGCAGAGTGGGGTTCTGTCTCCCCTTCTATGGAACATATCATATCATACAGATTCTGTGTGACCTGGAAGGGGGGGCTGCAAAGTGGAGGCATACGCGGATGACGCTGCTATAATCTTCTCGGGAAAATTCCCTCAAACACTCTGCGACCTAATTTCAGCAAAGCTTGCAAAATTGTCAGATTGGACAAAATCGCGCGGACTGGGAGTAAATTGCTTGAAAACGAAACTTGTACTATTTTCACGTAACTACAACATTCCGCACCTCAAACCTCCAATGCTTAAAGAATGCAGGCTATCCTTTAGCGATAGTGCCAGTTACCTGGGGTTGGTAATTCACAGTAAGCTCAACTGGAACCTAAACATTAAAGAAAGAGTGAAGAAGGGCATTGACCCAAGTATAGTCCAATGGATATATCTATTAATAGTTAGACCAATACTACTCTGCGGAGTCACGGTGTGGTGGCCCGCCCTATCAAAGAAGTCCATCACCAAACTGCTCGGCTGCTACGCACCACACCGAATGATGCGCTAAACGCTGTCCTGTGCCTCCAGAGTCCTGACCTTGCGGGAAAGGCTCAGGCACTCACGGCAGCAATTCGTCTCAGAGACTACGTCCAATGGGTACCGCAAAACATGGGACACTCATCCATTCTAAAGGGAAACAACAGCCAGCGGGTGTTCGGGGCGAATCAACACTGACGATGCGTTTGTGGTGCCGCCTATTTTAAGTAGCTCACACACCTTCCTTTCCTACACACTACCTACCCACATCCCAACCCCCACACTCACCTCACACCGAGGCGGACTTAGAGTGTCATACGAACCGTGACGAGAGTCAGTCTGGCTGGGGGCCCGGTATAAACACTAGCCCAGTCGTTAACGGTGTGCTCAGGAACTTGGCAGCCTCCTGTTTTAAGTATGCCTTATGCGGGCAATGTGAATCCCTGCCCGGACGGACCTTGTCCCTGAGCATGGCACTCCCCAATGGCCAACTGGGAGCAATCCCAAACCGGAAAAGGCAGCGGGCCAAAGGGCTGGCATAACCCGCAATGCTCGGTGGAAAGTGCTGGGGCGAACCCTTAGGGGTCCCATCCCAGTTCTGGGGTGGGTGGCGAATCGGCTCCTAAAACCGACACCTTGGCAGAGCGGCAATGAAAATGATGCATCTATGCAACCCACACCTTCCTTCCTCGGACTGGAAGGTGGTGAAGGGTAAGACGACGACAGGCCCCACAAACCAAGCGGTAGTCGTCCTCAACAAGGAGTCGCTGGCCCAGATCAGAGACACCTAGAGGCGAGCTGAACTTCGGCTTCAGCTCAGTCACCATAAAGGTGTATAAGTCGGATACAGCGGCCGAGGCGCGTCCTGTCGACAACCGAGTCGAGCAAGACGCTGCCTCGGAGATAAAAGCACCTGACTGCGAGCTGGAGTCGGAACAGGACGGCTATTCCTGTGACACGATGCTCATGCATCATGCATCGTCGACGACACCGACGCCAACGTTACAGTGGTGTAGAAGAATGATGATGAACTTACGGGTTCTAAAATCAATCTCCACCACTGTAAAGCAGCAGCAGCTGCCGTAATACTCCCCTTGAATGCAAGCGGAGCAAACGTAGTCCTAATCCAGGAGCCTTGGGTAGTAGCAGACAAGGTCTCTGGCTTGGCGACGAAGGAGTACAAGCTAATCGCTGCTCAAAACGAAGGTAAAATTCGCACCTGTATACTTTCTAGTAAGCACCCAAACATCTTTCTGCTCCACAACCTTAGCAACGCGACAACACGGCAGTTAGCCTAGACCTGCAAGGGACACACCTGAGGCTGGTGTCGTCCTACATGGCGCACGAGGAAAGCGATCCTCCAGGAGAAATGATACGCACGCAAGCCAGCGACGGCGAAAGTTCGGATCTAGGCCTTTTAATGCCGTTTCTGTGGTTTTACCCTTCCTGTAGGCGTGTTGTGCGTCTGACAGCATCTTTGGATTTATCGTAGTCCTTAAATGTAGTCCAACTAGTGTCTCAAATGTCTTGAGGAGAGAGGTTTCGCCACCGACTGTTGTTTAGTCGCATGAACTGCTTTTATGATGAGCTTGCAGGTGGCCATAGGCATACCTATGTCCTCCTGGTTGTGAAGAAAGGAGGTAGTAGTGCCAGCTCTGGTCAGTTCATCTGCTATGCAGTTACCATTAATGTCCCTAGTGACCCGGCACCCCATATCAGGCTAATAGCAAACTGCTCAGCCATCTCGTGAAGAGATTTGCGGCATTTTGCTACAGTAGCCGAGTTCGATGTAATCGCATTTAGTGATTTGATCGCTGCTTGGCTGTCACGGTAGATGTTTATATGGGTTGCCGAAAAAGGCAACTGTTTGGATGCAGCTCAGAGCCCCCGATTGCTGTGACTTCCTCTTGGAAGTCATTGCTGTGATCCGGAAGCCTGATCTGACAGCATCTTTGATTTATCGTAGTCCTTAGATGTAGTCCAACTAGTGTCTCAAATTTATTGAGGAGAAAGGACGAAAGACTGTTTGGTCTGACATTTGAGACACTAGTTGGACTACATCTAAGGACTACGATAAATGCAAAGATGCTGTCAGATCAGGCTTTCGGATCACCGCAATGTCTTCCAAGCCTAAGTCACATTAATCGGGGAAGCTCCGCTGCATCCAAACAGTTGCCTTTTCGGCAACCCATATAAACATTTACCGTGACAGCCAAGCAGCGATCAAATCACTAAATGCGATTACATCGAACTCGATACTGTAGCAAAATGCCGCAAATCTCTTCACGAGATGGCTGAGCAGTTTGCTATTAGCCTGATATGGGTGCCGGGTCACTAGGACATTAATGGTAACTGCATAGCAGATGAACTGACCAGAGCTGGCACTACCCCCTCCTTTCTTCACAACAAGGAGGACATAGGTATACCTATGGCCACCTGCAAATCATCATCGCTGCCTCATGCGACTAAACAACAGTCGGTGGCAAAATCCACAATGTCGCATCACGCGACAAACGTCGGCCAACTATAGACAAGAACCGCACCACTGAGCTATGTAAGCTCAGCAGAAAAAAAGGTGCAGCACTGTCATTCGACCCCTCACGGACACTGCCTAATCATAGGAACCTATGCTAGAAAAATGAGTGCCCTATTTAATGATCACTGCCGCAACTGCAGAGATGAGGAAGAAGAAAAACAGTGGAGCATGGGATAATTGCTGACAGGAAGTATCTCACGGGTTTCAGATTCAATGAAATCACAACGGGCCGAAGCCGGCCCATGGGTTGTGCTCATGACGAGCCCGACTGTCACTACAATCTAACCTAACCTACTCTTACTGATGTTGTTTTCGATACATCTTACCAAATTAGTAGCATTAAATGAATACGTTACGCATTGCTTACCTGTATATAGCAAATATACTTTTCATCTTAAATTTCTGAAAAAAAAAATCGAAATCAATTCAGAGCGATATGATAAACAAAAAGATTTCCGATTTGTCTTGCTGTGCATAAATAAAACAATGACGACGATTACCCAGCACGCAAACAAGCAACATGCGAAAAACAGTGAAATTTAAGATTAACTCTCTAGTTCCAAGAACCGCCTTTTGAAGGCCAATTGTATTTTCTCAATTACTCGCGCTCAGAAATTTTTTTTTTGTTTTATACTTCGTCCTTATACTTTTTATACTCGGGTATGTACCGAAACTGAAATTATTACGTTATGAGCATATCGCATAGATTTCCCTGCTAGCAAAAGCCAAATAAAGTTGCAAAGAGTGCAAAACATTCGAAAGTAGTAGAAAAATTAGTCAAAAAACGTTCGTTCTCTTTGTAGTGACCAGAAGTGTTTTTTCTTGCTCTCCGCAAGAAAGAATCTTTTATATATTACAAAAAACCGGTGTTTGGCCTAATAAATTTAATAAATACATTCTTAATCTGATTTTCTATCAAAATCCGCATGCCTATTTTTTGTGTATAAACACGACGTTTTTAATCAATTTTGTGCTTCGGTTAATTGTGGGTTTGTTGTTGCTTCCAGTAAGTAAGAAAATACATTTGGCCGCTCTCTTGTTTTAGCTTTTGTCTACCAACTCTATCTCTCTATCACCCAAACTTAACTAACTGTTCTTTTTCTCTCGCTTATAAACCTTTTGTGCTGTAGCTCTCTCACTTACAAGCTGTTGCAGCAGTTCTCTCTCTTTTTATACCCGTACTCGAAGAGTAAAAGAGTATATTGTATTTGTGCTAATTGCTGTCTGTCCGTCTGTCCGTCTTGTTTGTCGCCCATTGCTCGAAGGCTATAAGAGCTAGCCAGCAACCAAACTTTTATCCAGTCTGATGTGGTATCTCACTCCTAGAAAAGTGTTTCAAAATTTCTCCCCGCCCACTTCCGCCCCCACAAAGGGCGCACATCTGTGGCGGCCACAATTTTTAAAAAAAACAAAAAACTAAAAATGCAGAATCATAGAGACAGCCCATATCTATCAGGGGCCCAAATCTGAATCGGATCGGATCATTAATATAGCCACAATAGAGGCAAATATACGCAAAAACTTCGCTCCATCCCTTTCGCACTCACACAAAATCGAGTCGTTTTGGTTTTTCGTATAAATGGGTGCCTCGATCTCAGAGACTATAAAAGCTAGAGCAACCAAACTTTTTGTCAAGACTCCAGTGATATCGCTTCAGATCAAGTTTATTTCAAAATTTAGCCACGCCCACTCCCGCCCCCCCAAAAGACGAAAATCTACAATTTTAAAGATAGATAATGATAAAATGAATTTTCAGCAGAAATTTCACCCCTCCCCTTGCAGGTAAGGCATTTATTGGGGTTGATTGTCGCTGCAGATTCTCTCACACTCACGCTAACAGACTCTGCCTCGTGCAGTGTACGTGTGTTGTTGAGAGAACTGATGTACATGTAGATGACAGATGCAGCAAGCAAATGTAAAATGTAAAAGCTGATAAAACATTTGAAAATTCCACATAAATCGCATGTGTACTGACTGAGTACGGGTATAAAAGTAGAGTCGCATTTACAGCTCCGTACGTTCTTTCTCGTTTCGATTTCTTCTTTAAGCAAAGCTTTTAGAAACTGCTTGCACTGTGGTCTGATTGCTATTTATTTTGAGCTTTCTTTTTGTTATTGAAAAAAAAAAAATTTAAAACTAAATTATGGAATTTTCAGTGGTCTGTGCAAAAAAACCTGCAAGAAGCAGATTACTCACGATCAGCCGAACATACCTTGCTGGCTTTGCGATAGCGTAGTGCACGCAAAGTGTGCAGGTATTTCTGGCCGTGTGGGTGATGCTATCTCACAACGCAACGGCTTGCATTATAGTTGCGAGGATTGTCGTGCGGTAGAAAAAACGAAATGCGCTCGTTTATGAGGCAGACGAGGAGTGGCTTTAAGGAGCTGATCGTGGGCTTTAAAAAGCAATACGATCGGCTCTTAGCCATGGACACTCAGTTCAGCAGTTTACAGCTGCTGGCTGAGTCTCCGCGGCGCAAGAAGTCCACTCCACGGGACTTGCAAGTGCCAACTGCCTCACGCCCGCCGTCATCTGAACAACTAACTCCGACCACTACGCCAGTGCAGCAGTTGATTTCGTTTGCTACTCCAAGGGCAACGATCGCTGCTGGTGATGCAGATTCGGTAGCCGAATGCATCGTCTCGGAGAACATGCAGCCGACTGTAGCGTCCGTGTCCGTAGAGTCCGTACCAAACTCCATAGCCATCCCATCGATTACGAACCCACCAGTTGTTGAACGTCCGGGACCACCGGATATTGCCATCACAGGTACCGCACCTGTGGTGCCAAAACCATGGTGGGACACCCCACCAAAGCGGCAAGTTTTTCTCTCGTTGCTCTCGGCTGCTTTTATACAAAGCCGAAGGCCTAAAGGTGGAGAAGTTTAATTTCGCTTATGCCAGGGAGATAGCTTCTTTTAAGATAAGCGTCCTCCCCATCTCATTTCGACACCATTTGCTCTGCCAATTTTTGGCCGGAGCACTTGGTTTTGTGAAGAGTGTATAAGGCTAAGAAGAAGAATAGGCCCCCATAACTTTCCCCGGCAGTCAGACCAGTGCTCCATCCTCATCTTCCCGCTCTACTTCCACCCACCCAAAAACTAGTTTCCTCTCTTTTAATTACTCACCTGAATGCTAGAGGCTTACGTACTAAGCTCAGTACTCTCTATCTTGAAAGTTTCACATTTTTGTCCCATATTATTGTGTTAACTGAAACCTGGTTAAAGCCGGACATCCTTAGTTCCGAAGTTTTGGCAGATCGGTACACAATATTTAGAAATGACCGTTTGTCTCGACGTGGAGGAGGGGTCCTCATCGCAGTGGACTCTAACTTCACGTCGGAACATTTCATATTCCAGGTTCCACAAGACCTGGAATTCCTGTGCATAAAACTGATTCTTCCAGCCTTTTCTTGTTTTCATTACCTGCTCGTACATTCCACCGTCTTCGGATATCTCTATATACGAGCAGCACCTGTCCGCTTTAAAAACTGTTTCTTCCTCGCTATCAGATAAAGACCACATGATAGTTCTGGGGATTTCAATTTGCCAGGCACAGTTTGGTCTTCGGTAAACGAGTCGAATAACCTTGTGCCCATATCACGACATGACTTTACTGACGGCTTGCTAGACCTGTCCCTGTCTCAAGTCAACCATGTGAAAAAATTCCTTGGGTCGATTGCTCGATCTGTGCTTCGTCTCGGATCCGACCATAGCGTTGTTAACCCGAGCCCTTCCGCTCACTATACCTGAAGACTCCTACCATCCTACTTTCGAAGTATCGGTCGATATTGGACCTTCCGTATTGGATCGATCAGATCCATCCGTAAGGCCGAGTTTACGAAGCTTAATAGCCTGATTAGGGGATTTCGATTGGTCCGCTCTGTACTTGTGCACTGACGTTATGAAAGGCACAAACATTTTCTATAATGTACTTGACACACTCTTTGATTCTTGTGTCCCATATTTTTGTCCGATTAGATCTGGGAAGCCCCTTGGTTTTACCAAAGAGCTATCCAGTCTAAAAAACATAAAATCAAGACTTTATAAAAATTTCAAGAAGTTGGCTCTCCTTCTTCTCTCTCTCGCTATGTAATAGCTCGGTCAAATTCACCATTGTAAACGCTCAATGCTACAAAAATTACCTAGCTCGATGCAGGATGCGCTTTTCTCAGGACCCTAAACAGTTTTACAACTTCGTAAACAGCAAGCGTAAAACGTCCGCACATCCATCCTCGCTATCATTTCATAATTCGTCGGCAAACAATGATCAGGCCATTGCCGATCTTTTTTGCACAATTTTTTTCAAACAACCTATTCCCATGAAAGCTACTCTGGTCAGTCGTATCCATACAGTTTACCAAGATCGAACGGCATTTTCACCCCTACGTTAAATGAAAGCTCACTGCTTCAGGATCTTCGACTAGTTAAGCCGGTGTTCTCACCAGGTCCTGACGGAGTCCCCGCCTGTGTACCATCAGGTACTGCGCCGACGCTCTGTGTGGACCCCACTGCTATTCTCCCGATCTGGAAGGAATCGTTTATTATTCCTCTCCATAAGAAAGGTAGTAAGTCTGACGCAATGAATTACAGAGGTATATCAAAGTTATCCGCTATTCCAAAAATGTTTGAGAAAATTTTAACCCCGCACTTGCAACATCTCTGCAAATCACTTACGTCCCCAGCTCAGCACGGATTTATAAAGCGACAATCAACAACTACAAATTTACTAGAGTTTACCTCTTTTTTATTATTAAAGGCTTCCATGGTAGCATGCAGACGGATGTCATTTACACCGATTTCAGTAAAGCATTCGACTCTGTAAACCATTCCTTTTAGCACAAAAACTTGACATTTTAGGGTTTCCGCCCAACCTTTTGAAATGGATTTCAAGCTACCTTTGCTGTAGGTCTCAAAGAGTGCTCTTCAAAAACTCCTTGTCTTCACTTGTTCAGGTTACTTCTGAGTACCACAGGGCAGCCATCTTGGCCCCTACTTTTCACACTCTTTTCATTAATGACCTGCCTTCAGTATTAACAAACTCTCGAGTACTCATGTATGCGGATGACGTTAAACTCTGTGTCCAGTATAAGGACATTTCATTTCACTCTCGCTTGCAATCCGATCTCAATAACTTTCAGTCATGGTGTTGTGCAAATATGTTACACCTGAATGCCTCGAAATGTAAAGTAATGACATTTCATCGCTCCAGCCCCTTGTTGGCTCCTTACACCCTCTGCGGTGGTTCTCTTGAGAGAATTACATTGGTTGATGATCTTGGTGTTAAACTAGACCCCAAGTTAAAATTTTCTGAACATATTTCTACCATGGTAAACAAAGCCATGGGAGTGCTTGGGTTTATAAAGAGGTGGTCAAAGGAATTTGACGACCCCTATATAACGAAGACTCTCTATATTTTCACTTGTTCGTCCGATTTTTAGAGTACGGCTCGTGTGTATGGCGTCCTCAGTACAAAGTACACCAAGACCATATAGAATCAGTCAAGAAAAACTTTTTACTTTTTTGCTCTGCGTGGCCTCAACTGGGATGAAGGTGTGAGACTGCCTTCTTACTCTTGCAGATTGCTCTTAATAGACCTTCCATCCTTACTTAATCGTAGAAAAATGCTTGGTGTGATTTTCATGCACAACTTGATCAGGGGTGACATCGACAGCCCTGACTTGTTGAGCCGCATGAACTTCACGATTCCTATTAGATCCTCTAGAAATTTAATTCCTTTGTACCTTCCACTGTGTAGATCGAATTATTCCTTGCATGAACCGTTTCGGATCTTATCCTCGGATTATAATTCGTTCTACCATATAATATACACCACTAAATCACTTCCCTTTTAAATAACTTTGCGTGTTTAGCGTTGTGTTTAGCATTAATTTTTCCTCGAGTATTAGTCTAACACCTATCTTTCCTGCATGTTCGCGATCGGTTTCGGTACTCGTGTCGCGCGTCATGCGGCAGCGCCCTTCGGTCGGTTAGGCGGGAGGGTACTGCGTATCTGCCTGGGATCCGCGCGTAACAGGCTTCGGCTTGGTGTCGCATGGGCCACTTGATGGTGCACTCATTGCACATCAACGTCCTGGTGAATCGTGTGATGGTGTAGTGTGTGGTGTATATGTAGTTGTTACGTGTTGCAGTTCATTGTGTTGGTGTGAGTGATTGGTTATGTGTGTTGTATCTTTTTGACCCACCAAGTCGGCATGAAGCCGCCTTCTCGAATGATATTAGCTCCATATAATATTAAGCATGATATTAAGCAGTTATTGTATTCAAGGATGTGTTGAAGAAAATGGCTGGAATCGGGATCACTTCCATCGAACAATGGTTTCAGTGGCTGCGGTGGTGTAAGTAATGGATCCAGTTTGACTTTTCCACTTGCACAGCACAATCCAGCCGTTTCTCTTTTGAACTTTAACGCATTGCAATATCGGCATATAGTCGTCATTGGTCCAATATCTAAATTTTCATCATCACTGTAGTTCGCAGTGGGATCATATTGGAAGGCCAAGCGATTGTATGATGCCAATGATCTTCGTGTCATCACGCGCTGTCCCAATCGGGAGTTTTCTCTTAATATATTTTGTCTTTCTTCTTCTGTGAATACACTTGTTGCTGGCTTACATGTCCAAAAATGCGGCGGCCGATGTTCGCACGTCGTCCTTTAGGCATTTTGGACTGTGGACAGAGTGGTGAATTTAACCTCAAATGCACGATCCACATAATTTACACAGTTCAACTTACCACCTTAAAGACAAATGCCTGCTGTTGAAATTGAATAAAATTTTCACAATACTCGTGATTGATTTGATGGTTTCCAATTGAAATGTGAGGAAACGAATTACTTTTTAAATTTCGTTTTCACAGTGAACACAATACCGGTTTGTCACATGAAATTAACTGAGCAGAGAACAATGAGTAGCTGTCAAACAATGTATCACGCACCGGCGCCTACTTAAAAATATTGGTTTGTAGTACATGCTATGTATCAGAGATGGCGCTGTATTGTAGTATATAGTGATAATACAAATACATTTTCCCGCTTTTCTGTTGAAATTTTTCGTGAATTTTCTTTTAATTATTAACCTCACGGAGCCGCCCGAGACCTTTCCAACGAATGCAAAACCGTGGAAATCGGTTCGTGCGTTCTGGAGTTATAGCTTCAGTAGGAAACCCGACTTATTTGTATTAATAATTAACGAGAAAGAACGTACGGAGTCGCTGTTGCCGCGACTCTTCTTTTTATACCCGTACTCAGTCAGCAAACATGTGATTTATGTGGAATTTTAAAATGTTTTATCATTTTTACATTTTACATTTGTTTGCTACATCTGTCATCTACATCTACATCAGTTCTCACAACAACACACGTACACTGCACGCGGCAGCATGTTTGAGCGTGAGTGTGTGTGTGAGAGAAGCTATCAACCCTAAAAAAATGTATATTTTGTTTGTTTGTTGCGGTCGCGCGGGGAAAAGCTGCTTGAAATTCATTTCATCATTGTGGCTACAATAATGATCCGATCTGAACCAAATTCGGGAATCTGGTAGATATGGTCATTCTCTACAATACTGCATTTTTCGTTTTTTCCTATCTTCAAAATTGTGGATTTTCGTCTATTGTTGGGGCGGAAGGGGGCGGGGCGAAATTTTGAAATACACTTGTTCAGGTTTGGTATCACAGGAGTCTTGGCCAAAAGTTTGGTTGCTCTAGCTCTTATAGTCTCTGAGATCCAGGCTACACAAAATACAAAAACCAAATCGACTCGATTTTGTGTGAGTGCGAAATCCAGGGATCGAAGTTTTTGCGTATATTTGCCTCTATTGTGGCTATATTAATGATCCGATCCGATTCAGATTTGGGCCCCCCCTAGATATGGGCTGTCTCTATGATTCTGCATTTTTAGTTTTTGTTATTTTTTCAAAATTGTGGCCGCCACAGATGTGCGCCCTTTGTGGGGGCGGAAGTGGGCGGGGCGAAATTTTGAAACACTTTTCTAGAGTGAGATATCACATCAGACTGGATAAAAGTTTGGTTGCTCTAGCTCTTATAGCCTTCGAGCAATGGGCGACAAACAAGACGGACGGACGGACGGACGGACAGACGGACGGACGGACAGACAGGGCTATATCGACTCGGCTATTGATGCTGATCAAGAATATATATACTTTATAGGGTCGGAAATTATTCCTTCTCTATGTTAAACACATCCACTTTGACCACAAATACAATATACCCTTTTTACTCTTCGAGTACGGGTATAATTACTTAAAAAATTTTTTTGAGAATTTTAATTTTTCCTGATTTGAAATTTTTCCAGATGTCGCATTCCATTTCAACAGCTAACAATTTTTACAAAATTGTGCAGCACTTTATCATTTTAAAGTTGAACTCTCATATTAGTGGTTAGCGATAATGTTTTTTACGTTATTCCATAAAGGTGATGCCTTCAGGCAAGCATTCAATTCATCTGCAGGCGTTCCACGGGAATTACTGGCAACATCTGCCTGAAATCGCCTGTCAATAATATCATCAAGCCGCCAAAGATGTTGTTATTTCGTCGAAGATCCTTCAGTGTGAAGTTAAGTGCTTCAATTGATTTCTTATGTGCCATTGTGCACTCATCCCAAACAATGAGCTTGCATTGCATCAACAATTTTCCCATTGCACTGGATCGGGAAATATTGCATGTTGGAGTATCAATTGTGTTTAAATTGAGTGGAAACTTAAGCGCAGAATGTGCAGTACGACCGCCATCTAGAAGAGTCGCCGCAATTACAGATCATGTTAACGCCAAAGCTATGTCACATCTTGATCGAATAGTGGCCAAAATCAATGAAATGATAAATGTTTTCCCTGTTCCTCCAGGTGCGTCCAGGTTATCCAGTGTTATTATTCACAGCATTATTAGCGTGAAAAAATGCTTGAAACTGTTCAATAATTCGTCTCTTTAACTGTTGTGTTCCCTGTATATTGACGAAATTAAATATATTTGCAGAAATTGATGCGGTTCATCTGGTGTTGGTACCATTGAACCATGCAAATGATATATTTGTCCTTGTATCTGTAATTTCAAACAATCATTTGTTGAAGAATACGGTCCCAGTCCTGTTGTTGTGTCTGTTAAAGCCCAACAAGACTCTGTTTTTGGAATAAACACATAAATTGAGCGCTTTTCCAAAGTGCTATCTAAGACCTCATAAAACGTCTCTTTATTCTGAATATTCTGGTTGAAGCCTGTGCAGCCAATAACAGATTTTGACGTAGACGAAGAAACACAAAAATTTCAGTTTTCAATACGCACTTTAAGAGTGCTATATTTTTATCAGTGGTAAAACGTTTTACATTTTAGCAATGGGTTCCAAAGTTGAAGCCCCAATGAGTAAAAAAAATAATGACAGAAATGCCCAGATCGACTGACGTAGACGTTGCCATCTATCATATTATTTCATATTCCTGGAATTAACTTGGAATTCAAACGTTTTTTGATAAGACGGACCAACGGACAGTTTTGACATTTTAATCTAACAATGAGATCGTGTCCAAAGAATCAATTTAAGAATAATTGTTTAAAAAAATTTGAATTTTGTGCCCAAGAATTACGTCAAATGATAAATTTATTATCTATCAATATAATTTTTTTTAGCCGGATTTAATTTGGAACAAAATTATATTGAGCATGACGGACTGAACCTTTAACCATGACGATTCCAAGACCTGGGTGTGAGATCGATGAGCATCTTCTGTGTATTTGATTTAAGAATAATTGTTTAAGATCGCAAAAAATTAACATTTTGTTAGTTTTAAGTCAAATATAAATATATTACCGTTTTCAAAAATAATTTTGTTTTAGAAATCTTTTTTGTACACTTTAAATCTGTAAACGCTCATAAAAGGATCTGAAAAAACGCTTAACGGTTGGGGATTTAAGTTCGTTTGATTAGTTTCCGGGTCGAAAGCACTTATTTCAGAAAACTAAAAAGCAGAATCATAGAGACTCACAAATCTATCAGAGGCTTCTTCGACCGTTTTTTCACCGGATTAAAACAATGAAGAAAAATATTTTTGTAATTTATGACTTTAAACGCTCAGAAAAAAAATCGAGGCACCGCTTTAGTTTTTGCTTTTGTGTCGCCTTGATCGTGTGACACTATAAGAGCCGCCTAGTTTGCAACCCCGCGCAACTTCAGAAGATAACAGAAAACTAAAAATGCAGAATCATAGAAAGCCACATATCTATCAGGGGCCCAAATCTGACTCGGATCGGATTATTAGTATAGCCACAATGGAGAAAACTATTTCGAGAAACATCGTTATCCCTCTTTCGCACTCACTCACGGCGGCTTGACGTGGTTTTTCTATTTTTGTCCCATCTCAGAGACAATAAAAGAGCTAAGCAACCAAACTTTTTGCCAAGACTCCTGTATACCAAACCTGTGAATGTTACTTCAAACATTTCTGTCCACTCCTGACGATACCACAATTTTGAAGATAGAAAAAACTCAAAATGCAGTATCGTAGGGGATTGCCACCATCCGCCCAGCACCTGAATTTGGTTGAAAAATCCACATCTATCGAAGGTCCCCCTCTGACGCAAAAATTAGCCATAGCCGTGGAGAAAACTATTTCGAGAAACATGCCAAATCCTGATTCAGACCACCGTGTCGATTGTTTGCCCAATCGATGAAATAAGCGCCTGGCGATGACGGACATCTTCAGCCGTCGCAACCAAACTTTCCCATGAACTCATGACAGATGCCACTTTAAAATTCATAAAAATGTCAAAAATTTTTAAATTACACCTTTTGCCCACCGGGCTTCCTAAAGTCCATAATTTCGAAGCACGAAAACGAAAAATCCAGGCTCCGTAGAGAATGATCTATCTGCCGCCAAATATTCAGCCATGCGTTAAGTTCAAAAAGAGAAACGAATTTTTGCTGATATTGCCGGTGGAAAAGTCAGGCTGGTCTGATTAAAGATACCATAGATGACAGGCAATGCACCAAAAAATCGAAAAATGTGATCGATTCCAATATTTTTTAAATTAATTAATACAATAACTGCAAATAAGCATGTTTCCCTACTGAACCTAATAACTTTCAGAACGCACGCTTCATGCCGACTCCTCCTGTAAAAAGAAAACAACATATGCCAATACTTCAAACACAATGAATTTCAAAACGAGAACGGCTGGTTACACCACACACTGGAAAATCAAACTCAGGAGTCCATTATCATTTGCACCACCACAGGTACCCCATTGATCGAACCGCATCAATTTCAGCAAATATATTTTCATTTCATCAATAATACAGGGACTCAACTTTAAATGACTTCCTTTGAACAAAATAATCATTTTTCACGCTTGCAATTAAAAGATACAACACCACTGGTGGTCTATCCTTCCTGGACGCAACTGCAACGAGGGAAAACAAACGTCGTTTCAACTACATTTACACCACTATTCGATCATCACACTTGACAGGAGGTTTAATGTTTCTTCATGAAATGATTGTTTGCGGCGCCAGATTCAGATGGACGCACTATATCATTCTGCATGGTTCATGGGTACCAATTTAATGAAACATCATAATTTCTGCAAATATATTTCCGATCAGTCAATATGGACATATGGTATCACAACAATTAAAGACTCAATGTTTGGGATGAAGGCATTTTTTCAAAGAAATCTCCGAATAATAACACCTCACACCTGAAGCATCTTCGAACATTCAAAAATTTACATTTCTTTGGCGGAAGACATGATATTCGATTGATGGCGATTGCAAAGGCAGATGACCACCCCAACAATTTGGCGACTCTTCAACATACTGTCGATAACATTGAACAGACTTGCTTTTTTCATCACCTTTATAAATAACGTAAAACATTATCGCTAACCCCTAATATGACTTTCCCGATCAACTGTCAGTTCAAAAAAATTGTTTAAGTAATGCAAGCTTTCTAAAAAATTGTTTGGGATGAGGAAATGGAATGCGACATCTGGACAATTAACTTCTTACCAACGACTCTTCGCCGAAAGAACAAAACATCTTTCGGCTTGATATTGAAAAAAATTTCCCAAACACGTTGCCAGAGGTTATCAGGAACGCTTGCAGATCAATTGAAATTCTTGCCGCAAATAATAATGGATGTACACGGACGTGTTGTGTTTCTGTTTCAATCCAAAATTGCTGGCAAGTTCAGACATACAAATCCGTTGATTCCATTTAAAAATAATTTTGAAATTTTAAATTTAGAAATTTTTGAACATCTGGCGTTACCATCATTTCTCACAACATAACTTGTAGGGTGGGCGGATAGCTTGGTAAATCATTTCCCATCATTGTGGCGTAATTTGATCCTTGGTCGACTTCGGCAATCGGTAGATATAATCAATTTGATGTAAAACTGACTTTTTCCGAATTTAAAATTGTGGATTTCATTATTGACGTCGGAGGGCGCAGGTGCATAATGTTTATTCCTACACTTGTAGTGATTTATATCAATCTTCCGTTTGAACTCTCTGACGATTGGCGACACAATATTTTGTGCGTTCTCAAAAAACAATTAACAAGTTATGTGAAATCGGTTAGTTTGAACGACGCGATTTATAAAATCATGATTTTCGGTAAAAAGAGTTATACGTTGCGTGTTTAACGATTATTAACGGAAACCACGCGCTTTGTTTGTATTAACGTCAGATCAAAAACAAAAATCAGGTTTATTTCCGTTGACTTCAAACGATTGAAACGGATAATTCGCCTTGATATGAAATGAAATTAACAAGTCCAAGGCAAATATCTAAAACAAACAAAATTTTGAAAATCATATTTTTTCACCAAACGAAATGTTACGGGTATAAAACGTTGCCATCTGGTGGCGAAACGAAACCATCCGCTTTGTTTGTGTTAAATAAATGTTAAAACAAAAATATATCAGAAAAAGTCAAAGTTGGGTTCGCGAAACTAATTCGTTTTTGTACACGTATCGAGTAGTGTATTCATGCATTGTGTTTGGCCTAAAAAATTTTATCAGTTACCCCTTTTTTGTTTGTTTTCGAAATGAATGCAGACGGACGCGGAAATGACAATCATTTTCAAATCGCTGCCAAACAAAAAAATTGTTCTTCATCTGCATCTAAACACCAAACATAAATACAAAACGGGCAAATGGGCGGTTATCTGGTGACCGAAACGGAGACGCCTCAAACGTGCATATTTTTTAATAAAAACTTTTACGCATGTTAAAGTTCAAATAGGTGGCAATCAGTCAGGGCTTTGATCAAAAAACTTCCTACATCCAACTGCCATTTTTGCAAAAATATTGCATTTTTTAAATAAAAACCAATTATTATTGAAGACATCCCATTTCACCACATAGAAGATACGAATTGATAGTGTTCATACAAAAATACTGGAATCTCGATTAAACAGACAAATAGATCAAAACAAACTGTATTTTGTTACCATTTTATATGCGATAATTACATGTATAAAAACAAAATATAAACTAACTAACCCCAACAGCAAATGTGGGAGAGATTTTGTAAAACACCCAGTGTATAGTATTTGCAAAAGCGTTTTAATTTTAAAAAATATTAAAATAATAGCTTTGGTTGGTTTTAAGTTTAGTTCAGCTGCATTCTCAAAGCAAACTTTTATCATGGCATTATCTCAGGTCTTAATTATACCCGAACTCGAGAAGTAAAAGGGTATGTTGTATTTATGGTAATAGCGGATGTGTGTAAAGCACAGAACGAAGCGTTTCCTCCTCATAAAGTTTATATATTATTTATTGATCAGCATCAATAGCCGAGTTGATATAGCCATTTCTGTCTGTCCGTCTTTTTTTTCGCCCAGTGCTTGGACACTATAAGAGCTGGGCCAACCAAATTAGTTTTCTAGATTGATGTGATATCTAACTACTACAAGTATATTTCGAAATTTCGCCACACCCCCTTTCGACACCACAAAGGGCGCATATCTGTGGCGTTCACAATTTTTCAGATAACAGAAAACCAAAAATGCTGAATCGTAGAGAAAGCCCATATCCCGATAGGCTCTGAATAAGATCGGATCATTAGTATAGCCACAATGGAGAAAACCATTTAAAAAGCATCGTTCCTTTCGCTCTCTCTCACACACCAACGCGACTGCTTTTGCCCATTCATCAAGATGAGCACCTGGATCTCAGAGACTAGAGCAACCAAACTTTCCGATTGTACCTGTAATATGTACCACTTCAGTACAAGTGTAGTTCAAAACTTCGACCCACCCTCCTTTGCCCCACAAAAGACCACAAAAAGTCCACAATTTTAATGGTAGAAAAAATTGGAAAATGCAGTATCGTAGAGAATGCCCATATCCAACAGATTTCCGAATCTGGTTTAGATCTGATCATTATTATAGCCCCCACCACCTACTGCTCCTTTCTCTCGCTTACACACTCTACCTACTCTACTCTAGATGTAGATGACAGATGCAGCAAAAAAATAAAAACTGATAGAATATTTAAAAATTCCACATAAATCACATGTGTACTAACTGAGTACGGGTATTCAAGTAGTATCGCGTTAATGGCGACTCAGCACGTTGATTCTCGTTTTTGCTTCGAATCACACTGCTTTGAATATGTAAAGGTGGGGGTCCACATGCAAATTTGTTCGTCGAATTGGCTGTGTTCGAAGAATTCGACTTTGGATAGACATTTTCGAAACGAATCAGATAGAAATACATATGTATGTATATTCTGACGAGCATATTCTACGAACCAATTCGCTTGTTGGTAGCCACTTTAAAAAGAAACATTTACTGCTCAATTATTTGGGTACCTTTCTTATTAGTACGCACCTGAATTTGAATTATCTAATTCAAATAAAAATAGTTCGGATTTCTAAAAACTGGAATAGTTGTCAAATATAAAAAAGAAGTTGTACATACATGCACCCAAATTAAAAATCGTGAATCCCCATTCCTAATCTGTGAGCCTGTTAACTTGTATATATAATTACAATTTAATCAAGTTTTTTTTTTTGATATGTGTTTATTCTTTTAAAATCAATGAATGTCTATTATATCTTAACCCTTCTATAAAATCTTGGTTTGTATACTTTCGGTTTTAAACATGTGTGTATCACGTTTATTATACGATTGTTAATTGTCTTAATAATGTGTATGTATTGTATGTTTTATTTTTCTGTATATAAGTATGTCGAATATTAATGAATGATTAATATATATATAAATATATATATTTATGTATATATATATATATATATATATATATATATGTATATATATATGTATATATATATATATATATATATATGTATATATACCAATATTGTCTTATCTTTCTAATAGTCTTTTATTTTTTATGTAAGTAACATCTCTTTTCAACTCTTTTTACATAACTGAAACAACTATCAAATATCTTTTGGAGAAATATACATTAACACATAAAAAAGAACAACATTAAAATATTAACTATGTTTAAATTTCAGAAGTTAACTAAATCTTTTAAATATTAACGAAATATCATACTACATAACTACAAAATTAAAGGATCTTGATAGGGACCAGTTTTGTGATTTTTGTTTATTTTAAATTATCGGAATTTAAAAAATGATAATAGCGGCTCACGCCTTTTTATCATGTCTATAGTAATGTTACTTTGTACATATGTCAGTTTTCTTCGGTAACTCAATCGTTAATTTTATTTGTTTTTCTAAATGATAAACACAAGACCTCATCCTGCTTTTATATAGAACAATGTTTAAAAATTGATGTATAAATATTTATTTATATGTTATATAAATAAGGCTTTGTGAAAGTATTGCCTTTTTATAATACATTCAACTATTTAACACCATATGCCCGATCTATTTAGCTGCGCAGACACGATAAAGTGGAAAAAATTATAACGCGTAAAAGATGATGATGTTTCAGCAGAACACAATATCAGCGAACTTGGTTCCAAAAAGTAAAAAGTTTACAGTAGGAGAGGAAGACACAAGGCATTCAATTCAATTAGTCTGTAGTGATTTATACAATTTTACAATCTTCCCAAAGTGGATACATCTTCAATAACTTTTTCAGTCCTTGATATCTATCATAGACAGGCGAACTTCGTATGCTGGACTTGATTTGCTTTGACTCGTTCTGAGCACAACAAATAGCTGACTCAACAATCATACCCAGAAAAGTTATTCAAATAAACAAGTAAGTCATACCCTGACAGCTTGTATTCCTCCGCCTAATAGTTACTAGTCAAATTAATATACATATTTCTGAATTAATTGATGGTGAACATGTTCTGAATCGCATTTTAATTTCGTAACTGTGGCTTTTTGAGTTCTTTTTTTTATACGCGAAAATTACGAATCTAAGGCTTCTACAGTATTTACGTTTTCAACCCAATTTCCAATCGTGCGTTTATAGAAACAACCAAAGATGTTCTTAAACTAATTTTTTGGATATACAGTGGCTCGGAGCTTTTTCGTGCAGCTACGAAGAAAAAATTTGAATCGCCACTGCCCTATACCATAAAAAGATAATCCAACGAGAAAGAACGTACGGAGTCGCTGTATGCGCGACTCTACTTTAATACCCGTACTCAGTCAGTACACATGTGATTTATGTATTTTTGTTTGGCTTCTGAATGGCTTTAGTCGAGCTTCTCGAGCATTGAAGTTATAGTTGTGCAACACACTGCGCACTGTATCAGCACTACAATTGTTCCCCATTTCGTGCTCTACATCTACAACTAAATTGAAAATTGTATTTCGTGCATTTCGTCCTTTATATTCAACCAGATTTTCACGAACAAACCGTTGGATGATATATTGTACATTGCTGGAGCTTAAGGATACTATTTCTGCAATGACACTATAACTTTTTCCACTTTTGAAGTGTTTGAGAACTAGTTCTCGCTGCTCAATGGTTGTACGCGGTCCCATTTCAGTTATTCACCTGTAACTCCTTACTTTAGTCGGACCAAGTCCAAAAACTCATTAAATAGATCCTTGTAATTATTACAAAACTGTAAAATAAAAAAAATTGGTATTTTCAACTCAAAATGTTCAATTTTCCTTTAATAATCTTAACTGCACGAAACAAGCTGCGGCCTGAAAAATACCCCTAAAATTGGTTTTGTTATATTATTGTTTTGTTTTTTGATTAAGGAGGTCGTTTTAGTTAATTATATATGTTGAAAGTACAAAACTGCGTTTAAAGTTTAGGATTATCTTTTATGGTATAGGAGCAGTGGCGATTCAAACATTTTTCTTCGTTGCTGCACGAAATAAGCTCCGAGCCACTGTATGTATGTACGTGTTTGTTGATGAACGTTTGTTTTATATGTACATACACTCACGTATATTTGATCATTGATGATATACGTACATATGTATGTACATATATGGTAATAAAAAATATATTTTAATTATTCCACATACATAGCTCCATTTATAAATTCTTAAAACTACTTACATTTCGTCAGATCGCAAAGACCGCATTCATGATTTTAATTCATAAAATTCCACATTCTCAGAACTGCCTGCTACAGTAACATTTGGCAGTAGATCCATATTATCGTTGTCGTTTAGCAAATTAAGACTTAACTCGTCGAACTCCATATCGAAGCCTAGATCAATTCCAGACTCAGTCATGTTGGCAACAGAAAAATTATACGTATGCACACGAATTATTTTCCAATCTAAATTCTTTTTGGCATATGTAATTGTATTGTAACTAGTAGAATACGTTTTTACATATTCGCAAATCTACGCACATACGCGTCATCGGCCAAACTACAGACGGATCCAGAAACGAATACATGCAACTTTTGTAACCGATTGGATTTCAATAGCGGTGAGCTGAACGAAAAAATATGAAGGGGATCGCACAATCGTTCGGTTAGCTTTTTATTTGTATTGTGTTTTAAATAAATATGAAAAGTATTTTGTACTTATCGACATAAACTATCTTAGTATAGACGTCAAAGTAAACGAGAAAGAACGTACGGAGTCGCTGTAAACGCGACTCTACTTTTATACCCGTACTCAGTCAGTACACATGTGAATTATGTGGAATTTTCAAATCAGTTTTACATTTTTACATTTATTTGATGCATCTGTCATCTACATCTACATCAGTTCTCACAACAACACACGTACACTGCACAAGACAGAGCGTGCGAGTGTGAGTGTGAGAGAATCAGCAGCAGCAACCCTCAAAATAAATGTATATTTTGTTTTGGTTGTAGCGGCGTCCGGGGCAGCTCGCTGCTGAAAATTCATTTGATCATTGTGGCTACAATAATGATCCGATCTGAACCAAATTCGGGAATCTGGTAGATATGGTCATTTTCTACGATACTGCATTTTTTTTTTTTCTATCTTCAAAATTGTGGATTTTCGTCTTTTGGGGGCGGGAGTGGGCGTGGCAAAATTTTGAAATAAACTTGCACTGAAGCGATATCACAGGAGTCTAGGCAAAAAATTTGGTTGTTCTAGCTCTTATAGTCTCTGAGATCGAGGCGCTCATTTATACGAAAAACCAAAATTACTCGATTTTGTGTGAGTGCGAAAGGGATGGAGCGAAGTTTTTGCGTATGTTTTTGTCTATTGTGGCTATATTAATGATCCGATCCGATTCAGATTTGGGCCCCTGATAGATATGGTCTTTCTCTATGATTCTGCATTTTTCGTTTTCTGCTATCTTCAAAATTGTGGACGCCACAGATGTGCGCCCTTTGTGGGGGCGGAAGTGGGCGGGGCGAAATTTTAAAACATTTTTTCTAGGGTGAGAGATAACATCAGTATGGAAAAAAATTTGGTTGCTCTATCTCTTTTAGCCTTCGAACAATGGGCGACGAACAAGACGGACAGACAGACAGACGGGCTATACAGACAGGGCTATATCGACTCGGCTATTGATGCTGATCAAGAATATATATACTTTATATGGTCGGAAATTACTCCTTCTCTATGTTACACACACATCCACTTTTACCACAAATACCCTATACCCTTTTACTCTTCGAGTACGGGTAGAAAAACTTCGCTCCCTCCCTTTCGCACTCACACAAAATCGAGTAATTTTGGTTTTTCGTATAAATGAGCGCCTCGATCTCAGAGACTATAAGAGCTAGAACAACCAAATTTTTGCCTAGACTCCTGTGATATCGCTTCAGTGCAAGTTTATTTCAAAATTTTGCCACGCCCACTCCCGCCCCCAAAAACGAAAATCCACAATTTTGAAGATAGAAAAAATAAAATGCAGTATGGTAGAAAATGACCATTCTACCAGATTCCCGAATTTGGTTCAGATCGGATCATTATTGTAGCCACAATGATCAAATGAATTTTCAGCAGCGAGTCCCCCCCCCTTGCCACCTTGATGTAGATGACTGATGTAGCAAAAAAATGTAAAATTTAAAAACTGATAAAACATTTGAAAATTCCACTTAAATCACATGTGTGCTGACTGAGTACGGGTATAAAAGTAGAGTCGCGGCAACAGCGACTCCGTACGTTCTTCCTCGTTTTATATATGTACATATAAATATATAGATTGGTAAGCATAAGTAAAAGGACTCAAAATGTTGATGATCTCGTACTAGTATATCAAGGAAGAAACGGCTGGTTTTAAAATTATAAAAAATATATTCGTCGACTTTCTTCCATCAGAAATTATCATAATTAGTATAATAACACCATCAAGAAATTTGTGCTAATTGACTTTATATTTTTGTATTGTATTGTATATGTTTTGTATATAAAGGTGAGTATTTGATTGTTACTAGCTGTGTAACAAAAAATATACAATACTAGTAGAGCTGAGCGTTTGTTTAGGATTCATCGAAATTTAACAACGATAATTTTGACGTAATAACATATTTATACCCGTACTAGAAGTGTAAAAGGGTATATTGTATTTGTGGTAAAAAATGGATTTGTGTAACATTCAGCATCAATAACCGAGTCGATATAGCCATGTCTGTCCGTCCGTCTGTCCGTCGGTCTGTCCGTCCGTCTGTCCGTCCGTCTGTCCGTCCGTCCGCCTTGTTTGTCGCCCATTGCACGGAGGCTATAAGAGGTAGAGCACTTAAATTTGTTTTCCAGTCTGATGTGATATCTCACTCTTAGAAGTGTGTTTCAAAATTTCGCCCCGCCCACTTACGCCCCCACAAAAGGCGCACATCTGTGGCGTCCAAATTTTGAAGATAACAGAAAACTAAAAATGCAGAATTATAGAGAAAACCCATATCTATCAGAGGCCTAAATCTGACTCGGATCGGATTATTAGTATAGCCACAATGGAGAAAAACTATTTCGATAAACATCGTTACCTCTCGCTCGCACTCACACACCAACGTGTCGACTTTTGCCCATTCGTACAGATAAGCGCCTGGATCTCAGAGACTATAAGAGCTAGAGCAACCAAACTTTCTGTCCAAACTCCTGTGATACCACTTTCATTACAAGTGTATTTCAAAATTTCGCCACGCCCCTTCCGCCCACCGAAGAGATTTCGGAGATAGGAAAAACGAAAAATGCAGTATCGTAGAGAATGATCATATCTACCAGAATGCCAAATATGATTCAGATCGGATCATTATTGTAGCCACAATGATGAAATGAATTTTCAGCAGATAGCCGCCCACATCTTCAGCCGTGTTGTGAGAAGTAATGTAGATGTAGATGACAGATGCGGAAAAAATGTAAAATGTAAAAAATTTTTTTATTAATTAATTATTAATACAAATAAGTCGGGTTTCCTACTGAAGCTATAATTCCAGAACGCACGAACCGATTTCCACGGTTTTGCATTCGTTGGAAAAAACTCAAGGCTCCGTGAGACGACTATATGCCGATATTGCAATGCGTTAAAGTTCAAAAGAGAAACGGCTGGATTGTGCTGTGCAAGTGGAAAAGTCAAACTGGATCCATTACTTACACCACCACAGCCACTGAAACCATTGTTCGATGGAAGTGATCCCGATTCCAGCCATTTTCTTCAACACATCCTTGAATACAATAACTGCTTTCGCATGACTTCCTTTGAACCTAATATCATTCGAGAAGGCGGCTTCATGCCGACTTGCAAGACCGTTAGATACAACACACATAACCAATCACTCACACCAACACAATGAATTGTCGGCGTTCAACTACATATACACCATAACTAACTATCACACGATAAAGTTCAAAATCATGCATGGTTCAATCAAATGAACACCAGATGAACCATCAATTTTGCAAATATATATTTCATTTCGTCAATATACAGGGACGCAACAGTTAAAGAGACGAATTATTGAACAGTTGCAAGCATTTTTTCACGCTAATAATTCTGTGAATAATAACACTGGTGGTCTATTCTTCCTGGACGCACCTGGAGGAACAGGGAAAACATTTGTCATTTCATTGATTTTGGCCACTATTCGATCAAGATGTGACATAGTTTTGGCGTTAGCATCATCTGGAATTGCGGCGACTCTTCTAGATGGCGGTCGTACTGCACATTCTGCGCTTAAGATGCCACTCAATTTAAACAAAATTGATACTCCAACATGCAATATTTTCCGATCCAGTGCAATGGGAAAATTGTTGATGCAATGCAAGCTCATTGTTTGGGATGAGTGCACAATGGCACATAAGAAATCTGTTGAAGCACTTAACTTCACACTGAAGGATCTTCGGCGAAATAACAACATCTTTGGCGGCTTGATGAAATTATTGGCAGGCGATTTCAGGCAGACGTTGCCAGTATTTCCCCGTGGAACGCCTGCAGATGAATTGAATGCCCTGAAGGCATCACCTTTATGGAATAACGTAAAAACATTATCGCTAACCACTAATATGAGAGTTCAACTTCAAAACAGTCAAAGTGCTGCACAATTTTCCAAACAATTGTTAGCTGTTTGAAAAATTGTTAAGTCCCAGTTGATGCGACATCTGGATTAATTACTCTTACCAACGACTTTTGGCCGATTTGTAGACTCTCAATTAGCTCTTTATTGAAAATGTTTTCCCAAACATTAGTGAGAATTATCAGAATTATGCTTGGTTAAGTCAACGAGCAATTCTTGCCGTAAAGAATAATGATGTACACGCACTGAATTTCACAATTCAATCAAAAATTGCTGGCGATTTGGTGACATACAAATCCGTTGATTCCATAACAAAACCCGATGATGTAGTAAATTATCCAACGGAGTTTTTGAACTCTCTGGAGTTACCAGGATTTCCACCACATAACTTGCAACTCAAAGTTGGTACAGTTATTATGATATTGCGTAATTTGAATCCACCGCGACTTTGCAACGGTACTCGACTTTCGGTAAAAAGACTTATGCCGAATTTGATTGAGGCAACCATTATTAACGGAAAGTACGCAGGTGAAAATGTATGTATTCCTCGAATACCAATGATTCCGACTAATCTTCCGTTTGACTTCAAACGATTGCAATTTCCAGTTCGCCTTGCTCTTAATAAATTTACAAAATTTCTTTTTAACTATGCTATTCAGATTCGCGGGTGCATGCCTTATAATTTTGTAAAAACACAAAGTATTTAATAAATTTGTGCGTCGGTTATTAACCTTTCTCTATGCAGGATACGCTTTTCTCAGGACCCTTAACAGTTTTACAGCCCATTCCCGCTATCATTCCGTAATTCGTCGGCAAACAATGATCAGGCCATTGCCGATCTTTTTGCCCAATTTTACAAAACAACGTTTTTCCATGAAAAGCTACTCTGGTCAGCCGTATATATACAGCTTACCTAGATCAAAACGGTATTTCAGCCCCTTTTTAAATGAAAGGATCTTCGACTAGTTAAGCCGGTGTCCACCAGGTCCTGACGGAGTCCTCGGCTGTGTACTGTGTCGACGCTCTGTGTGGACCCTGCTTAAACTATTCACCCTATCCATTAACTCTTAATGTGCCCCCCATTCTGGAAGGAATGGTTTATTATTCCTCTCTAAGAGAAAGGCAGTAAGTCTGACGCAATGAAGTTATCGGCTATTCCCAAAATGTTTGGTTAATTTTAACACTTGCAATTTCTCTGCAAATCAGCACGGATTTATAAATCGACGATCGACAACTTCAAATTTACTAGAGCTTTAACCTCTTTTATAATTAAAGGCTTCCAAGGTAACATGCAGACGGATGTCATTTACACCGATTTCAGTAAAGCATTCGACTCTGTAAACCATTTCCTTCTAGCACAAAAACTTGACCCCTTAGGGTTTCCGACCTTTTGAAATGGATTTCCAACTACCTTTGCTCTAGATCCCAAAGAGTCCTCCTCAAAAATACAAGGAGTGTATTCATCTGTATTCACCAAAAATACAAGGAGTGTATTCACTTCTGGAGCACCACAGGGCAGCCATTTAGGCCCCCTATTTTTCACACTCTTTATTAATGACCTGCCTTCAGTATTATCAAACTCTCGATTTCTAACTCTGTGTTAATCTCTGTGTCCGGTATAATGGCATTTTATTCCAATCTCGCTTACAATCCGATCTCAATAACTGTCAGTCATATTGTTGTGCAAATGTTGTATTACACCTGAATGCCTCGAAATGTAAAAGTAATGACATTTCATAGCTCCAGCCCCTTGTTAGATCTTTTTACACCCTCTGCGGTGGTTTCTCTTTTCGATAATTACATTGGTTGGTGATCTTGGTGTTAAACTATACCCGAAGTTAAAGGTTTCTGAACAGAGTTCTACCGTGGTAAATAAATCCATGGGGTGCTTTTGGTTTATACAGAAATTCAAAGGAATTTGACGACCCCTATATAACGAAGACTCTCTTTATTTCGCTTGTTCGTCCGATTTTAGAGTACGGCTCTTGTGTTTGGTGCCCTCAGTATAAAGTACACCAAGACCGTATAGAATCACTCCAGAAAAACTTTTTGCTCTGCGTGGCCTCAACTGGGCTGAAGGTGTGAGACTGCCTTCTTACCACGTAGAGTGCTCTTAATAAACCCTCCATCCTTACTTAATCATAGAAAAATGCTTGGTGTGATTTTTATGCACAACTTGATCTGGGGTGACATCGACAGCCCCGATTTGCTGAGCCGCAGAAATTTCACGAGTCCTATTAGATCCTTTAGAAATTGTATTCCTTTGTACCTTCCGCTGTGTAGATCTAATTATTCCTCGCATGAACCTCTTTTTCTATTCTTATGCTTGGATTATAATTCGATCTACCATATTATATCCACCACTAATTCACTTCCTCTACTTAAATCACTAATACTAACATACCTTTCCGTAATTAGAATATTGTTTGGTATGTTTAGCGTTGTGCTTATTCATAATTTTCCTCGAATATTAGTCTAACACTTATCTTTCCTGAATGTTCGCGATCGGTTCGGTACACGCGTCGCGCGTCATGCGGCAGCGCCCTTCGGTCGGTTGGGCGGGAGGAGGGCTGTGTATCTGCCAGGGATCCGCGCGTAACAGGCTTCGACTTAGTGTAACATGGGCCACTTGACGGTGCAGTCATTGCATATCAACGTCGTACACTAAATATATATGTGTATTCTCGTTAAAAATATCTTTTTCATCATATATGTACATAATTATATACAAATTTCATACATATTAAAATATTTATTCTTTTGTATATGTCAGACAGTTATCTATTGAGCTTTTGTGGTGGCTCAGAGGGGCCTAGCTGAGGCAAAAAACGGACGGGTCGCAGGTTGTGGATAGTGAACTGCCTACTGAGTAGGTTAGCGAATAAGCGGGCATCCCAAGGAAATTCAGCTTAGTGGTCTCTGAGGGAGAGTACCGCAAATAAGCAGTCCCGGACAGCCAGCGGGTGTTAGCGATGCAGAAACACTGATGATGCGCTTGTGGGCCCTCCTTTTTTTAAGTAGCTCACACACTTCCTTTACTTATACACTACCTACCCACATCCCAATCCCTACACTCACCTCACACCGGGCCGGACTAAGAGTGTCACCCGAACCGTGCCGAGAGTCATCCTGGCTGAAGGCCCGACGTAAAAACTAGCTTAGTCGTTAACGGTGTGTGCTCAATGACTTGCCAGGCCCTGTTCTAAAGTGTGCCTTTTCCGGGCAAAACGAATCTCTGTCGGACGGGCCTTGCCCTTCTTTGGATCTGGTGGGAAACAGAATGGAAGATACAAACAACAAAACAAACAAAAATGAGAATGGCACTCCCCAATTGCCAACTGGGAGCATCCCCAAACAGGGAAAGTCAGCAGCCCATAGGCCCGGCCTAACCCGCAACTCGGCAGGCAAATCCTGCTTGGCGGCAAGTCCTGGGCCGAACCCTAAGGGGTTCGCATCGCGGTCCTGGGGTGGTTGGCGAATCAGCTCCTAAAACCGACACCTTGGCAGAGCGGTAATTCAATCCTGCGGCTGCTCTGCCTGCTGGTAAGGTTGAAAAACGGGTCACCATCGACCTTTGTCCAAGCCAAAAATATACTTATGCCGAAAGACGGAGTGCTGGAAAAATCCTCCGTATGCAGAGCGCCACGATGACGTCCAGGCATCGAACCACTGGCTTAAGAAGGTTAAGTGGGCTTCAAGGGTGCTCCCCAACTTCGGCAAGGAGGAGGCGCCAGTAGGAGTCCCCAACAACCAAAGACAAATGCGAGGGGTGAGTCACTATTAAGCTTTATCCGTAACTCGAATATGGTAATTTGTAAGTGGGGTTACGACCCTACATTCATTATTAAGAACCAACAGGAGGTCATTGACCTCATTCTAGTGTCTCACAAAATGTCAGACTTAATCAAGAGCTGGAAAGTCCTAGAGGACCATTCCGTTTTTGACCATAGGTACATCAAGACAAAACTGAGCCTCGAGTGCCCAAAACCAATTGACTACATCAATCCCAGGAAAACCAACTGGGATAGATAAAGTACGAAAATGGAGGAACTGCTACCCATCATGGCACCACGGTGCCCGAACACTCAAGATGACTTAAATCGTCTATTGGCCATATTTACGGAGGCATGCAACAAGTCCTTCAAGGCAGCAGGCCCCGCACAGAAGAAGTGGAAACATCAGAGGCATCAAGGCTGCGTAAGTACCTCTCAAAAACTACCACCTCAGTGGGATACCTTTTTACGTTACGATGGTATGGACTAGCTCAGTGAGGAGTCCCTACATATCCTACTAGACACTCACTTCCCCGGCTGCACAGCCATTGAGCCGACCTACTGTAACGAACCGTTTCTTTCCGTCTGATCAGCGGAGCTGGCTAAGGGGCCGACGGGCTCGTTGCAACAAATGTATGTATTGCCTCGCAGACAACAAGAGAAACGCACAGGTTGATTTGGGAAATTCGTATCGGGCTCTTTATTGGTATCTTAATCTAAGTGATCTTACGTTCTATCTTACAAACTGATAACTGCTGGGCCTCCGCTGGCCTTCCTCTGGCGACTCTGGCCTCGCGCTACCACCGGTTGGTTTCTTTGCTTGGCGTCGCTCCCGCGTGTTATGGCGGGGGGTTCTGACTCAGCAACCGCCTCGTCCGCCATTCACAGCTCCGCACACTCTGGGCTCACCCTTCGCTGTTACTCACCCTAAGCGGTGAATAGTATCTGACGTGCCACTCGTCTCCTTATTTCAGCCCTTTGCTGAAAAATTCCTCGTTGGTCTCAATCACGTCGCACGATCACTCACTGTTCTCCGTTCTCCGTTCACTCGCTTGGATTCGCGCACTTGCCCGTCTACTGATCCTCGGCGTACTGTCCCGCGCCGCTGTCGCTGGGCTCCCCTTATACCACCAGGCGGTGCCGGCGCCCGTGTCGCTGCCTAGCAACAACGTTACAACCACGTGTTCCGTCGGTAACTTTCCATCGCGCCTCCGCGCGTTTCCACCTCGTTCTTAACGGGATCAAGCCGGTGGCGCGATCTCATGCCCATATTTGGACATGCGCTGAACCTCTGCCGGCCCGATCCCGCTATCTCCCGAGCGGCGTGAAGGCTGCTCCTTGCGCGCTCCTCCATTCCCCGCCTCTCTAACGAGACTCGGCGACAGACGTGCTCTCACGACCACCAATGGTCATGCGCTGGGCTACCACCTGCTCGTCCCGCCGACCCCTCTTCTTTCGATCGGCTCTCTGGCCCCGATGAATTCGCCGTGCCTTCTCCCGCTTAACCCTTAATGGGCCCATGTGAGGAAATTCAGTTCCTCACAGTAGCTGCAATGATGAAATGAATTTTCAGTGCTAGCCGACAACCCTCTGCCGTGCAGTGTTGTTGTGAGAAGTGATGTAGATGACAAATGTAAAAATGTAAAATGTAGAAAATTATAAAATATTAAAAAATTCCACATAAATCACATGTGTACTGACTGAGTACGGGTATAAAAGTAGTGTCTTGTTAAAAGCGACTCCATACGTTCTTTCATCTCGTTTCAAGAAACTAATCAAGATTTTCTTAGTAGCGGCGATCGAAAATAAATCAGTTCAGCACTAAGTCACTTTGTCTATATGGCAAATGTGAGATGCAGTGTATGGAGCGTCAATATTCTAGTAAGAGAAACTAACGATTTAAGTCCTTCTTAAATGAGGCATTTTTACCCATAGAGGGTGCCTGGCCAGTATAACGTTAATGATTACTAGATGATGTTTCCAAAGAGTCGTGTTGCTTGATAGTGCAGCACTAAGTGTGTGGTAAACTCCATCTAAAAAATGAAATATAACCGTGAGACCGATAGTAAACAAGTACCGTGAGGGAAAGTTGAAAAATACTCTGAAGAGAGTGTTAAACAGTACGTGAAAACTGCTTTAGAGGTCATGGAAAATTCATCATTAAAAGTTGAAATATT
This sequence comes from Drosophila bifasciata, assembly GCA_009664405.1. NCBI lineage: Eukaryota > Metazoa > Arthropoda > Insecta > Diptera > Drosophilidae > Drosophila > Drosophila bifasciata. The sequence continues at coordinate 20,136,747 of CM019042.1, read as the reverse complement.
TTAACAATATTATAATAATAGTGTGTGCAGTTTTGGCTCAGCAGCAAACCGAGCTTCTTTCGTTCTCTCTATCGCTTGCATTGGGGCACGGGCAATTCGGTCCGCCGGCCCTCTATTATTCTAGATCTAATTATCATCGTTTTCGGTTTATTTTATACCCCAACTACACACGCGTTCTCCCGCTACGCGCGACATATAATTAATAAAATGTATTTCCAATTGAATATTCTCGCCTCTTTATCTACAAACTTAAATTTACAAAATAGCTATTAGCTCAACATTTGCAGACCGACGTGATTGTGCAACAATTAATTCGTATAATCACAAACTGCATTTAAGCACAATAATTTCCATTCGTTCGTCTGGTTTCGCTCGTCTGTACATAGCCAGTGCCATCGACCACATTGCTGCTATACAAGCATATACACCAGCCGCTCTGACTACCGCTTGGGAAAATGATGCTCCGGTCTTTGATTATTACACACTAGTGGGGAGTTGGAGCATATTGAGAAGCTGATCGGGCAATTTCAGACATTGCATAACGAACTCGAAGAATTGGACTGCAAAGAGATTCACAGTGGACTGTGCGACAGCTTTGAAAAGCTTGCCAGTGCACTGAAGGCTTTGATTAGGCGTGAAACCGATACGAATATCGGATATATGCCTCTGCATTCTACGGTTGCTGGACCAAATTCAACTTCTGCTTTTGCTGGTTCCCTCAGCCGCCACATCGTCGCAGGCCAGCATTCCTGCCTCCCATACAATTGCCAAGGTTTTGTGGGGACATGCGGATTGACGGACTTTTAATCGATGTTCACCACTACCATCAACAATCTACGATCTTGCCTGCGTAATTTGGCGTTGGAGACAGTTCGTTCGCTGGAAATGTCTGACAGCAACTATATTATAGCATTGGAATTATTGGAAAAGTGGTTTATTAATCGTCGGTTAGTCTTTTCAGGCGCACATTACTGAAGTCCTGGGGCTACAGGCTGTGGAGAATGGGTCGGTGTCGATGCTTCGGGAGATATTTGACAAGTTTAACGCTCACATTCGGGCGCTCCAGACCTTGGAGACTTCTGAGCAGATCGCAGGATGCATCATTGTGCAGTTACTGCTTCGTAAACTGGATCCAGCGACTCAAGCCAAGTAGGGAGGAACGTTTAGAGGACGCAGCCTTCGTCAACCTGATTCCGTCGTGGGAGTCCATGGCCTCCTTTTTGGAGCAGCGATTCAGGACGTTGGAAACAGTGGATTTCGCTATGGCAACCTAAGCGCCAAGCAACCGGGTGGGCAGGAGTAGAAAACCTAACCATTCTAAATCCACACGTGCAAATCAAAACATATCAGGCTGCGAGCTGTGCAATGACAAAGCTCACGAAATCAATCATTGTCCCAAGTTTACAGCACTGTCTCCCTTAAAACGCTATAAATAAGCCAAGAGGTTTTCCCTGTGTGTACATTGCCTCAAAGCAGGCCATCGGTTGAGTCAATGCATCCGTTTACTTCGTCGCATTCCATCACTGGATCTCATCAATTATGAAGTGCTGTTACCCACGGCCACCGTCCTAGTAAAAAATAGTTCTGGGGCCTTCGTTTCTTGCCGAGCGCTACTAGATTCCGGCTCTCAGCTATATTTAATAACCTCCCGCTTAGCTAATAAGCTAAAGCTTCGGAAGATAAAATCGTCCACTTTTTTTTCTGGAATAGGCGACTCCAGCCTCGTCACCCATGGAGTGTCCGTACAAATAACCCTTCACTCTCGCGTGTCGGCATACTCGATTCCCATCACTGCTGTTATCGTCCTTTATATAACTGATCGGCAGCCAAGCCACAGCGTGAACATTTGCAGCTGATGATCTTGGAAACCTGCCACTCGCCGATATAGGATTTCATATACCTCCGGGCATCGTGTTGGGCAATTCAAGCTTCTACCAGGATTACCAATAATTCTGAAAACTCGCTTGGGATTCGTCGTATCTGGAGGTTGCGATCGAGTCAAAAACATTTCGCTGATGGGCTCAAATTAAAGTCAAACACTAGATACTCCTCGCAATGTCTCCTGCCCAAATGCTCCCGCGTTCAATGCTCAAGGTTCCCTGAGTCTAACCCTTCAACATCAGACCCCAACATCCGATGTATCTGCGTAACCCTGCAGAGTCTGTTGAAAGCCAGGTTTCAACGGGGAGAGTAAGTCGGGTTTCCCAGTCCGATGGTTAGTTAGTAAATCTTATATACTAGTTAGTGGAGCAGACTACCGTAAATCTAATTTGTGTTGACCAGCAGTTATAAAAAAAGGAGTTCAACATATTACCTGAACAGGTACTTATGTACCTATATCAATACCTCAAGTTGCGTATGACGAATAAATGTCAAAGGAACAGGATCCCGTCCTCATTTGCTTTAATTTCAATTGGTCAGTTGGTATTTTCTTTTTCCATTTTTTAGGATTGGTCAAACAATTTTTGCTCCGCCAGCTCTCCATAGATTTTAGTCAGCAATACATCACACGACGCCCTATAAATGTACATGTTGAGCTTTTGAGCTACGCCTAAGAACTGAAGACGGTAAAGTTATTCTGTATATATGTATGTGATTGCTTTATTTGCCACAAGGCGATATGGGTGATTAGGTATTAACTGGCCAGCTCGTATTGGTCAAGCTTAAGCGAGAGCACCGTAAAGGATAATCCGGTTAATAAGTTAATAATATTTAGTCAGCCGGGACAATTTGCCAATCAACAAAACATTCGTAACAGCCGACGTTCGAGTTTTAAGTCTGCTGCGCGAACGGCTTTGTCGGATGACGAACTCCGAGAGAGGGGCAATGAAAAGTGCAGGGGCATAAACAAATGATGCTGTTTTAGGAGATTCGCTCGCTTCTCTTTTGCGATGACTTGGGCCGGCGCTTAGCAGAACATATTCCCCCAGCTGAAGAGCACGGATCCTCGACATCCTTCTTTGCCAAGATGCTCAGCTTTGCGATGGCCATTGTGATGCTCCCAATGTCCGTTTTGAGCTCGGCTACACTGCGAACGTGGCAATCAGCTTCGTGATCATACCCAGTGGCCACTTCAGAGGTGGCAAGTCACTCTGAAACAGGAACCCATGGCCTTGAGTTTATGATAGCAGTGATATGGCACAAGAGTACTCTCAGGTCATCAGACCACAGCAAGGAACTGGAAGCGAAACGGTATAAAATATGCTTGGCTATTTTAACCCTTCAATTGATCGCCGTGACGTGGACATAAATGGTGCGATAGCTGGCTCTCGCTCTGAGGAAGTGTGTAGCTGCGGCTACAACCAATGGATATGTATCTAGATTCTGTCGAAAAGGTCTTTGGCGACTGAGCTGAACAAGACCCCAACATCCGATGTATCTGCGTAATCCTGCAGAGTCTGCTGAAAGCCAGGTTTACACGGGGAGAGTATGTCGGGTTTCCCAGCCCGATGGTTATTCTATCTATTGGTCTGGATTTAATAATCATCGCTTTCGGTTTATTTTATACCCCAACTACACAGGCGTACTGCCGCTACTTAATATAATTAATAAAATTGTATTTCCAATTGAATTTTCTCGTCTCTTTATCTAAAACTCAAAATGTACAAAGCTAATTGTTTGAGGGGCCAAGCTTTTTTGGCACCTATTTATTTCCCAAATCAGTTAAAACACAATCGATTAGAAACGTTATAAATTGTTTAATTATACAGGCGGCTAGCGGAAGCCAACTCCACGCTCCTTTGCCAGGCCAGATAAAAGCAAACAAGAGGGCTCGGTATGCAACCTAGGCGGAGAGAGATTAACATAGAACTGCTTAAGCAACGACGGTCGATCAAAGCTAGAGCCGAAGAGGCAGGTGCAGAGCGCCCTTTAGCAGAGAGAGCGCAGCAGCCATGCAATAAGGATGGGAGCCCTATATAACCATTACTGCCGCAACTGCAGAAATGAGGAAGGGGAAGATATAATGGAACACCTGGTCTGTTCTTGCCTGGCTCTCTGTAGAAGAAGGCACAGCACTTGGGCCCGCCCTTCTTATCAGACATATCAATGATGTCCAATATTTGTCCTAGAAAGATAGCGGACTTCTTAGGCGCAGCCGGATGGGACAGGAAGTCCCAGGAAGCCCCAGGAAGTGCTGACAGGAAGTCTAACATGGCAAAGAAGGGTCTCAGATTCTACGGTATCAAAGGTATTCAAACCTAACCTATATATCTCAGAATTTTTCAGAAAAACGATTTTCTTAATCACGTCGTTTTCTGTGTATAAATATATTTTTAAACATATCTTCTAATAAAATTATACAATTTAAAATCATTGCTCGAAGTGCTTAACCTATATATATAAAAGAAAGTCTTGTGTGTTACACTATTTATAACTCGACTAAACTGATTTGGCTCAAAATTGGTGGGAAGGTAGCTCAGAAAAATCGGCGAGCAAACAACAGAGATCAGTAAGTAGATACAAGAAGAAATATATCAAGTACTGATTTGAATTAAGAAGCATTTCGATATGATTGTAGCATTGATTACGGCGTGCATTCTAGCATTGGACTGATGAACGTTGTTTGCGAGTATTGTGGCGCAATGACGTTTTGCGGGGAAACGCCGGGATTGTGACGGGAAAGTGAACATGATCTTCAGGAATAAGATTCAAAAGTTCAAAAGAAAGTACCGCTGTTGAATCACCAACAAAAAGGAAGTTTATGCTACATTGATGACGGCAATAGATGATGGAAATGGTGGATAATATTGAACTGGTAAGACATTTCTCATCTCAGTAGTATTAGCCACTGTTCGTGCGAGATCCAACATTGCGGTTTGAGTTGCTTTTTCTGGAATAGCAGGCACATCGTTAGAAGGATGCTTCACGGCTCAATCAGCACTAAAATTGCCGTTTTATCTTCAAACTATTGAATAACGAACATGTAATATTGCAAAAACTCTCCGCAATGGTCAAAGTTTCAACAGCATCGAAAATCATAATCTGAGACATAAACGTGCTATTGAAGTATTAAACCGAACATTAAAGGCCAGATAAATGACTCACAAGAGGGTTCTGGTATGCAATTTTATGTCTGGATAGATTAGCCACTGCCTTAAGCAGCGACGGTCGATGCAAAGCGAAATAAAACGGCAGGTGCAGCAGTGGCCAATGCATTGAGGAAGATTCTCGTCCTTCACCAGACGACAACGTTCACGCAGAGGTTTTGCGCAGCCGTACGCCACTTCGAGCGCTCCTGCAAAGAGTCAGAGTCTTCGCGCCAACGCCTCCAGAATGTAAGCCGCATTGGAGTGACCCGCTGCCAACCATCCAGACGACTGTAGTTGAGCTTCGTTAGGTCAGGCTCGGAATTGCTGCGTACGGGCCCCAAAGCAAATGAGCAGGCGTCAACACATCCAAGTCGTCAAGATTTTCTGAAAGCGAGCAAAGGGCGAGAATTAATTGTCGTGATCTGGCAGATCAAGGTGCGCAGCTCGTCGAAGCCAAGGACGGATGGCCCAATTGAGCGGTACAAGTGATGCTTGGCGGTCTTCACGGCCGCTTCCCACAATCCTCTAAAAGTGCGGAGAGCGCGGCGGGTTGAAATGCCAATCGATTCCGTCAGCCACACAGGGTTCATGGACCTCCTTCATGTGCCGTTCGCTCCGGAAAGAACCTCTTTTAGCTCCAGAAGCTCGTTTTTGGCGACAACAAAATTTTTCGCATTGTCCGACCAAATTTTGACTTTGCCTTCCTCGAGTGGACGTGAACCGTTTTAATGCGCCTAGAAACGATGCGGTGGTCGGATATCCAACAAAACCATGTGAATGGCCTTAGGGTTGAATAAACACGCTTATGCAAACACGCTTGGGCATGCGAAATGACCGGTAAAAAACGATCCCACAATAGTCAATTGGAAGGCATGGCATCGCGTCAGCGGCAAGTCTCCCCATGGCGGAATTTCTCGGCAAGAGGTCTCACACTTGAAGGCACCTTTGATGTTCAATCGAGCTTTTATCACTTTTTTAGCAAGACGTTAGGTTCGGCATGGATGATCCGTTGATGAGAATAATCGGGTGCTGAGCGTTAAACGGGTGCGATAAAGTTTCCGAGCCGACCGCCAACTTGAAGCAAAACCAGCCGGATCGGATGAACGGAGAAAGCGAACTAATATAGCAAGACTACCTTGACTTTCCCATTGCGCCTGATCTCCTTATGTCCGACCACAAACTTTCCAGCTGAACGTGCCGAACAAGAAGATGCGTTCCCCTGCTGAATATCAGAAACCGTGAGTCCAGGATGCCTAAGACGATGAACGAATTTATGCATGTAGGCGAACGTGCGCTGCATGCCAAAGAACGAATGGTAAATTTACATACGGGAGTGAGATCAGCATGTGGTCCATCAGCATAAAACACGCTTGCGAATCAATGGTCGGGTTTCAGAAACGGGAGATGCAGGCCACTCATCGCTAGAGCCTCACTAAAACAAGGGGCCGTGAAACCACAGCTCTGAATGGATGAGGTGGCTGGGAAACGAGCTTCTCGAGAGGATATCATCAGATTCAACGATGTGGGAACTTAGCGCCATTCCATGCCTGGTGCGTCAATTGCCTGAATTGTTGCCACTCGATTTAAAACGAAAATCTGAAATTTGGCTGGCTCCCTATCGAAGAAAGCGCCGTCAGCAATGAAAACTGACCTGGGAAGATTCCCGTCTCCCAAGTTACATTGCACCAACCTTCGCAAAACAAAGAAGCCAGTCAATTCAAGCTTTGGAATCGATAAAGATTTTAATGGCGCCACTCGGGACTTTTGAGCACAAATTATTGCTCGAAGACTCGCCTTGCCTGGACACGACATACACTGACGATCAAAACTGTAACACGATTTCAGTATACGCACTGCAATGGTCTATATCTTCTTCTATTTTATATATGACAAAGATTTTAGCATTGTTTTGTAGGTGATTTAATTTACTATGTTTCCTGAAAATTTGGAGTCATTTGATACGCTGGAAGAAAAATGTACAGAAAGTCAAATGTTACAGTTTTGCACTCCGTTTAATTTTTAACTAACATTTTTATTGAAATTTTTAATTTTAAAATAAAATTTTTAAATTATGAGTCCAAAGTCCTTTTGATTTTTTTAGTTTATGTATGCTATTTGGCATACCTGGCTACATCGTCGCACCAATTCAGGGGAATCTCGTAGCAGACGTCCTTCGTCCTCTCCAATAGCTCTATCATTCCACTTGGAGGGAGCACATATTTCGCCATGAAATTTCACTTGCGTTCATGTCGGGAGATTGCGGTGGCCACTTAATGGACTGGAATTTTTGTTTCGGCATCGAATTTTTGACTAAAAGGACGTGTGCTTTGGGTCATTGCCTTGCTGAAAAATGCATTTTCAGCAGCAAGACTCCGTATTCTGATCACTCCTCCAAGATTCTGTTGCAGGATGCTCAAATATTGTTCTTTTCTCATGATCCCATCAATCAGACCAAGGAACCAACTCCAACCATCATTGAGCCGCCACCGTGCTTGACGGTTTGGCGCACAGTTTGTGGTGACTGGATTGTGGGATCTCTAGTCCAGTACCAGGAGCGTCCATCTGACTCGAAGCGATTACTTTTCGTTTCACCTGAGATTATTACCTTGAAGAAAAATTATTTTGCAATTTTTTAAACTGTTTATTATTGACTTACAGCATCTCAATCAGCTACAGTCAATTAGCGTGAGTTGCAGCAAAAATTTTACGCAAATTTATTTGTCTTTTGCAAGGAACGGTTTTTTTTTTTTTGGCCTTCAGCCCAATCTATCGAGACTGCGTCGTATTGTCCACGCACTAGCATCGTCCCGGCTTTTAATGGCGTGATGTTCACATTGCTTGTCACCAAGTTGGCCACGTGGCGTGTGTCGCGGTCGCTTAAAATTCTTGGTCGACCTCCTCAACTTACTGGAATATTTCATTGCTCTGTTTTTAAGTCGTTGCACAGTCATTTGGCTAACAACGAATATGCTAGCCACTTTTCTAACAGATTCGCCTGCTATCAATAATTCCATTATTTTCTTTTTATTATCGCTGTCCATGTCTATTGCGTTTGCAAATTTGACTTTAAGTGATCAAAGCTCAGCAAGTTCAATGAAAAAATTTAAAGTTAACGGTAAAAAAAGCCTTGCAACTGAAGAAAAAAGTTTTTGCATTGAGAGTGCAGAACTGTAACATTTGACTCTTCTTACTCTCTGCCATTGTTTCTTTCCGTTCATCAAATGACTTCAAAATTTTAGAAAATATAAATAGAGACGAGAAAGAACGTACGGAGTCGCTTTGAACGCGACTCTACTTTTATACCTGTACTCAGTCCGTAAACATGTGATTTATGTGGAATTTTCAAATGTTTAATCAATTTTACATTTTACATTTGTTTGCTGCATCTGTCATCTACATCTACATCAGTTCCCACAACAAACACACGTACACTGCACGAGGCAGAGTCTATGAGCGTGAGTGTAAGAGAATCTGCAGCGACAATCAACCCCAGTAAATGACTTACTTTGCTTGGAGAGGGGGGAAATTGCTTCTGAAAAATTAATTTGATCAATTTAATCATTGTGGCTACAATAATGATCCGGTCTGAACCAAATTCGGGAATCTTGTAGATATGGTCATTTTCTACGATACAACATTTTTGGTTTTTTTATCGTCTTCGTCTTTGGGTGGGCGGAAGGGGCGCGGCGAAATTTTGAAATACACTTGTTCAGGTTTGGTATCACAGGAGTCCTGGCAAAAAGTTTGGTTGCTCTAGCTCTTATAGTCTCTGAGATCCAGGCGTTCATTTGTACGAAAACCAAATCGACTCGATTTTGTGTGTGTGAGTGCGGAAAGGGAGCGAAGTTTTTCGTATGTTTCTCTCTATTGTGGCTATATCAAAGATCCGATCTGATAGACATGGTCTTTTTCTATGATACTGCATTTATAGTTTTTTGTTATATTCAAAATTGTGGACGCCACAGATGTGCGCCCTTTGTGGGGGCGGAAGTCGGCGGGGCTTTAAACATTTTTCTAGGAGTGAGATATCACATCAGACTGGAGTTTGGTTGCTCTAGCTTTTATAGCCTTTGAGCAATGGGCGATAAACAAGACGGACAGACAGACAGACGGACGGAGAGACAGGGCTATATCGACTCGGCTATTGATGCTGATCAAGAATATATATACTTTATAGGGTCGGAAATTATTCCTTCTCTATGTTACACACATCCACTTTTACCACAAATACAATATACCCTTTACTCTTCGAGTACGGGTATAATAAATAGTGCAACAACAAAACAATGCTAAAATCTTTGTCATGCATAAAAAGAAGAAGATACAGACCGTTGAAGTGCGTATACTAAAATCGTGTTACAGTTTTGCTCGTCAGTGTATATGCATGCACCATATGCCTCCAAAAATTCAAAATCCATGAATCTCCACAGCTGCACTGGAAGGATGGACAAGGCGTGGAAGTGAAATGCGAGATGCTTGCTGTTTCTGTTTCTCAGGTCAATCCAAGTTGAGTGCAGCGCTCTCATCCCAGTCAAATTTGTCTCTCCAAAGCTGCTGAAGGAAGATCTCGCACCTGACAATAACAGGATTAATCAATCCAAGAGGGTCGTAGAACAGCGCAATCGTTAATAAAACCGAACGCTTGGAGTGCCTTGAATTCGTCTCCAGCGCAGACAGGGCAAACAGCAGCTGAGCTGATGCAGGGTCCCACGATAAGCCAAGAGTTTTTGTGATGTCGAAACTTCTCCACGTCGCCTTCTGGAATTCCATCAAGAACATCCTAGCTACTCGAGCACTTGAAGAGATGAGATCATCAACATATAACTCCTGTTGCAGAGCAGCTGAGCCAATAGGGTAGGGCTCACCTTCGTCGATAGTCAGCTGGTGCATTGAGCGGACTGTTAAAGACGAAGCAGCCCTCGTACCATATGTGACGGTGTCGAATGTGCAGACCTGGCGCCTTTGATATGTAGTTCCCGTCGAAGGCTTGAGGCCTCGGTGGTACCATCTATGGCATCACAGAAGGCAGCCCATGACTCCTTTTCGCCTTCCTACAGGTGTTCTTAGGTGTTGAAGCTGTGGCGATACTCGTCCCAGCTTTTCTGTGTGTTTGTAACTTTTGCCCTGTTAGAAACTTCTGGACTCCATCCTGACTTCGCTCAGCTCTCGCGTCCATCAAAGATTGCGATTGGACCTTGGGGGTCAAGCTGATCGGGCAGGGTTCGAGAAAGGGCCTCTGCAGAGCGTTAGTATTGTTCTAAGCCGCCTCCCTCTAGTGCATCCATTTGAAGGATGTTCCTTTCCGGCGCGGAGGGCAGAATCTTCTTTACAGCGCAGCGAAAGGTTCCAGTCCGCTTGGGATTGCGGTAGGCCTTGAGCCGCTCATTTTCATTTCGTTTTCATTTCGCCAGTACGAACATTTCCCCCACCACTACCACCACCCGGTACCATAGCTAGCGCTCTTCTTTCGGTCTCACGGCCAACCCCCTCGCCTCAAAGTTCCAGCGAATTACAAATTTCTTGTAGAGGTACGAATCCTGGACGGACTGACCCTACCTCAGCCTGAAATAGGTCCTCACAAGTGGCGCCCGAGCAGGGACTTTCTGGCAACTTTAAGGAAATTTCATCGGCTGGATTTACAAGCGCCGTCGAGAGGATCTGGAGGCCTTCGCCAAGAAATTTTGATTCAGCAGTGAAGGACCTGGACGAGATGCGTAGGAACTTTGCCATACTAGTCGCCGGACCACTCCCGCCGAGTAGTTGGGTTCGCTGGCGGAACTTGAACGACAATACGCCAGACAAGCCGGACGCTCCAAGTCCCCGCTTCCCACCACCCCGACACAATCAATCACGCAGAAACAGGACCCAAAGCCAGCTTACAAGTCCCCACAGTCACTGAGAACGAGCCCCGACCACAGATCGTCACGGCCGCCGATTTCCCCAGGCCGCCAACCGCGGAAACTTTCCGCTCGCCCACGCAGAGAATTGTGCCAGAGATCGACGCGCACATAGACGGGCCCGACTAAAACACATCAAACGCACAGCGGAACGCATCCGCGGATGGAGCCTCCAGTTCAGCGGAGAGAATGACCCCATATCGTTTCTGGAACTACTCGAGGAAAGCGCAAGCTCGTATGGAGTGGACACCAACCAGCTGCCACGGGCCATGGCCGAGCTACTCACCGACCGTACCAGCCAACTACAAAGTAGCTTCTGGGGATACTTCCACCAAGAGTTTCTTTCCTATTTCCTGCCAACTTTCGAACAACTGGACGACCAGATCCGGGGCCGCAAGCAAGCGGTGAGCGAACCGTTCAAAGATTACCTCATCGAGATACGGCTACTCATGTACCATGCCGGGTACGATCCGGTTAAACAGCTGTACAAAATCTACGACATTGCTTTGCCAGGAATCCAGCTATACGTGCGACGAGACGAATTGAAAAGCTTGTCACAGCTAACACGGATAGCCTCATAGTACGAAATCATTCACGAGAGGGAACATGAGGTAATCCCCGCACCCATGCGAAGGGCGCCAAGAGACACTAGGCCGGCCAGGCGCCCAGATCGAAGAGAAGGTGACCCCTACCGGACGCCAGCGTGACGGAGGCCAGTCGTCAATCCAACCGGTGCGACGGGCCAGGACGTGGCCCATCGCATGATCACCACGCCCATTGTCAACCCACGCACAGTCTGCCGCCGGTGTGGTCAAGCTGGGCACGCCGCCTACGACTGCACCCACCTCGATCCTATTCTGCTGGGAATGTGGAAAACGCGGCACTCGGACCATGAACTGCTGCTTCCAGGCAACGTCGGGAAACGACACGCGTCTTCGACTGACACGGGATGAGCCGAAAACGACGCCTTTCCAGACCCGCAACTAAGCAACCCACTGTTCTAAACGACGGCCGGATAGTGGCGATGGTGACCATAGGAGGACAAACAACAGAGGCCACTATCGACACCGGGGCATCCCGAAGTTTCGTCAGTGCCAACCTGGCCCGACAACTAGACAACAACTCCAACCTGAAAGATGCATGCGTCAGCATACGCCTGGCCGACGGCTCAGTCAGAGAGATCACACAAGTTCTGCTGGCGCACATCAAGCTGGATTAACGAGAGGTCCAAATTCCACTCCTGGTCCTACCAAACATGTTGGAGCAAGTTATTGTCGGCATGGACTTCCTATGTGCCATCGAAACGACGATCCAATGCGGCACCACGCTGCTAAAACTACGAGCCCGCCCCACGCCACCGCCACCGTCAGTTCTGACCAACCACGTCCAAGACACCGAGACAAGCTACAAGAAACCTAAGCCAACTGCAGCGAACACACGTTCCCGACCTACCACACAGAATACGGAACCCAATACCGCAACGAAGAATATGACACTGAAACCAACTGCAACGAAAGCGAAACACCGGCCCACAGGGGAAAACACGGATCCGAAACAAGCACCGATAAACTGCAACCAAGCAAACGGGAAAACGAATCCCACGGCCACTACGGAATACCCGCGTCCTAAGCCAACCACAGGGAACACACTTCCCAAACAAACCACAATGATCTCACACAGGAAACAAGCACAACGCACCTGGAGCTCGACACAGGAAGCCGAGGATCAAAGCAAACTACGGGGCACACGCTTCCCGAACCCACCACAAGGATCTCAACCCATCAAGCTGCGGTACTACCCAAACAACCCAGCCATGCTCATCGACGAGCAAGTCGACCAATTGATCCAAGAAGGTCTCATCGAACCCTCACGAAGCCCGCACAGCGCCCCATCGTACTCGTACGTAAAAGAACGGCAAATGGCGCATGTGCGTGGACTACCGACAACTCAACACTCACTCCATTCCTGACGCGTACCCACTGCCCAGGATCAACTACATCCTGGAACGCCAACAAAACGCGCGCTTCATAACCACCCTCGATTTGAAGAACGGATACTGGCAAATACCCATGGCCAACGGAGTCGAGAGGCCACCGCCTTCACGGTCCCAGGCAGAGGTCTTTTAATAGAAAGTGATGCCCTCCTGATTACATTCTGCACCAGCAACATTTCAACGGGCCCTCGATACCGTGACTGGTGCCGACATGGAACCCTACGCATTCGCATATCTTGACGAAATTGTCATCGTCGGACGAGACTTCGAGGACCATCGGCACAACCTGGAGATAGTCCTGTCTTGCCTTCGGAAAGCGAACCTGCGGATAATCGCGGAAAGTGCTCCTTTTCCAAAGCCGGATCAAATATCTTGGACACGTGATCAGCGAAGAAGGTATCCACACGGACCCCGACAAGATTGCTGCCGTCAAAGATTTCAGGCCACCCACGAGCCTGAAGGAACTACGGCAGTGCATCGGAATGGCATCCTGGTACCGAAGATTCGTACCCAACTTGGCCACAGTCGTCCAACCAATGTCTCAGCTACTCAAGAAAGAACAAACATGGACATGGGCCGCCGAGCAACAAGCGTCCTTCGACCATCTAAAGGAACTACTCACGACCGCTCCCATACTCGCTTTCCTCGATTTCAACGTAAAGTTCTCACTGCAAACAGATGCAAGCAACCTCGTCATAGGCGCCGTCCTCACGCAGGAAATCGAAGGAAAGGAACGCGTCATCGCCTATGTCAGCCGACGCTTGAACCAGGCCGAAGGAAACTACTTCGCCACCGACAAGGAATGCCTTGCTGTCATTCGGGCAATCCGAAACTACGATGCAACCTAGAGGGATACCGGTTCGATGTTATAACAGACCATTTGGCGCTGAAATGGTTGAATACTCTTAAGAGCCCCTACCGAAGAGTAGCGAGATGGGCGCTCGAACTCCAACAGTATCAGAACGACATCCACTATAGAGCAGGGAAACAAAACGTAGTTGCCGACGCCCTGTCTCAATCAACCCTTGAAAACGCTAGCAAGAATCAAAAGGACGCAACAACTGCCCCTGGCTCACACGAAGGATTCAGCAAACCAAAGAAGAATCCGATAAATACCCAGACTATGCTTACGAGAATGGAGAACTCTACAGGCGTCTGGGCCACGGAGCCGACGACCACGACTACGTGTCATGGAAACTCTGCGTCCCAAAGGACCAACGCCAAAAGAGTCCTCAAGGAATGCCATGACCAGCCCACGGCGGGCCACCTTGGCGTTCGGAAAACCATCACACGGATCGCACAGCGATATTATTGGCCCGGCCTATACCGCGATGTGAGGAAGTACTTACGTAGCTGCTTGATCTGTCAAAGTTCAAGGCACTGCAGTGCAAGCCCGTGGGTAGGATGCTCATCCGCAGGACAGAGGAACCTTTCGCCACCCTGTGTGCCGATTTCGTGGGGCCACTGCCCCGATCCAAACGAGAAACACCATGCTACTGGTATTTTCGACACCTTCTCGAAATGGACCGAACTAGTGCCACTTAAGAAAGCTACCACAGCTACGCCAGAGCTAGCTTTTCGGGAACGCATTCTAAGTCTTTTTGGCGATCCAAAACGATTTGTCTGCGACAACGGAACACAGTTCACCATCCGCTCATTTGTCACGTTTCTGCAAACAGCCGGCGTGGATCGCAACACACCGCACCTTACTGCCCCCAGGAAAACCCTACGGAACGGGCCAATCGGACGGTGAAAACCATAATTGCACAATTCGTGGAGGACCACCAAAATACATGGGATGAGCTGATACCCGAGATTTCACTGGCAATTAACTCCAGCGTCTCCGAAACCACTGGTTTCAGCCCTGCATTCCTGCTACACGGGAGAGAACCTCGCTTACCTGGAGCACTGTACGACGAAGTCACACCAGGGACAGGAAGCCCTCCGGACACAGCACACGCGAAGGCAACGCGACTCAAAGAAGTATTCGCGATAGTGCAGAACAACATCCAGCGGGCAAGTCAAGAACAATCCCGGCACTACAATCTCCGCCGCCGCTGACAATGGCGCCCCACGGTAGGCTCGCCAACATCACTTATCTAATGCAGTCGACGACTTCGCTGCAAAATTGGCCCCAAAGTATGACGGACCATACAAAGTCAAATGCTTTACGTCAGCAAATATCGTAAAATTGCAGCACCCCGGCAGTCGAAAACAAAAGTCGAAAACATCAACTATGTTAAAGGAATACTACGACACGTTGGACAGCGATTCTGCTGATGAAGCAAACGACACCAGGGTACTACTGATCCACTGCCGAATGCAACCCATCTATAGCTGCTGAAATTCCGACGCCACCGAACCAACGACCACAGCCTTTCACCCACCCGGAAGAAAGGGGGGGTGTAACGGAGCATGGACAATGACCCTATACAATACCCCTACACATACACCAGTTAGCAAACTTAGACACACATACACCCACTAGCCTACCTAAGCAACCCAATTACCAATTACAATTAGGGTCAACCCGACCCAATACACTGGTCAATTTCCGCAATGCTATTTCAGCAAAAGCGCGCCTACTAGGTCAGCTGCAGAGCCAGCAACACTCACCTACAATTCGACCCAAAGACCCACCACTAACATACCACACTGCACTCAACCCGAATCATTTCCGCGATGCTATTTCAGAAAAGCGACCCCAAATCTCAGCCACTAGGTCAGCTGCAGAGCCAGCAAAACTCACAAACGTCTCGACCCAAAACCCACTCCCGAAAACCCCACACCCCAAGACAGAGCTGCGGACTCAGCGGCCCCACACACCAGGTGCCGGCTTTAAATATCGCGTGCCGCTGATCAATCGGGGCAGTTCACCCAACGTCGATCACACCGTTAGGCAGTGCACCCAACGTCGATCACACCGTTGGGCAGTCTATCAGTCAACCGTACCGGCAGTTCAACAGACGTCAGCATCGACGCGCCATCGGTTCTTTCTCCCCCCGACACACCCGCCAACACACTACACCACCAATTAATTGTCAATAAAAATATTCAAAGAGAACTCGATCGTCAGCGGTTTTATTTCGCTAGTACAAACATTTCCCCTGCCGCTACCATCACCCGGTAACATAGCAGAGCTCTTCTTTCGGTCTCACGGCCAACCCCCTCGCCACAAATTTTCACCGAACTACAAATTCCCTGTAGAGGTACGAATCCTGGACGGACTGAGCTTACCTTAGCCTGAGGTAGGTCCTCACTTGGTTGTTTGATTCACTTTGATCCACGGTTTTTTGGTTCGTCGTTTTTTCGCAAGCAACAGAAACGGTTCTGGCGTCACTTGCTTTGCGGTTTAGTTTTCTGTTGTTTTGTTTCAGTTTTCGGTGCTCTAGTGCGTTTCCAACTGTGAGCTCTCGTTGCTGGTCTGTTGAAACGGTAGCGCCTGTGCAGTGCACAAACTTTTCTGGGTTTTCACCGGCTGTTAGCACGCGACTCAATAACTAATTTCTAATTACCAAATCAACGGCTTCTAATAATACTGCCATGCTCTTGCCCCCTCACCAATAGACCACGATTCGGTCGTTGTATATGACATGCGCAAGGTGAAATCCACGATACAGAGCACGAAGAATTGGAACGGCAAGGAGAGGAATTGTGAACTCAGTCAAGAGGAGTTGAACATGCGATTAAAGTCTCTATCCGATCTGGTCGCCTCGCTTAAGTAGCACCATTATGCCTTGACAGAATCAACTTCGATGAAATCAGGAGTCCCATGAGGGATGAGACTTGCCTGAAAACGGGAGTTGAACAAGCGATAGTCCACAATGCTCCCAGGGTCATAGCGCAAGGTCCTCGATAATCTTTCAGGCCCTTGTCAGGGACATTCTGGGTGTGCCACGTATTCAGGCTTGCCCAACTCCGTCTTTGTCGGATGCCGTGATTCTGCGGGCCTTGCAGAGTATGAACACAATGGAGCAGATTGCTGATTGTATTGTAATACGCAGCTCGTGTAAGCAGGCTACGCCAGCTAAGTGGGAGGAAAGACGTCGCTGGATACCACACTCACAAGCCAGCAATTCATCCGTCAATTCATCAGTCGAGGTGGAGAAGACCCTCGGTCTGAACACCATCGTAGAGGCCACCCAGGGTCATGCCCTGGACGACTCCGATGAGGAAAAGGGGGAGGACCTGACACTGATAGTCACCGGTCGAGTGAAGTTAACCTAGCCACCCATGACATTGTGGGTGCTGAGGGGGCTTGAGAGAAAAACCGGAAGCAGATGCGGTTGGCTGACGGACACAGTCAGGCCTAACCACCCAACTCGAAGTGGAGTTAGCCTTGGGAAACAGGAAAGTGCCAATGCGGTGTTCTCATCGTAACAGGAGTCATCGATGCACTGGTCCTGGGATGAAACTTCATCACCGCATTCGGAGCAGAGGTAACCTGTGCGGGGCACAGGGTCGTGGAATGTGTGGCCATTGTGTGGGCCTACCTGGAGGGGTACCATTTTAAGGTGGTCACCTATGGTGTTAGACAATCAACCCCAGTAAATGACTTACTTTGCTTGGAGAGGAAATTGCTTCTGAAAAATTAATTTGATCAATTTAATCATTGTGGCTACAATAATGATCCGGTCTGAACCAAATTCGGGAATCTTGTAGATATGGTCATTTTCTACGATACAACATTTTTGGTTTTTTTCTATCGTCTTCGTCTTTTGGGTGGGCGGAAGGGGGCGCGGCGAAATTTTGAAATACACTTGTTCAGGTTTGGTATCACAGGAGTCCTGGCAAAAGTTTGGTTGCTCTAGCTCTTATAGTCTCTGAGATCCAGGCGTTCATTTGTACGAAAACCAAATCGACTCGATTTTTGTGTGAGTGCGAAAGAGAGGGAGCGAAGTTTTTCGTATGTTTCTCTCTATTGTGGCTATATCAAAGATCCGATCTGATAGACATGGTCTTTTCTATGATACTGCATTTATAGTTTTTGTTATATTCAAAATTGTGGACGCCACAGATGCGCCCTTTGTGGGGGCGAAGTCGGCGGGGCGAAATTTTAAACATTTTTCTAGGAGTGAGATATCACATCAGACTGGAGTTTGGTTGCTCTAGCTTTTATAGCCTTTGAGCAATGGGCGATAAACAAGACGACACAGACAGACAGACGGACGGAGAGACAGGGCTATATCGACTCGGCTATTGATGCTGATCAAGAATATATATACTTTATAGGGTCGGAAATTATTCCTTCTCTATGTTACACACATCCACTTTTACCACAAATACAATATACCCTTTTACTCTTCGAGTACGGGTATAATAAATAGTGCAACAACAAAACAATGCTAAAATCTTTGTCATGCATAAAAAGAAGAGAAGATACAGACCGTTGAAGTGCGTATACTGAAATCGTGTTACAGTTTTGCTCGTCAGTGTATATGCATGCACCATATGCCTCCAAAAAATTCAAAGACGGTAAAGTTATTCTGTATATATGTATGTGATTGCTTTATTTGCCACAAGGCGATATGGGTGATTAGGTATTAACTGGCCAGCTCGTATTGGTCCGAGCTTAGCGAGAGCACCGTAAAGGATAATCCGGTTAATAAGTTAATAATATTTAGTCAGCCGGGACAATTTGCCAATCAACAAAACATTCGTAACAGCGTTCGAGTTTTTAAGTCTGCTGCGCGAACGGCTTTGTCGGATGACGAACTCCGAGAGAGAGGGCAATGAAAAGTGCAGGGCATAAACAAATGATGCTGTTTAGAATTTCGCTCGCTTCTCTTTGCGATGACTTGGGCCGGCGCTTAGCAGAGCATATTCCCAGCTGAAGAGCACGGATCCTCGACATCCTTCTTTGCCAAGATGCTCAGCTTTGCGATGGCCATTGTGATGCTCCCAATGTCCGTTTTGAGCTCGGCTACACTGCGGGCAGTGGCAATCAGCTTCGTGATCATACCCAGTGGCCACTTCAGAGGTGGCAAGTCACTCTGAAACAGGAACCCATGGCCTTGAGTTTATGACAGTGATATGGCACAAAGTACTCTCAGGTCATCAGACCACAGCAAGGGAACTGGAAGCGAAACGGTATAAAATAATGGCAGCTGTTTTAACCCTTCAATTGATCGCCGTGACGTGGACATAAATGGTTACGATAGCTGGCTCTCGCTCTGAGGAAGTGTGTAGCTGCGGCTACAACCAATGGATATGTATCTGATTCTGTCGAAAAGGTCTTTGGCGACTGGGCTGAACAAGACCAAAGCATCCGATGTATCTGCGGCGGAAATCCTGCGAGTCTGCTGAAAGCCAGGTTTACACGGGGAGAGTATGTCGGGTTCCCAGCCCGGTAAGGTTATTCTATCTATTGTGGTCTGGATTTAATAATCATCGCTTTTCGGTTGTTATTTTGCCCCAACTACACAGGCGTACTGCCGCTATAATATAATTAATAATTTGTATTTCCAATTGAATTTTCTCGTCTCTTTATCTAAAAACTCAAAATGTACAAAGCTAATTGTTTTGAGGGCCAAGCTTTTTGGCACCCTATTTATTTCTCCCAAATCGGTTAAACACAATCGATTAGAAACGTTATTAATTGTTTAATTATACAGGCGGCTAGCGGAAGCCAACTCCACGCTCCTTTGCCAGGCCAGATAAAGCAAACAAAGAGGGAGCTCGGTATGCAACCTAGGCGGAGATTAACATAGAACATACTTAGCTTAGCGACGGTCGATCAAAGCTAGAGCCGAAGAGGCGGGTGCAGAGCGCCCTTTAGCAGAAGAGCGCAGCAGCCATGCAATAAGGATGGGAGCTATATAGCCATTACTGCCGCAACTGCAGGAAATGAGGAAGGGGAAGATATAATGGAACACCTGGTCTGTTCTTGCCTGGCTCTCTAGAAGAAGGCACAGCACTTGGGCCCGCCCTTCTTATCAAGACATATATCAATGATGTCAATATTTGTCCTAGAAAGATAGCGGACTTCTTAGGCGCAGCCGGATGGGACAGGAAGTCCCAGGAAGCCCCAGGAAGTGCTGACAGGAAGTCTAACATGGCAAAGAAGGGTCTCAGATTCTACGGTATCAAAAGGTATTCAAACCTAACCTATATATCTCAAATTTTTTCAGAAAAACGATTTTCTTATGTCGCACGTCGTTTTTCTGTGTATAAATAATATATTTTAAACATATCTTCTAATAAAATTATACAATTTAAAATCATTTGCTCGGTAGTGCTTATATATATATATAAAAAGTCTTGTGTGTTTTACACTATTTAACTCGACTAAACTGATTTGGCTCAAAATTGGTGGAAGGTAGCTCAGAAAAATCGGCGAGCAAACAACAGAGATCAGTAAGTAGATACAAGAAAAATATATCAAAAAGTACTGATTTGAATTAAGAAGCATTTCGATATGATTGTAGCGTGATTTACGGCGTGCATTCTAGCATTGGACTGATGAACGTTGTTTGCAGTATTGTGGCACAATGACGTTTTGCGAAGAAACGCCGGGATTGTGACGGGAAAGTGAACATGATCTTCAGGAATAAGATTCAAAAAGTTCAAAAGAAAGTACCGCTGTTGAATCCTGCCAACAAAAGGAAGTTTGCTACATTGATGACGGCAATAGATATTGATGGAAATGGTGGATAATATTGAACACAGTAGGGTATTTCTCATCTCAGTAGTATTAGCCACTGTTCGTGCGAGATCAACATTTGCGGTTTTGAGTTGCTTTTTCTGGAATAGGCATCGTTAGAAAGGATGCTTCACGGCTCAATCAGCACTAAAATTGCCGTTTTATCTTCAAACTATTGAATAACGAACATGTAATATTGCAAAACTCTCCGCAATGGTCAAAGTTTCAACAGCATCGAAAATCATAATCTGAGACATAAACGTGCTATTGAAGTAGTAAACCGAACATTAAAAGATCTACGCAATGACTCGAGATGTTCTGGGAGGCGCTATATTTACTGTCTGGATATTTCCGCCACTGCCAGTAATACCAAGATCAACTGCTGCAGACGAAATAAACGCTTGCCTCAAATCATCGAATCTGTGGCGCTTTGTGAAGAAACTTCAGCTGACAACAAACATAAGAGTTATGTACATTGCTGACGATTTCTCTGAGCAATTACTGACTATCGGTAATGGTCGAGTACCTGTCGGATTCATTTCATTTCCACAGAATTTGTGCAACTTTATCTCATTAGAAGACGAACTCATCAACAAAGTATTCACAAACATTATTACTAATCACAAAAATAATGAAGGCAGGTGCAGAGCGCCCTTTAGCAGAGAGAGCGCAGCAGCACTGCCGAACGCTGGAGACAACATAAGTTTAGGGTCTTAGATGCTCTTATACAAATACGTAATGCTACATTAAAATATACGCTTAAATAGCCGCTGGCCCGAACATTCTCCCCCCGTTGGAAGCCCGCCTTTCAACTGACTTCTCGAGGGCAGCAAGCACAGCCGAGTAACGGCCCTCCTGATGGTTCCTGAGGCCGTCCTTAAATCAGCCACGCGGCATGCTCCATCCTTGCCTTTGACGACGTCGACCACTCTAGCCAGTGGCCAATGCATTGGAGGAAGATTCTCGTCCTTCACCAGGACGACAACGTTCACGCAGAGGTTTTGCGCAGCCGTACGCCACTTCGAGCGCTCCTGCAAAAGAGTCAGAGTCTTCGCGCCAACGCCTCCAGAATGTAAGCCGCAATTGAGTGACCCGCTGCCAACCATCCAGACGACTGTAGTTGAGCTTCGTTAGGTCAGGCTCGAGAATTGCTGCGTACGGGCCCCCCAAAAGCAAATGAGCAGGCGTCAACACATCCAAGTCGTCAAGATTTTCTGAAAGCGAGAGCAAAGGGCGAGAATTAATTGTCGTGATCTGGCAGATCAAGGTGCGCAGCTCGTCGAAGCCAAGGACGGATGGCCCAATTGAGCGGTACAAGTGATGCTTGGCGGTCTTCACGGCCGCTTCCCACAATCCTCTAAAGTGCGGAGAGCGCGGCGGGTTGAAATGCCAATCGATTCCGTCAGCCACACAGGGTTCATGGACCTCCTTCATGTGCCGTTCGCTCAGGAAGAACCTCTTTAGCTCCAGAAGCTCGTTCTTGGCGCCAACGAAATTTGTCGCATTGTCCAACCAATTTGACTTGGCCTTCCTCGAGTGGACGTGAACCGTTTTAATGCGCCTAGAAACGATGCGGTGGTCAGATATCTAACAAAACAATGTGAATGGCCTTAGAGGTGAAAATATATAAACACGCTTATGTAACACTTGATTGGAGGCCTAGTGCGAAAATCTGACCGGTAGAAAAACGATCCACAATAGTCCACTCCAGTTACTTTGAAGGCATGGGATCCTTCCAGACGCTCTTTAGGCAAGTCTCCCATAATGTGTTCAACAATGCGTGGTCTCGTCCTAAAGCATCTCACACACTTGCTAACCACCTTTGAACATGTTCAATCGAATCTATTTAAATCAAATTTTAGCAAGAAAGGCGCGAGGTTCGGCATGGATGATCCGTTGATGATAATAGTTTATCACTGCAGACGTTACGGGATCATTAAACGGGAGCGATGAGTTTCCGAGCCGACCGCCAACTCGAAGCAAAGCAGCCGGATCGATGAACGGAGAGAGCAAACTGATGGAGCAAGACTTCCTGACCTGCCCATTGCTCCTAATCTCCTTTATGTCCGACCACAAACTTACCAGCTGAACGTGCCGAACAAGAAGTCGCGTTCCCTGCTGAATGTCAGAAACCGTGAGTCCAGTATGCCTAAGACGATGAACGAATTTATGCATGTAGGCGTATGTGCGCTGCATGCCAAAGAACGAATATGCAAATTTACATACGGGAGTGAGATCAGCATGTGGCGAAACCATCAGCAAAACACGCTTGCGAAGATCAATGGTCGGAGTTTCAGAAACGGGAGATGCAGGCCACTCATCCTTAGATTCTAACAATAACGAGGGGCCGTGAAACCACAGTTCTGAATGGATGAGGTGGCTGGGAAGCGAGCTTCTCGAGAGGATATCAGCGGGATTCAACGATGTGGGAACATAGCGCCATTCCATGCCTGAATTGTTGCCACTGAATTGCCTCCTGAATTGTTGCCACTCGATTTAAAACGAAAGCCTGAAATTTGGCTGGCTAATCCCTATCGAAGAAAGCGCCGTCGACGAATCCGACCAGCAATGAAACTGACCTGGGAAGATTCCCGTCTCCCTTAAGTTGTGCATAACCTTCGCAAACAAAAAGGCTCCAGTCAATTCAAGCTTTGGAATCGATAAAGATTTTAATGGCGCCACTCGGGACTTTGAGCACAAATTATTGCTCGAAGACTCGCCTTGCCTGGACACGACATACACTGACGATCAAAACTGTAACACGATTTCAGTATACGCACTGCAATGGTCTATATCTTCTCTTCTATTTTATATATGACAAAGATTTTAGCATTGTTTTGTAGGTGATTTAATTTACTATGTTTCCTGAAAATTTGGAGTCATTTGATACGCTGGAAGAAAATGTACAGAAAGTCAAATGTTACAGTTTTGCACTCCGTTTAATTTTTTTAACTAACATTTTATTGAAATTTTAATTTTAAAATAAAATTTTTTAAATTATGAGTCCAAAGTCCTTTTGATTTTTTTAGTTTATGTATGCTATTTGGCATACCTTGGCTACATCGTCGCACCAATTCAGGGGGAATCTCGTAGCAGACGTCCTTCGTCCTCTCCAATAGCTCTATCATTCCACTTGGAGGGAGCACATATTTCGCCATGAAATTTCACTTGCGTTCATGTCGGGAGATTGCGGTGGCCACTTAATGGACTGGAATTTTTGTTTCGGCATCGAATTTTTGACTAAAAGGGACGTGTGCTTTGGGTCATTGCCTTGCTGAAAAATGCATTTTTCAGCAGCAAGACCCGTATTCCTGATCACTCCTCCAAGATTCTGTTGCAGGATGCTCAAATATTGTTCTTTTCTCATGATCCCATCAATCAAGACCAAGGAACCAACTCCAACCATCATTGAGCCGCCACCGTGCTTGACGGTTTGGCGCACAGTTTGTGGTGACTGGATTGTGGGATCTCTAGTCCAGTACCAGGAGCGTCCATCTGACCTCGAAGCGATTACTTTTCGTTTCACCTGAGATTATTACCTTGAAGAAAAATTATTTTGCAATTTTTTAAACTGTTTATTATTGACTTACAGCATCTCAATCAGCTACAGTCCAATTAGCGTGAGTTGCAGCAAAATTTTTACGCAAATTTATTTGTCTTTTGCAAGGAACGGTTTTTTATTTCTTTGGCCTTCAGCCCCAATCTATCGAGACTGCGTCGTATTGTCCACGCACTAGCATCGTCCCGGCTTTTAATGGCGTGATGTTCACATTGCTTGTCACCAAGTTGGCCACGTGGCGTGTGTCGCGGTCGCTTAAAATTCTTGGTCGACCTCCTCAACTTACTGGAATAATTTCATTGCTCTGTTTTTTAAGTCGTTGCACAGTCATTTGGCTAACAACGAATATGCTAGCCACTTTTCTAACAGATTCGCCTGCTATCAATAATTCCATTATTTTCTTTTTATTATCGCTGTCCATGTCTATTGCGTTTGCAAATTTGACTTTAAGTGATCAAAAGCTCAGCAAGTTCAATGAAAAATTTAAAGTTAACGGTAAAAAGCCTTGCAACTGAAGAAAAAAGTTTTTGCATTGAGAGTGCAGAACTGTAACATTTGACTCTTCTTACTCTCTGCCATTGCATTTCTCTTTCCGTTCATCAAATGACTTCAAAATTTTTAGAAAATATAAATAGAGACGAGAAAGAACGTACGGAGTCGCTTTGAACGCGACTCTACTTTTATACCCGTACTCAGTCCGTAAACATGTGATTTATGTGGAATTTTCAAATGTTTAATCAATTTTTACATTTTACATTTGTTTGCTGCATCTGTCATCTACATCTACATCAGTTCCCACAACAACACACGTACACTGCACGAGGCAGAGTCTATGAGCGTGAGTGTAAGAGAATCTGCAGCGACAATCAACCCCAGTAAATGACTTACTTTGCTTGGAGAGGGGAAATTGCTTCTGAAAAAATTAATTTGATCAATTTAATCATTGTGGCTACAATAATGATCCGGTCTGAACCAAATTCGGGAATCTTGTAGATATGGTCATTTTCTACGATACAACATTTTTGGTTTTTCTATCGTCTTCGTCTTTTGGGTGGGCGGAAGGGGCGCGGCGAAATTTTGAAATACACTTGTTCAGGTTTGGTATCACAGGAGTCCTGGCAAAAGTTTGGTTGCTCTAGCTCTTATAGTCTCTGAGATCCAGGCGTTCATTTGTACGAAAACCAAATCGACTCGATTTTGTGTGAGTGCGAAAGAGAGGGAGCGAAGTTTTTTCGTATGTTTCTCTCTATTGTGGCTATATCAAAGATCCGATCTGATAGACATGGTCTTTTTCTATGATACTGCATTTATAGTTTTTTGTTATATTCAAAATTGTGGACGCCACAGATGTGCGCCCTTTGTGGGGGCGGAAGTCGGCGGGGCGAAATTTTAAACATTTTTCTAGGAGTGAGATATCACATCAGACTGGAGTTTGGTTGCTCTAGCTTTTATAGCCTTTGAGCAATGGGCGATAAACAAGACGGACAGACAGACAGACGGACGGAGAGACAGGGCTATATCGACTCGGCTATTGATGCTGATCAAGAATATATATACTTTATAGGGTCGGAAATTATTCCTTCTCTATGTTACACACATCCACTTTTACCACAAATACAATATACCCTTTACTCTTCGAGTACGGGTATAATAAATAGTGCAACAACAAAACAATGCTAAAATCTTTGTCATGCATAAAAAAGAAGAGAAGATACAGACCGTTGAAGTGCGTATACTAAAATCGTGTTACAGTTTTGCTCGTCAGTGTATATGCATGCACCATATGCCTCCAAAAATTCAAAATCCATGAATCTCCACAGCTGCACTGGAAGGATGGACAAGGCGTGGAAGTGAAATGCGAGAGATGCTTGCTGTTTCTGTTTCTCAGGTCAATCAAGTTGAGTGCAGCGCTCTCATCCCAGTCAAATTTGTCTCTCAAAGCTGCTGAAGGAAGATCTCGCACCTGACAATAACAGGATTAATCAATCCAAGAGGGTCGTAGAACAGCGCAATCGTTAATAAAACCGAACGCTTGGAGTGCCTTGAATTCGTCTCCAGCGCAGACAGGGCAAACAGCAGCTGAGCTGATGCAGGGTCCCACGATAAGCCAAGAGTTTTTGTGATGTCGAAACTTCTCCACGTCGCCTTCTGGAATTCCATCAAGAACATCCTAGCTACTCGAGCACTTTTGAAGAGATGAGATCATCAACATATAACTCCTGTTGCAGAGCAGCTGAGCCAATAGGGTAGGGCTCACCTTCGTCGATAGTCAGCTGGTGCATTGAGCGGACTGTTAAAGACGAAGCAGCCCTCGTACCATATGTGACGGTGTCGAATGTGCAGACCTGGCGCCTTTGATATGTAGTTCCCGTCGAAGGCTTGAGGCCTCGGTGGTACCATCTATGGCATCACAGAAGGCAGCCCATGACTCCTTTTTCGCCTTCCTACAGGTGTTCTTGTAGGTGTTGAAGCTGTGGCGATACTCGTCCCAGCTTTTCTGTGTGTTTGTAACTTTTGCCCTGTTAAAGAAACTTCTGGACTCCATCCTGACTTCGCTCAGCTCTCGCGTCCATCAAAGATTGCGATTGGACCTTGGGGGTCAGCTGATCGGGCAGGGTTCGAGAAAGGGCCTCTGCAGAGCGTTAGTATTGTTCTAAGCCGCCTCCTCTAGTGCATCCATTTGAAGGATGTTCCTTTCCGGCGCGGAGGGCAGAATCTTCTTTACAGTTGCAGAGAAATGGTTCCAGTCCGCTTGGGATTGCGGTAGGCCTTGAGCCGCTCATTTTCATTTCGTTTTCATTTCGCCAGTACGAAATATTTCCCCACCACTACCACCACCCGGTACCATAGCTAGCGCTCTTCTTTCGGTCTCACGGCCAACCCCTCGCCTCAAAGTTCCAGCGAATTACAAATTTCTTGTAGAGGGGGTACGAATCCTGGACGGACTGACCCTACCTCAGCCTGAAATAGGTCCTCACAAGTGGCGCCCGAGCAGGGACTTTCTGGCAACTTTAAGGAAATTTCATCGGCTGGATTTACAAGCGCCGTCGAGGAGGATCTGGAGGCCTTCGCCAAGAAATTTTGATTCAGCAGTGAAGGACCTGGACGAGATGCGTAGGAACTTTGCCATACTAGTCGCCGGACCACTCCCGCCGAGTAGTTGGGTTCGCTGGCGGAACGAACGACAATACGCCAGACAAGCCGGACGCTCCAAGTCCCCGCTTCCCACCACCCCGGGACAATCAATCACGCAGAAACAGGACCCAAAAGCCAGCTTACAAGTCCCCACAGTCACTGAGAACGAGCCCCGACCACAGATCGTCACGGCCGCCGATTTCCCCAGGCCGCCAACCGCGGAAACTTTCCGCTCGCCCACGCAGAGAATTGTGCCAGAGATCGACGCGCACATAGACGGGCCCGACTAAAACACATCAAACGCACAGCGGAACGCATCCGCGGATGGAGCCTCCAGTTCAGCGGAGAGAATGACCCCATATCGTTTCTGGAACTACTCGAGGAAAGCGCAAGCTCGTATGGAGTGGACACCAACCAGCTGCCACGGGCCATGGCCGAGCTACTCACCGACCGTACCAGCCAACTACAAAGTAGCTTCTGGGGATACTTCCACCAAGAGTTTCTTTCCTATTTCCTGCCAACTTTCGAACAACTGGACGACCAGATCCGGGGCCGCAAGCAAGCGGTGAGCGAACCGTTCAAAGATTACCTCATCGAGATACGGCTACTCATGTACCATGCCGGGTACGATCCGGTTAAACAGCTGTACAAAATCTACGACATTGCTTTGCCAGGAATCCAGCTATACGTGCGACGAGACGAATTGGAAAGCTTGTCACAGCTAACACGGATAGCCTCATAGTACGAAATCATTCACGAGAGGGAACATGAGGTAATCCCCGCACCCATGCGAAGGGCGCCAAGAGACACTAGGCCGGCCAGGCGCCCAGATCGAAGAGAAGGTGACTCTACCGGACGCCAGTTCGGAACCCCATTGGGACTAAGCGGACACATCCCGGAGACAGTCGTCAAATCCAACCGGTGCGACGGGCCAGGACGTGGCCCATCGCATGATCACCACGCCCATTGTCAACCCACGCACAGTCTGCCGCCGGTGTGGTCAAGCTGGGCACGCCGCCTACGACTGCACCCACCTCGATCCTATTCTGCTGGGAATGTGGAAAACGCGGCACTCGGACCATGAACTGCTGCTTCCAGGCAACGTCGGGAAACGACACGCGTCTTCGACTGACACGGGATGAGCCGAAAACGACGCCTTTCCAGACCCGCAACTAAGCAACCCACTGTTCCTAAACGACGGCCGGATAGTGGCGATGGTGACCATAGGAGGACAAACAACAGAGGCCACTATCGACACCGGGGCATCCCGAAGTTTCGTCGGCCAACCTGGCCCGACAACTAGACAACAACTCCAACCTGAAAGATGCATGCGTCCGCATACGCCTGGCCGACGGCTCAGTCAGAGAGATCACACAAGTTCTGCTGGCGCACATCAAGCTGGATTAACGAGAGGGTCCAAATTCCACTCCTGGTCCTACCAAACATGTTGGAGCAAGTTATTGTCGGCATGGACTTCCTATGTGCCATCGAAACGACGATCCAATGCGGCACCACGCTGCTAAAACTACGAGCCCGCCCCACGCCACCGCCACCGTCAGTTCTGACCAACCACGTCCAAGACACCGAGACAAACAACAAGAAACCTAAACCAACTGCAGCGAACACACGTTCCCGACCTACCACACAGAATACGGAACCCAATACCGCAACGAAGAATATGACACTGGAACCAACCAAAACAAACCAGCGAAACACCGGCCCCCAAACAAAACACGGATCCACATGAAACAAGCACCGATAAACTGCAACCAAGCAAACGGGAAAACGAATCCCAGGTCCACTACGGAATACCCGCGTCCGAAGCCAACCACAGGGAACACACTTCCCAAACAAACCACAATGATCTCACACAGGAAACAAGCACAAACGCACCTGGAGCTCGACACAGGAAGCCGAGGATCAAAGCAAACTACGGGGCACACGCTTCCCGAACCCACCACAAGGATCTCAACCCATCAAGCTGCGGTACTACCCAAACAACCCAGCCATGCTCATCGACGAGCAAGTCGACCAATTGATCCAAGAAGGTCTCATCGAACCCTCACGAAGCCCGCACAGCGCCCCATCGTACTCGTACGTAAAAAGAACGGCAAATGGCGCATGTGCGTGGACTACCGACAACTCAACACTCACTCCATTCCTGACGCGTACCCACCGCCCAGGATCAACTGGATCCTGGAACGCCAACAAAACGCGCGCTTCATAACCACCCTCGATTTGAAGAACGGATACTGGCAAATACCCATGGCCAACGGAAGTCGAGAGGCCACCGCCTTCACGGTCCCAGGCAGAGGTCTTTTAATAGAAAGTGATGCCCTCCTGATTACATTCTGCACCAGCAACATTTCAACGGGCCCTCGATACCGTGACTGGTGCCGACATGGAACCCTACGCATTCGCATATCTTGACGAAATTGTCATCGTCGGACGAGACTTCGAGGACCATCGGCACAACCTGGAGATAGTCCTGTCTTGCCTTCGGAAAGCGAACCTGCGGATAATCGCGGAAAAGTGCTCCTTTTCCAAAGCCGGATCAAATATCTTGGACACGTGATCAGCGAAGAAGGTATCCACCCGGACCCCGACAAGATTGCTGCCGTCAAAGATTTCAGGCCACCCACGAGCCTGAAGGAACTACGGCAGTGCATCGGAATGGCATCCTGGTACCGAAGATTCGTACCCAACTTGGCCACAGTCGTCCAACCAATGTCTCAGCTACTCAAGAAAGAACAAACATGGACATGGGCCGCCGAGCAACAAGCGTCCTTCGACCATCTAAAGGAACTACTCACGACCGCTCCCATACTCGCTTTCCTCGATTTCAACGTAAAGTTCTCACTGCAAACAGATGCAAGCAACCTCGTCATAGGCGCCGTCCTCACGCAGGAAATCGAAGGAAAGGAACGCGTCATCGCCTATGTCAGCCGACGCTGAACCAGGCCGAAGGAAACTACTTCGCCACCGACAAGGAATGCCTTGCTGTCATTCGGGCAATCCGAAACTACGATGCAACCTAGAGGGATACCGGTTCGATGTTATAACAGACCATTTGGCGCTGAAATGGTTGAATACTCTTAAGAGCCCCTACCGAAGAGTAGCGAGATGGGCTACGAACTCCAACAGTATCAGAACGACATCCACTATAGAGCAGGGAAACAAAACGTAGTTGCCGACGCCCTGTCTCAATAACCCTGAAAACGCTAGCAAGAATCAAAGTCCGACGCAACAAATTGCCCCAGGCTCACACGAAGGATTCAGCAAACCAAAGAAGAATCCGATAAATACCCAGACTATGCTTACGAGAATGGAGAACTCTACAGGCGTCTGGGCCACGGAGCCGACGACCACGACTACGTGTCATGGAAACTCTGCGTCCCAAAGGACCAACGCCAAAGAGTCCTCAAGGAATGCCATGACCAGCCCACGGCGGGCCACCTTGGCGTTCGGAAAACCATCACACGGATCGCACAGCGATATTATTGGCCCGGCCTATACCGCGATGTGAGGAAGTACTTACGTAGCTGCTTGATCTGTCAAAAGTTCAAGGCACTGCAGTGCAAGCCCGTGGGTATGATGCTCATCCGCAGGACAGAGGAACCTTTCGCCACCCTGTGTGCCGATTTCGTGGGGCCACTGCCCCGATCCAAACGAGAAAACACCATGCTACTGGTATTTTTTCGACACCTTCTCGAAATGGACCGAACTAGTGCCGCTTTAAGAAAGCTACCACAGCTACGCCAGAGCTTTTTCGGGAACGCATTCTAAGTCTTTTTGGCGATCCAAAACGATTTGTCTGCGACAACGGAACACAGTTCACCATCCGCTCATTTGTCACGTTTCTGCAAACAGCCGGCGTGGATCTGCAACACACCGCACCTTACTGCCCCCAGGAAAACCCTACGGAACGGGCCAATCGGACGGTGAAAACCATAATTGCACAATTCGTGGAGGACCACCAAAATACATGGGATGAGCTGATACCCGAGATTTCACTGGCAATTAACTCCAGCGTCTCCGAAACCACTGGTTTCAGCCCTGCATTCCTTGCTACACGGGAGAGAACCTCGCTTACCTGGAGCACTGTACGACGAAGTCACACCAGGGACAGGAAGCCCTCCGGACACAGCACACGCGAAGGCAACGCGACTCAAAGAAGTATTCGCGATAGTGCAGAACAACATCCAGCGGGCAAGTCAAGAACAATCCCGGCACTACAATCTCCGCCGCCGCTGACAATGGCGCCCCACGGTAGGCTCGCCAACATCACTTATCTAATGCAGTCGACGACTTCGCTGCAAAATTGGCCCCAAAGTATGACGGACCATACAAAGTCAAATGCTTTACGTCAGCAAATATCGTAAAATTGCAGCACCCCGGCAGTCGAAAACAAAAAGTCGAAAACATCAACTATGTTAAGAAGGAATACTACGACACGTTGGACAGCGATTCTGCTGATGAAGCAAACGACACCAGGGTACTACTGATCCACTGCCGAATGCAACCCATCTATAGCTGCTGAAATTCCGACGCCACCGAACCAACGACCACAGCCTTTCACCCACCCGGAAGAAAGGGGTGTAACGGAGCATGGACAATGACCCTATACAATACCCTACACATACACCAGTTAGCAAACTTAGACACACATACACCCACTAGCCTACCTAAGGTTGCAATTACCAATTACACAATTAGGGTCAACCCGACCCAATACACTGGTCAATTTCCGCAATGCTATTTCAGCAAAAAGCGCGCCTACTAGGTCAGCTGCAGAGCCAGCAACACTCACCTGGGCTAGGTCGACCCAAAGACCCACTAACATACCACACTGCACTCAACCCGAATCAATTTCCGCGATGCTATTTCAGAAAAAGCGGACCCCAAATCTCAGCCACTAGGTCAGCTGCAGAGCCAGCAAAACTCACAAACGTCTCGACCCAAAACCCACTCCCGAAAAACCCCACACCCCAAGACAGAGCTGCGGACTCAGCGGCCCCACACACCAGGTGCCGGCTTTAAATATCGCGTGCCGCTGATCAATCGGGGCAGTTCACCCAACGTCGATCACACCGTTAGGCAGTGCACCCAACGTCGATCACACCGTTGGGCAGTCTATCAGTCAACCGTACCGGCAGTTCAACAGACGTCAGCATCGACGCGCCATCGGTTCTTTCTCCCCCCGACACACCCGCCAACACACTACACCACCAATTAATTGTCAATAAAAATATTCAAAAGAGAACTCGATCGTCAGCGGTTTTTATTTCGCTAGTACAAACATTTCCCCTGCCGCTACCATCACCCGGTAACATAGCAGAGCTCTTCTTTCGGTCTCACGGCCAACCCCCCTCGCCACAAATTTTCACCGAACTACAAATTCCCTGTAGAGGTACGAATCCTGGACGGACTGAGCTTACCTTAGCCTGAGGTAGGTCCTCACTTGGTTGTTTGATTCACTTTGATCCACGGTTTTTTGGTTCGTCGTTTTTTTTTCACCAAGCAACAGAAACGGTTCTGGCGTCACTTGCTTTGCGGTTTAGTTTTCTGTTGTTTTGTTTCAGTTTTCGGTGCTCTAAGTGCGTTTCCAACTGTGAGCTCTCGTTGCTGGTCTGTTGAAACGGTAGCGCCTGTGCAGTGCACAAACTTTTTCTGGGTTTCACACCGGCTGTTAGCACGCGACTCAATAACTAATTTCTAATTACCAAATCAACGGCTTCTAATAATACTGCCATGCTCTTGCCCCCTCACCAATAGACCACGATTCGGTCGTTGTATATGACATGCGCAAGGTGAAATCCACGATACAGAGCACGAAGAATTGGAACGGCAAGGAGAGGAATTGTGAACTCAGTCAAGAGGAGTTGAACATGCGATTAAAGTCTCTATCCGATCTGGTCGCCTCGCTTAAGTAGCACCATTATGCCTTGACAGAATCAACTTCGATGAAATCAGAGTCCCATGAGGGATGAGACTTGCCTGAAACGGGAGTTGAACAAGCGATAGTCCACAATGCTCCCAGGGTCATAGCGCAAGGTCCTCGATAATCTTTCAGGCCCTTGTCAGGGACATTCTGGGTGTGCCACGTATTCAGGCTTGCCCAACTCCAGTCTTTGTCGGATGCCGTGATTCTGCGGGCCTTGCAGAAAACGTATGAACACAATGGAGCAGATTGCTGATTGTATTGTAATACGCAGCCTGTGTAAGCAGGCTACGCCAGCTAAGTGGGAGGAAAGACGTCGCTGGATACCACACTCACAAGCCAGCAATTCATCCGTCAATTCATCAGTCGAGGTGGAGAAGACCCTCGGTCTGAACACCATCGTAGAGGCCACCCAGGGTCATGCCCCGGACGACTCCGATGAGGAAAAGGGGGGAGGACCTGACACTGATAGTCACCGGTCGAGTGAAGTTAACCTAGCCACCCATGACATTGTGGGTGCTGAGGGGGGCTTGAGAGAAAAACCGGAAGCAGATGCGGTTGGCTGACGGACACAGTCAGGCCTAACCACCCAACTCGAAGTGGAGTTAGCCTTGGGAAACAGGAAAGTGCCAATGCGGTGTTCTCATCGTAACAGGAGTCATCGATGCACTGGTCCTGGGATGAAACTTCATCACCGCATTCGAGTAGAGGTAACCTGTGCGGGGCACAGGGTCGTGGAATGTGTGGCCATTGTGTGGGCCTACCTGGAGGGTACCATTTTAAATTGGTCACCTATGGTGTTAAAATAGCTAAATAGTATTGAGAGGCCCTACAAGCTGAAGGAGCTGCTGGCAATGCAATTCTGGCGACTGAAGAGAAGGCGCGGAGAGAGGCCGTGTTCACGCGGATGGCGATGCGCTGGGTGAACTCGTTTAGGGAGCGGCAGATGGCGACTGCAAAGCAGTATAAGGAGGCACGGAGGACGAGCGAGAAGGCTCTGGAGGGGAGCGAGGAGGAGGCTCCACCGGCGCCAAAGTTCTGCGTGAGCGCGTGTGGCTCTTCCCCGGCTAGCCGGAACGACAGGCGCGGGAAGCGGTGAAAACGAGGCCGCAGAGTCCGCAGCAGCATAGCTCAAACCAGCAATACCACCAGGAGCAGCATAGCCCGTAGCAGCAGAGCCAGCAGCAACCAGCGTCGCCACAGCCACCACCGGAGCAGCGGCCGGAGGCCACGCATCAGTCATCATCAGCGCCGACGGAGCCGCCGGCAAGAACAACAGGCGCAGTGGAGGGGACCAGAAAGCGTGGTGTGCGGACCGTTCGTGTCCCAGAACGTACAGATGGCGGTAAGGGGTGGTCTAGTGAGGCACCACCAGACCATTCACCGGAACCCCCGGAAGCGGAGGAGGAGCAAAATGTGTGGGAGGAGGAGCCACCAAGGCGGAGCAATGCGCGAGACCCACGACAGAGCCCAGAGGCGGAGGGGCGGCAACCGGTCCCACTGGCGGAGAAGCCAACAGAAGGGCCAGGAGCAGCCGAGGAGCCGACAGCGGAAAAAGCGGAGAGGACGGACGCGAGCAGTGTACCGACGGCGGAGGTGTCACCGGAGGCGCACTGGAGGCAGCAGCAGCGGAAAGGCAAAGATCTCCAGGGGGCGGCACCTTTCGGGCCCGGGGATAACCCTTCGTGGAAAACGAGGGAGGGGAAAATCATTTCGGGTGAAAACGAGGTCGGGGAAAATCCCTTCGTGGGGAACTAAGTCAAACGGTGGTGGTTCCTTCCTGGGAAAAATAGGGAAAAGAATGTGGGGAGATGTCAGTTTGTATATTTCAAATTCGTATGCTGAGACTAATGGAAACGTAACTTTGATGATTGCACGCTCATCTATAGGTGGAGTTACTGGGAGAACTTTTCCCGGCCTTAAATGATCCCGTATCTGTGCGAGTTGTTCCTTAAGTTGTCGTGGATAAATTAACACAGGGCTTATTGTGTTGTGTGGGATATCTATCAAGACGTTGATGATTTCAGCTTGCATTCTTTGTAGATTGTTTATTTCCTCAAGTTGGACAGTTTAATTTTTATATAACTTCCCTCGTCGGAAGCTCATGATGTAAGCTACGATTCTTAGTAGCTTGTTAAATGAGTTTGCTGTGCCTTATTTTGTATATTATGTCATCCTCTTGGGTGATTATCATAATGGATGATTAACCAGTCTTTTGGGGTTTGCATCTGTCAATTCATCCTTGGACAGTGAGAAATTTGGTGCTGGCCTTGTAAATGATGTATAAATAGTGGACCATAAAACCACTTGCTATTTTTTGCGAACTTAATCGCCGACATTCGTCTGGATAGTACATCTGCTGCATTCTTTTCAGATTGTTTGTAGGAGGGTGGATATCCCGGCAGTATTCCCAGTAAAACGATCCATCTTGGGATTCACTTCAATGTGGCTTATATTTATTGCAGAAAGTAAAACAGGGTTCACAAGTTCGGGGCTGGTATTGGGTGTTGCGGCTGCGTTCGTCTGTGTAGATCGAATGACAGGTCAAGCTAGGCCTACGGCTAGAGCCCATGGTGAAGAGCCGAGTCGACCGCGCTCAAGAGCGCGAGAGCGAACAGCACAAAGAAGCGCGCGAGTTAACATAATTCGCTGTTACTTCCGCTAACAGCGCTGCTGCCCTCAACATCCTCCCCTCCTTGCAGGACTGCAATATCCCATCCTACGGGAGCGTGCAGGCCCCGGACACAATCCATCAAAGACCGTGCTTTGGGCCACTGGAAGGCCGTCTCCTCGCGCGAGGAACCCGGGTTGGATAACCTTCGGGTAGACGTCTTTACGGAGGGAACACGAGAGAGACGGTAGACGGGCGATGGAATTGCTCGTTGGCAAGGCGGATGTCGTCGAACTTGGCCGAGTCGCCTCGCTCAAGGGTCGCAGCGGTGTGCGGACGCGCAAACGGGGTTCCATCTTAAGGACCACGTCAATTGAATCTCGCCTGTCCTGGCGCGGATGATGGCGGTGGCGACCTTCTCAGCGCCGATTCGAGTGCTGGGCAACTTCAGGTCAAATCCAAGGCAGCGTCAATGCAGCTCAACGGCGTGCACGGGTCGATGAGCGCCGTCACCTCATGGGTCTTTTTAATGTGCAAGACCACCTGGGCCGTCGGGAGAAAGTTGATGCTCCGGTGCTGGAGCAGCGTGTCGACCGATGGCGCCGGATTTCCCACGATGGGGCTGCGATCAGCTCGGGGCACTGGAGCGGTAGACGGACCCGGACTGCCGGTGACGACTCTGAGCGGGCTCGACGGCTGGCGGACCCTGCCTTTGCGCGTCTGATTACCGAATCCGGGGGCGGCGAGCGGCTCGGGCCACAGGAGCTGGAGACGGAACTCGCACCGGACGTGGGGACTCCGAGCGAGCTGGACGCTGGGACGGTCGCATGTGGAGTAACGTGTGGTGGCTTTTGTGGCACACCATTTCACCGGCCACCACTTCGGCAATCCTTGCCGGAGTGCTGATGAAACCAGGCAGTTCTGGCAATACCGGTTCGCCAACACAGCTCGGAGCCTCTTGGCCGCGCTCAGCTTGAGGAAGCTGCGGCAGTCCGTAGCGGATGGCTTCCGGAACAGACACGGCAGCTGTAGGAAGCCTTCGTTCGTGCCCGTCTGCTCCCTGAGGTGTGGGTGTCCCGGGGTTGTGGAGCCATCTTAATCTGGAGGCAAAAAAAACAGCTGTTATGGAAAAGAAGAAGCGGAGACGCATTAGTTCGTGATAGGAACAGGTGACAGGCACTCGCCGTACAGTTGGCAGAATGCACGAGGGCGTTCTGGAGACGAAAACAAAACAACAACAGACGGGAGTGGAACGGTGGACGAGGACAGGCCCTTTTTCAACGGACTAGGCATTCCGTTACTGTTGTGCGGGACGAGGTTCCCCGGAAGGAGAACGACTTTAGCGACCGGGCGTTTGAGCACCCCGCGGGCAGTAAGGATGTCTACCACACGGACCCTGTTGTCGGCGCCGGGATACACGGACTGTACTCTCCCGAGTCGCCAGTCGTTGGAAAAATCAGGTTGTCTTCCTTTACT
This sequence comes from Drosophila bifasciata, assembly GCA_009664405.1. Taxonomy (NCBI): domain Eukaryota; kingdom Metazoa; phylum Arthropoda; class Insecta; order Diptera; family Drosophilidae; genus Drosophila; species Drosophila bifasciata. The sequence continues at coordinate 20,099,463 of CM019042.1, read as the reverse complement.
GATCACCAAATCGCCGATCTGGAGATTTGGCATATCCGTCTGCCACTTGTTGCGTTTGTGGAGTTCCTTTAGGTACTCATCCTTCCATCTCTGGCAGAACTGCTGGTTGAGGGCCTTTAAATGCTGCCACCGATTAATCATCGACTGGAGGTTCCCCTTTATTTCCGGGCTCTGCGGTCGCCATTAACGGTCCTCCGATAACGGAAGTGCCGGGAGTGAGGGCCAGCAACCCGTCGGACTTTCGGACATCATGGAGATTGGCCTGGAATTAAGGCACGCTTCAATCTTAGCGAGGAGCGTCGTGGTATACTCCTCAAAGGTATACTTTCGAGTAGCCGTGGATTTGTAAAAGAGTGTTTTGAAACTCTTTACACCGGCTTCCCACAGGCCTCCCATGTGGAGCTCCTGGCGGGATGAACCGCCACGCAATTCGCTGGGTGGCTATATGCTTCAGTGACCAAATCCTGGAATGCCGCTAGAAAGTCTCGAGAAAGTATAGTCTCGGCTCCCACGAAAGTTTTGCCATTGTCGGAATGAATACGCTGCGGACAGCCTCGTCGAGCAACGAAACGAGCGAAAGCTGCCAGAAACTTCTCGGTGGTCAGGTCGGAAGTGGCCTCCAAGTGAATGGCCTTCGTGGAAAAGCAGACAAATACGCACACATAACCCTTGGTGATTAGGCACGCTCTCCCGGTATAGTTCCTTATATCGAAAAGGACCGGCGTAGTCGATACCGGTATGGGTAAATGGTCTGGAGAAAGAAACTCGGTCTGTTGGGGAGATCACCCATTAGTTGGGTCTGTAGCTTCTTTTTGTGGATGATGCATATTTTGCAGGAATTCACCACCCCCCCTTCATCAGGTTCCGGATTCGGGGAATCCAATATTTGCCGCGGATGAGGCGAGTCATCAATTGACTACCGCCATGGAGAGTTATTTTGTGCGTGAAATGCGCCAGCAGGCGAGACAGGCGGCAACTGTAGGAAAGGATGATTGGATGACGCTCGTCATACTTCAAATCTTGACAACTGTGATCCGGCCACAGGATCTCATGATCCCATGTCGGTCTAGAAAGGGGTTCAGGTTCAGGATAGAGCTTGAACTTGGCACGGGACGTTTACCACTCAGGCAGTGAAGTTCTTGGGGAAGTCCCGGCGCTGAGCCTCTAGGATAAGGAGTCTGCTCCGCGTTGTTAATTTCTCCACTAGTGAGGTGGCCTGCATGCGGGTGTTACCTTCCGGCAACACTGAATAAAACGGAGCACATACGCCCGCACTCGAAGAGCCTTCTCAAGTTGGGAGAAACGCTCCAGGAAATCTTGGGGAGGGCCGGCAGCAAAATGGACCTTCACGGCCCGCTGCTCTGGAGTCATAGGTGGAGCTTCGTTGGCTTGAGGTGGCCACTGTTCCCGTGGGGATTGCAACCAAGCTGGTCCATGCCACCAGAGGTGGTTACCCACCAGTTCTGGTAACGCTACGCCCCGACTCGCTAAGTCAGCGGGGTTATGTTCGGACCGAACATGAGCCCAATTCGTGGTGTCGGTAGTCTGAGCTATCTTGGTTACTCGATTGGCCACAAAGGTAGTCCAGTGGCACGCTGGCTTGCTCAACCAGGCCAGCACAATAGTCGAATCGGTCCAGTAGTAGCATTGAGGATCTTTTGTCGGCATGCTTGGCAGGATAGCCGTCGCCATTTCGGAAAGGAGCACTGCACCGCACAGCTCTAACCGAGGAAGTGAGACGGTTTTCACGGGAGCAACTCGTGTTTTTGCTGATAGCAGATGCACCGTGATATGATGGCCACACTCGACGCGCACGTAGATTGCTGCACCGTACGCCTTTTCGGAGGCATCGCAGAAACCGTGATGTTCGACCTTTACCGATGGCTGGGCACAAATCCATCTTGGAATTCGGATTTCGGGGAGAGCAGCGTAACTCTGCAGAAAGTCCAGCCAGCGCTGGTACAACGCACTGGGCAGAGGTTCGTCCCATCCCAATTCTTGCAACCAGATTTCCTGCATGAAAATCTTGGACCGGACGATGAATGGGGCTAGCCACCCCGCGGGGTCAAACAGCTTCGCAATCTGTGAAAGAACTTCTCGCTTGGTAAAGGATGACTCGAGCGTGAACACGGGAGGAACAAAAGAAGAACTCGTCTGACGTCGCCTTCCAGCGAACTCCGAGGGTCTTTGCCGTGCTCTCGGCATCGATTTCCAGAAAATCGGTGTGCAGGAGGTGGTCATTTGGAAGACCGTCCAAAATCTCCTTTTTATTGGACGTCCATTTACGCAGTGGAAAACCTGCGGAGCTGAGGGCGGCTTGCAATTCGTGAATGGCCAGCTGAGCTTCCTTGACGGAGTCTGCTCCGGCTAGGACGTCGTCGACGTACATGAATTGCCGCACAATGTGACTTGCCCTTGGAAATCGCGACTGGATGTCGTCGGCAAGCTGTTGCAGGACACGGATGGCTAAAAACGGGCGCAATTGACTCCAAAAGTCACGGTTTTCAGCTCGTAATCCCGAATCTCACCCGCCTGGTTCCGGAATAAGATTCGCTGAAAGGGGGTGTGCGTCGGATGTACCCAAATCTGGCGATACATCTTTGTAATGTCGGCGTTGAAGACGTATCGGAAATAGCGCCACTTTAGGATTTGGATGGTTAAATCGGATTGGAGGACCGGACCAGCATGAAGCAGATCGTTCAAGCTCGTACCGTTCGCAGAAGGGCTGGACGCGTTGAATACCACGCGGACTTTCGTAGTAGTGCTCTCCGGCTTGATTACCGCATGGTGCGGGAGATAATAATTGGCGGAATCATTAGTGGACGAAACCTCTGTCATATGGTCGAGATCTAAATATTCACGGATCACCGAGTTATACTGCTCGTGAAATGGAACGTTTTCTCTTTAGCCGATTCTCATTTCCCCAGAGAAACTGAGCTAGAGCAATGGACCTTGAATGCCCCAGGCCTGACCCACAATGAGCGGGGTCACGAAACGGCAGTGTTACCACGTACTTCCCGCTTGACGTTCTTGACGTGGTTCGAACAAAATGGCTTTCGCAAAAGAGTCCGACTCTCCTACTACCTTGATAGGTAGATCCTCCACCTCCCAAAACTTTGTGAGAAGTTTGTCTAACGGAGCGTCGCGGACGTGGGAAATTCGAGGAGAAGGATGAAATCTGGTCAGGAACAGCGCTTGGCAATGGACCGGTAAGCACCCATCCAAAGATAGTTTCCTGTCCGAGGAGGGAGCCACAGATGTCGGTCTGTGAGCCGCTTAACCATACGGACGGAAGGAGATCGGCTCCGATCAGAACGTCTATCTGTGAGCTCTCATAAAACGTAGGGTCTGCTAATGGCAGGTTCGGCAAGTCTCGCAGCGCGTTCTGCGGGATCGGATATGACGGAAGATTGCCGGCGATCTCTGGCAGGACGTAGGCCGTGGCGTTTAACTGTACGCTCGGCGTAACCAGGGAGCGAATGGAAAAATCACAGAGTTTCTTGGACTGAGCTGCTACAGTATGATTAAGGCCTGAAACTTGGGCTTGAATAAGGCGGAATGGTAGTTGAATGATATTAAAGAGACGTTCCGTAATGAACGTTGCCTCGGAGCCCGAGTCGATTAGAGCGCGGGCACGGGGGTCCCTCGGTGGCAAATGTTGATCATTGCAGTGCCGAGAAGCACCGCTCTTGTTCCCGAGGAAAAATAGTTCTGAACGTTGGCTGGAGCGACGGAGGAACCGGACTCCTCCGCGGTCGCGGAAGTCAATTCGCTGGGAGCTGAGGTACCCCGATGCAGAAGCGTGTGGTGGCGGGCTCCACAAGTGAAGCAACTGTGGGCGCTTTGGCATTCCCGGAGCTGGTGCCCTCTCGCGAAACAGTTCAAGCACAGCTGCCTTTTTTAATGCAACTGGCCCGCGCATCCACGGTCATCTGTAGGAAGTGCGGACAGAGTCGGATCGGATGGTTCTCTTTAGAGCAGAGATCACACGTTCTTCTCTTTGGACTCACTTGTGTCTGGAAGGAGTGAAACTTCCTGGGCACGGGACTCCCCTGAGACCGGAATGGGTTGGAGTTGCTTCCCGGAGGGCTGCGAATTCAGGGTACCTTTGGACAGTGGTGGGTTCGTATGGCCTTTGGAAGTGGACGGGTCGCTCTCCATGGCCTCTAGCGTCAAATAGCGCTGAGTAAGGAAGGCGTCGATTTCCGCCCATGGAGGAACCTCTTTCTTGTCGGTGACGGATGCTTCCCACAGGGACCGGGTCAACTTCGGCAACTTGGAGGCACAGATAGTCACAAGGAGGCTATCCCAGTTGTCCGTGCAGACTTTGGAGTGAGCAAGAGCGGTGAGGACCCCTTGCATCGTGCTTTGAAGCTCTTTCAAAGCTCGGCTGGTCTCGAGACTCGACGCGAGGCAGAAAGAGCAGAATATTGATCTGGTTGGTCACCAGGAGCCGATTGTTTTCATATCGGTTTCGGAGGGCCGACCATGCCGACTCGAACCCATCGTTTGTCAGCGGGGACTTTTCGACTATGGCCTTCGGATCGCCACTTTGTCTTAGCGGTGAGATGATATAGCTTCTCTACCGGAGACAGCCTAGAATTGTTGATATAAATTGCCGTAAATAAATCTCGGAAAGTAGGCCAACGGACGTAATCTCCTGTGAAGACCTCGATGTCGCAGGGGGCAGTCGACAGCCGCCCTGGTAAGTCTGCGGTGCAGACGGATGGACTGATGTTCGTGCCAGCTGAGTATTGAGATTAGCGAGGCACTGTTCAAATACCCCATAACACTCGCCGTACTTATCTCGGATGTCCTCTTGGACCCTTGGATCCTCGTCAACCATCACTGCGGAGCACGCTTTGTACTCCGCCTCGACATCCGCCCACATACTCAGAATTTGTCCTCGGCGAACCTCGGAAAGAGATGCGGATGGAGCGGCAGTGAAGCGCGCTTCCAAATGAGCCAAACGGCCGATGGCGGCGGCTAATCTTGCTCGTGCCGTAGTGGTGGCGGATTGAGCCATTGTAATAACGGGTCTCGAGCTGATGGGACTGAAAACGGAAGAGCTGGTGAGATCGTCATGGATCCGAGCTGGCACCTTGAGAGTGACGGGAGACGGGAAGAGAACCGATTTGGTCCTGGCAGCAGGGCTGCTACTGGCTGCTCTGGGAGTGACTGGCGACTTGATCCTCTGAGTGGGGGTAGTTCCTGAGGCGGAAGAGGCGCGTAGCCGACGTGGAGAGGTCGCAGCCAGAAACCCTTTGCTGTCCTTGTCACCCGTTGGCATACTACGTACGCCCACGCGCAGAGTGTGGCTGCGAAGTCTGAAGCTGAAGTCGGATTGACGGAAGGAAAACAAAAAACTTAGGCTGGGCAGGGCACCACAACAGAAGGCAATAACTTCCGTAAATACGCAAAAAGAGAAACCCACTGCTGGGTGAATGGAAACGAAAAGGCCTCGCTCTGTGTTGGACAACAATTTTTAATACCGACTCGGATTATTTGGGGTCGCTCTGGATCGAGGTTCCCAAACAATGAGTGGATCAATTGATACACGCCGAGGAGAGGAACGTTCACACTGGTTGTGACAATATTTAAAAAAAAATATTGTTAGTGCGGCGCTTCTCCGTTTACCTTTTGACGGACTTGTGCAGTTGGCAAATAATATTTTTTTTCGGAAGGATTGCGTACGAAATTATTATCTTTCTTGTTCAGTTGCGGCGGCTGTAGAGCCGAAAGGAATCACAAGCACGAGGAATGGGCCCAAAAAACTAATTGCCACTGGATATGAAATAACAAAAAAATAATTATTCCTTGTAAAGTCGGCTTTTAATTGAAGCGGAACCAACGTAACACTTTTGTATTTTGGATAATTCAGCGGCTTGAATTTATTTGTTTTATTTGTCGGTGTTCGTGATACCGATAGTTGTCCTTACACGCTGTCACCTCTAGTTCGGAACATATACATAGACAGACAATTCCAACAAATTGGCACGAAAAAATGCGAAATAGCTATGGAAATGCGCTGTGCCTGGGTTCAGGATAATTTATTACGGAATTGGAGATAATATTATATCTTGTGGCGACCAAAGGTGTTGCTGGAACGCGTAAACTGTTCGGAATCGCAGAATTTATTGTTAAATGTATGTGGATATGCGCGGAATGTATGTGTGGGGATACGGTATTTAAATACGTAGCGTGGTATTTTCTTGTATGTGCGTAGGGTTATTTTAGGTACATATATAGTTGGCAATATAAATATATTTCGGCCAACTATGGAAATAAATGTATATATGTATGGAAATAAATGTGAATATGTGTATATGTACGAAATAAAACACTTTAATTTTATTATGTTTGCACTCGGAGTGTGCCGATGTATTTATATATGTGTGTAATGCATGTAGCGATGTATGTAATTATGTCGCTGCGGGTCCGCTCTTTGCGACTTTGAATGCACATATGCTGCACTGCACTGGGGTGCACCTGGATATAGGTGCTTTGATTTTATTTAATTAATTTAATTTAATTAAACACACTGCACGCACAAACAAACACAAAAAAACGGAATCGGAAAAAACTACCGTAGCACTGGTAGTGGTAGATAAAAGGTTGAGAGCAGCCGGAATCGCCAAGAATATGGCGCTGGCGAAAGAGGATGGAACTCAAAAAAGAAGATATGTATATAAGAATATAAATACATATATAACGGAACGCGGACTTGCGGGGAATAAACCCAACCGGGAGACGAAGTCGTACTTATCTTGGGAAGTAGCGATGTAATCCACCGATGCTTGCAGGTTGGACTCCTCCTTATAGGGAAGGCGAAGATCCGGCTCGACAAGGACCAATGTTTGTAGGAGGGTGGATATCCCGGCAGTATTCCCAGTAAAACGATCGGGGGCGTCACTTCAATGTGGCTTATATTTATTGCGGGTAAAACGGGGTTCACAAGTTGGGGCTGGTATTGGGTGTTGCGGCTGCGTTCGTCTGTGTAGATCGAATGACAGGTCAAGCTAGGCCTACGGCTAGAGCCCATGGTGAAGAGCCGAGTCGACCGCGCTCAAGAGCGCGAGAGCGAACAGCACAAGAGAGCGCGCGAGTTAACAGCGCGCTGTTACTTCCGCTAACAGCGCTGCTGCCCTCAACACAGATGACACATGCCTCCACTGCCTTTGTATTGTCAATTCATGTATCATAGCTATTCTTGTAGCTACGAAATTTTTTATCCGTGGAAAATATGGCGTGGTACTTGAATGTTGTTTAAAATCTTTAACTCCTCATTGTATCTTTTGCATTCCTCCTGAAGATGTGCCGGAATTGCCTCTTTATATTCAAATCCTTCCTTTGTGAGATGCTGCATGAAGATTTTTTGCTTTCATCACGAGAGGTGAAAAAAATCCAAGAGGATCGAAAATCCTAAAAAATTTCGGAAAACATCTCTTCTAGATATTACTTCATTGGTGTTAATATGTGTTTTCCACAGAAATGGTTGGATTTAGGTATTTAAGTGATTACCGGGATATTCACCCTTCAGTCCTCATAAGCTGTATCCTCTAGTTGAGCGTTTGGGCGCTCCTGGGCGTACTTGAAAATTGTCTGTACACCATTTCCTTTACTTAAATCCTGATTTATTCAAGAGCTTTAGCTTTAGTTCGAAATGTCACCGTTTTTAGTCTATAGTATCGCAGATCTTCTAACGGATCATTGCACCATATGATTGTCTGATAATATTGATCCTCGGAATTGATCCAGATTTGACGATACATTTTTTCTACGTCGGCCGTAAATACATATTTGTGCATCCTGAACGGAAGCAAAATCGAGAACATGGAATTTTTGCACTATTGGTTTTCCAGATAGCCTGACAGCAGAGGCATCAAAAACTACTGTGAATTTGGTTATCGAGCTGATCAACTTTATCTTCTTCAGTCAATACTGCGCATGTGCTTGCATTTGTGGAGGCATTCTTAAGTGTGTCAGCCATTATTCATCCTAATTTTGTTTTTCGCAGTCTGGGCAATCCTTTTCAATTGACACATGCTTGTCTTCTACTTTGTCACAGCAATGTTCTGGTCCCAACAGAATATCTATTCTTCCAACGTTGTCAAAAGTCGGATCTGGCATCTTCGAAAGCTTCCAACAAGATGTATTGATTGACTGTGCTGGTTGATCTGCCACAATGTGTGGCAACACAATTGCGTTACCTTGAATGAAGTCTGTATGCTTTGATTTAAGCATAACATTGACTCTCGCCTTTGATGTTTATATTCTTCCATCAATTCCATGTATTTGTATCTCTGGATTCTGTGTCTTCAGATCTAATATTTTCAATACTCTTTCAGAAATCACATTGACTTGTGAGCCTGAATAAAGTAGGGAATTAAAATATCCATTGTTCACCTCCATTTGCAATCCATTGTGGCATTTTATTGTCACACGAGCAGTAGCTAATAGTACATGCTTGTATTGTATACTATTTGCTGATGCTGCAGTTTTGGCTTCATACTTATTTTCCAAATATAGAAGAGTGTTCTGTCCTTTATTGCACTTAAAGCAATCTCTTCTTTGGCAATTCTTTTACAGTGTGTCGCGTTTAAAACATTTGACGCAAAGTTGGTTCTTTTGAAGCCATTTAATCTTTCTTTCCATCTTTCTGCGGCAGTTTTTTTTTTTAAACGGTGTGCACTTGTAAATAGCGTGATCTGGCTTTTCGGAAAAATAACAGAAGTACTGACTTTCAGCTATTGCTGAGGAAATTTCAATAGGTTTCTTTATTTTTCCCATCCAATAGCTGCCAATGTATGGAACCGTTGCTCGAGGAATTTAATGAAATCGCTCAAAGGCTGTAATTGCTTTGTATTTTGTATGGATTGTTCATACAAAGTGTGGGTCTGACGATCTAACTTTTTGTCAAGATACATAAGAGCATCGTGTCCCATATATCTTGTCTATATGTCGATGTTTAACGCTGATAAAGATTCTTTTTCGATGTTATGTTATCGTATGTTATCGTGCAATACTTTAATGGATTTGGTATCATTCGAAATGCTTGGTTAATCCAATAACCTATGAATTAATGCGTTAATAAGCACTATTAATAGAATTAGAATAGTTTTTCTAATTGCAAAAGAACCGAGACTTTGGGTGGTGTAAAGAATTGTATTTTAAAGCGGATCAAAAAATGCGGGTACCTACCTAACCTACGGTGGAAAAACGGGGCGAATTCGCCGAGAGCGAGAGAGAGGTTGCCCCTAACCTACTTACACTAGACTTCATAAACTAATTTCATATTCTGACGCAACAACTCGTTTAAGGGAATTGCCTTCTGTTAGCGAGAGGTGGCGTATTCAATTCGCTGCCTCTCCCGTAACATTGGCCTTTAAATGCCACATTCTTTAAATTCTGATGCTTCATGAATCATTTTCTTAAAAATGTCTCCTTCAAATTTGGGGATTGCAACTTTTGGCATGGGTAATGCATTGTGCATATGGGCCTGTTCAGGTTCTGATGTAGTCGTTGTTTGAACTGTTAACACTCAATCTTGAGCTGCTATATAATTAATGTTGTTGCATCCCATTTTTACAGGATCTGTACATTTTTTGTAAATTTGGACATGGATCGCCTTAATCTCATCCACTTATTTTATTATTATTCGCTTGAAATCCTTTCGCGTCTCATTCGTCGTTTTATTCATAATGTGCTGAGGACTTTCAAGCAGCACCCTTTGCTCTCGGCTCTATTTCGGGCTTATTCTCCATAGAGTGTAATGGAACTGGATTCTTTCTTCTAATGATGTCAGTTGTTTGGTCAATTCGTCTTTTTATTTTATGACCACATCTGTTTTTTTAAATATTCATTCATTAGATTCATTAGCTTCTCAAGCCGGGTATGAAAATATTCCTATTTCGCCAAGTCGACCAATTATGTTTCCAAATAAATCCAAGTTCCAAATCGGGAACAAAAGCCGGATGAACGGGTAACTATTCAAAAGTCGTGGGTCATTATATGAACGAATCAAATTAATTTGTTGATGTAGATTCAATTGGTTCTGATGATCGTCAATATGACAATCGTATGCTGAAATAGTTTGTATGCTACCGGTTCATGTACCAGTAACAAATGGTCGCCGCAATCGGCACTTGCACTAATTGAATGCGTCAGAGTTCTTTCGTACTGATTTTATTTGGTAAAATGCAAGGCTTATATACAGTTATAAAAAGTACAATGACTTACTTAGGATCTTAGGCTTGTTTAATTAGTTCTAAGTATAATCTGGTATGAAAACATGTTATATTTATTTATGACTAAACAATCATTACACTTCTAACTGCAAGGGTCCGGGTCCAAAAGTCCGAGGGTCAGGTTTAAGATAATTTTATCGTAATCGTATCGACTATCGTAAAGTTTATCATACAGATGGTGTGACATTTCATCAGCTGCAGCCCAACCCGAATGTAATTTATGAGTGCATTATCAATATAACAAGAATGTGTGAATAAAACTGCATCCAGCTGTCTATTGTATATTTATTTAGGTCAGCGGTGCATATTACATATTTATTTGGGTCAGTTAGCGACTATCGTCTTTATTTATTGGGATTGTTGGGAATTATTAAAACCTAATAGCTATAATTTCATTTAGTTTTAACCATACGATTTGATGTCTAATCGAAATCGTACACCGAGTGTCCTCACAAAGGCCTTGAAAGGGTTCAGAGGGAGAATTCACGGCGAATTCAACTAAGGTGGGAGAGGCCAGCAAAAGGTGAGGAGTCGGCGGGACAGGCAGGCAATAACCCAGCGCATGACCATTGGTGGTCGTGAGTACGCCTGGCGCCGGGTCCTTGGAACGAGCTGGAAACTCGCGGAGGCGCCGATGGAAATCTTTACCGACGACGCGTGGTTTTACCGTTGTTGCTAGGCAGCAACACGGACGCCCGCGTCTTGAGGAGAGTATAAATGGAACCCAGTGACAGCTGCAGGGGACAGTTGATCAAGGATCAGTATACGAGAACGTTCGTGAGTTCAAGCGAGTGCGATCAACCGCGAAGGGTACCGTTAATCCAAGATCTTTATCGGAAGGGCGGGAGAAGTTGAAACAGCCATCCCAGGTATTGGCTCTTGGAATATTCCCAATTCGGAAGTGGTGCTCCAACGTAGTTGAGGGAGTTCCTGACAAAGATAAAGAAACGCTGCTAAGGTTCGACAATGGCACTGACTTTACAAAAGTCATTGGATTAGTTAGCAAGTCTGTATTAGTTAAAATTATCTTTTCGGACATCTGCCATCAAAGGCGACAAAAGTTTCATGTTGTCAACTATTGCTCATTTTATGATCCCTTATGACTTTTGGGCGTGTTATTGCAAAGGCAACGAATGTCCTTCAGCACAGCTGTCATCAATGCCGTCAAAACGTTCCATGTTGTCAACGATTGTTCGATTTTATGATCTCTTATGACTTATTGGGCCTGTCATTGCAAAGGCAACGATTTTCCTTCAGCTGGTGCGGAAGGAGTAGCTCCAATGGGATGAGAGTCTGCCAGAGACTCTGTCGGCAGCGTGGACCAGCTTTTGAGAGAATTTTCTACTCTTGAGCGTCTTGACTTTGTTCCCAGCTCAATGATGAACGTTCACGGGTTTTGTGACGCTAGGCCAGATTATGGACAAATAATGGCGCGCATGTGCAACTTCTATGTGAGAAGTCTCGTGTTGCCCTTCTTAAGCTATTAAAGGGGCCCAAGTTGGAGTTATATGGCGCTTTCTCAATTGATCAGTGATGGTTTCGCAATGACCCATTAAGTTTTAACGTCATCGTTGCAAAATAGGGTCTGATGAATGCAGAAGTGCACTGCTCAGATGTAGTGGCACTACGTTCCAACAGCTCAGAATCTTGCCATCATATTCTGGATTTATATTTTTGGGCTCACGTGCCACCGTTATGTCGAGATGAGCAGTCTCTGTGGCCAGAACCAGCTATTCAATTCATGAGGATTCTGGAGCTTCGCAAAGGAGTCCTGGTAGCAGTTTGTCTATTCGTAGACTTATTTGAGGGTCGGATAATTTACAATACCTTCGGAAAGCTCCAGGGCACGTTTGGAAACGTCTTTACGTCACAAGGTCGTCGTTTGATTTAGCTTACTAGAGTCGTCAAACTCTATATCGACGCTCGCGGCAATCATGAATAAGCATACATGGTTATGCGTCGGTGGGTGTTTTCAACGCACGACACCCATTCATTCTTCAAGGCGTCATCCTGTCACATCGACGGTTATTATACATTTCCATGAGCAGGCCCTGCAGCCTGGACCTCGAGCATTGCTCGCACTTATTCGGCATGAGCATTGGCCGATTGGAGGCGCAAGACAGCCGTAAATCGCTGCAGCATATTATGCCATATAAATCGCTTCAGCATATTATGGCTGACTTGCCGAAGGATCGTGTGACCGCGTCGTAAGCCTCTCTGGAGTTGATTTTGTGGTCCGTTTTTGGAAGAGTGAGGTGCTTATCTTACCACCCATCAAATGCAACATTTGCTTTGCCACCAAGGCCGTTCACTTGGAGCTGATGTATAATTTTTCCGATAACGCAACAAACTTTGTGAGAGCGAAGAACGAGTTTGCAGAGTTGAAGCAGCCGTACCTAACCGAAGGGCATCTACAGGAAATTCAAGAGATTTTGGTCGCAGATCTAATTGACTGATGGTTCACATCCCCTCGATTTCCCCACTTTCCGTGCTCTTCAGCTGGGGAATATGTTCTGCTAAGCGCCGGCCCAAGTCATCGCAAAGAGAAGCGAGCGAATCTCCTAAACAGCATCATTTGTTTATGCCCTGCACTTTTCATTGCCCTCTCTCGGAGTTCGTCATCCGACAAAGCCGTTCGCGCAGCAGATGGCGCAAAACTCGAACGTCGGCTGTTACGAATGTTTTGTTGATTGGCAAATTGTCCCGGCTGACTAAATATTATTAACTTATTAACCGGATTATATACATATATACATATATACAGAATAACTTTACCGTCTTCAGTTGTTAGGCGTAGCTCAAAAGCTCAACATGTACATTTATAGGGCGTCGTGTGATGTATTGCTGACTAAAATCTATGGAGAGCTGGCGGAGCAAAAATTGTTTGACCAATCCTAAAAATGGAAAAAAGAAAATACCAACTGACCAATTGAAATTAAAGCAAATGAGGACGGGATCCTGTTCCTTTGACATTTATTCGTCATACGCAACTTGAGGTATTGATATAGGTACATAAGTACCTGTTCAGGTAATATGTTGAACTCCTTTTTTTTTATAACTGCTGGTCAACACAAATTAGATTTACGGTAGTCTGCTCCACTAACTAGTATATAAGATTTACTAACTAACCATCGGACTGGGAAACCCGACCTACTCTCCCCGTTGAAACCTGGCTTTCAACAGACTCTGCAGGGTTACGCAGATACATCGGATGTTGGGGTCTGATGTTGAAGGGTTAGACTCAGGAACCTTGAGCATTGAACGCGGGAGCATTTGGGCAGGAGACATTGCGAGGAGTATCTAGTGTTTGACTTTAATTTGAGCCCATCAGCGAAATGTTTTTTGACTCGATCGCAACCTCCAGATACGACGAATCCCAAGCGAGTTTTCAGAATTATTGGTAATCCTGGTAGAAGCTTGAATTGCCCAACACGATGCCCGGAGGTATATGAAATCCTATATCGGCGAGTGGCAGGCTTTCAGGAATCATCAGCTGCAAATGTTCACGCTGTGGCTTGGCTGCCGATCAGTGATATTAGGGACGATAACAGCAGTGATGCGAATCGAGTATGCCGACAAGCGAGAGTGAAGGCTTATTTTTACGGACACTCCATGGGTGATGAGGCTGGAGTCACCGCTCCAGAAACAGTAGTGGACGATTTTATCTTCCAAAGCTTAAGCTTATTAGCTAAACGGGAGGTAATTAAATGCAACTGAGAGCCGGAATCTAACAGGACGGTGGCCGTGGGTAACAGCACATCATCATTGCTGAGATCTCTTTAGGACGTTGATGTGCAAATGACTGGACCATCAAGTGGCCCATAAGACACCAAGTCGAAGCCTGATACGCGCGGATCCCTGGCAGATACGCAGCCCTCCTCCCGCCCAACCGACCGAGGGGCGCTGCCGCATGACGCGCGACACGTGTACCGAAACCGATCTCGAACATGCAGGAAAGATAGGTGTTAGACTAATATTCGAGGAAAAATTAGGGCTAAACACAACGCTAAACATGCAAAGTTACAAAAGAATATTACTAATTACGGGCAAGGTATATTAGTAGTAGTGATTTAAGTAGAGGAAGTGATTTAGTGGTGGATATAATACATAGTGATAGTGATTTAAGTAGAGGAAGTGATTTAGTGGTGGATATAATATGATAGAACGAATTATAATCCGAGCATAAGATCCGAAACGATTCATGCAAGGAATAATTCGATCTACACATTTGAAGGTACAAAGGAATAAAATTTCTAAAGGATCTAATAGGAACCGTGAAGTTTATGCGGCTCAACAAGTCAGGGCTGTCGATATCACCCCTGATCAAATTGTGCATGAAAACCATACCAAGCTGTTTTGTACGATAAAGTAAGGATGAAAGGTCTATAAAGAGTAATCTACGAGAGTAAGGAGGCAGTCTCACACCTTCATCCCAGTTGAGGCCACGCAGAGCAAAAAGTAAAAAGTTTTCTGGACTGATTCTTTACGGTCTTGGTGTACTTTGTACTGAGGGAACCATACACAAGAGCCGTTCTCTAAAAATCGGACGAACAAGCAAAATATAGAGAGTCTTCGTTATATAGGGGTCGTCAAATTCCTTTGACCACCTCTTAATAAACCCAAGCACTCCCATGGCTTTATTTACCATGGTAGAACTCTGTTCAGAATATTTTAACTTACAATTTAAGTTTTAAATTTTAACAATTTTAAATTTTAACGTCTAGTTTAACACAAAGATCATCAACCAATGCATTGGTGCACTTAACAGATCAGAGTTTAAACACTCGAAGTCACCTGCAAAAAAAATGAATTTGCGCAGATTGTGGGAAATTGTGGGAATTGAAATAAACTGCCTTTGAATCACAATTAACGGCTCTACGACATATATTTGAACTATAGGTTGGGGCACCTCTGGTCGTTTTATATGTCTCCACAAACTTGATATATTTTTTCGAAGAAATTACCTTTGAGAGCTTGTTCTACTTTTACGAAATATTAATAGAAAACTCACAAGTCACAGAGTAGTAGTAGAACCATTAGATAGTAAAACCCGTATGATTGGTATTCTTTTTAAATTTCACAAACATCATGTTTCGCTTTTTTGTTTTATGGCAATTTGAAAATAGGCTGCAAAAATATTGCAGTGTTAAAGTACGTACTGTTCGACAGGAACAGCTGACTTTAACAGCTGTTAGACTTAACAGTGGTCTGTTATTTAACATTTGGGGTATGGAGCTTTACAGTTTGAAGTTTTCTTATTATGTTAGCAAGAGAAAATGACTTAATCCCCGAAAAATGGAAATTTTACCCATATTGCAATGTAATTCTCGCAAGAGAACCACCGCAGAGAGTGTAAGGAGCCAACAAGGGGCTGGAGCGATGAAATGTCATTACTTTACTTTTTGAGGCATTCAGGTGTAACATATTTGCACAACACCATGACTGAAAGTTATTGAGATCGGATTGCAAGCGAGAGTGAAATGAAATGTCCTTATACTGGACACAGAGTTTAACGTCATCCGCATACATGAGTACTCGAGAGTTTGTTAATACTGAAGGCAGGTCATTAATGAAGAGTGTGAAAAGTAGGGGGCCAAGATGGCTGCCATGTGGTACTCAAGAAGTAACCTGAACAGGTGAAGACAAGGAGTTTTTGAAGAAGACTCTTTGAGACCTAGAGCAAAGGTAGCTGGAAATCCATTTCAAAAGATTGGGTGGAAACCCTTAAATGTCAAGTTGAAATGTCAATGGGGAAATTTTACCAAGCTATTACATAGCGAGAGAGAGAGAGAAGAAGGAGAGCCAACTTCTTGAAATTTTTTATAAAGTCTTGATTTTATGATTTTTAGACTGGATAGCTCTTTGGTAAACCAAGGGGGCATCCCACATCTAAATAGTCCCAGAAATATGGGACCCAAGAATCAAAGAGTGTGTCAAGTACATTATAGAAAATGTTTGTGCCTTTCAGAACGTCAGTGCACAAGTACAGAGCGGACCAAAGGCTAGTTTTGCAGATGCCGGCGGCCGTGAGGCAGTTGGCACTTGCAAGTCCCGTGGAGTGGACTTCTTGCGCCGCGGAGACTCAGCCAGCAGCTGTAAACTGCTGAACTGAGTGTCCATGGCTAAGAACCGATCGTATTGCTTCTTAAAGCCCACGATCAGCACCTTAAAGCCACTCCTCGTCTGCCTCATAGACGAGCGCATTTCGTTTTCGACCGCATGGCATTCCTCACAACTATAATGCAGACCGTTCCGTTGTGAGATGGCATCACCCACACGGCCAGAAATACCTGCACACTTTGCGTGCACTACGCGGTCGCAAAGCCAGCAAGGTAAGTTTGGCTGATCGTGAGTGATCTACTTCTTGCTGGTTATTTTTAGCGCAGACCGCAGAAAATTCCATAAATTACAATTAATTACCTTAGTTTTCAAAAGGAGGGAAATGTAGTACACACACATAAATAACATACATATAAACAATACCCAATATACCAAGTGTACTTAAGGAACTGCGATGGTAATACGATCGCACAAATATGACTAGCGGACAAGAGTGCAACATCGGCATATTTATCCTTAGGTTTCAGAGATTTTAAGAATTATTAAAAAGACATTCAATAAAACTGATCAACCAAAAACGGATCGTTCTGGACTTTTATAAAATTCAAGTGCGCAACTTTCGGCCTTCCACAATGAAGTGCACTTGGTCCACTGCTGTTGACAATATTTATAAACGACATATGTCTCAGCATTGAAACCCTTGAGCATCTGCTCTTTGCTGATGATTTGAAAATATTCCGTTCTGTCAAAACTGTTGGCGACAGTATCCTGTTGGTCGTCAGCCATTCGGGTGATACAGGGGGAATCACGGATGACGGGTTGTCTCGCCATCACTGAACACTCGGACGGGGGTACGGGTGTCTCGGACTAGAGCTTACATTATCCGATGCGGCCATGCTCCCGGTTCTAGTACACAGTGGGATCACGAGCGGACTGTCTTCCGCCGTAACTGTACACACCGGTGGAAGTGCAACTATATTCTCATCGTGAGGGCGGCTGGTAACTGGTCCAGATACGGTCAAGTCGCTGCCTCGGATGCTGGCTAATAGTAGTCGGGCAGAGAGAAGAAAACTCTCAGTGAAGTTACCCCAATACTAGGTGAATCAGTATGCGTTGATGGATGCATGGCCGAGGGGGTGATCGGTCGCTCGTATGCGAGCTCTGGATACCTGCCGACCTCCAGTTGAAATCAGGCTTCACCCCTTTCTGCCTACTCGTGGGACCAAAAATGCCAAACAATTTAAATATAATAAAACGAGAAAGAACGTACGGAGTCGCTGTTGCCGCGACACTACTTTTATACCCGTACTCAGTCAGCACACATGTGATTTATGTGGAATTTTCAAATTTTTTATAAGTTTTTACATCTTACATTTGTTTGAGGCAGCATGTTTGAGCGTAAGTGTGCGTGCGAAAGAATCATTAGCGAAAATCATCCCCATAAATGACTTACGCCGCAAGGGGAAGGGGAAGCTCGCAGCTGAAAATTCATTTGATCATTGTGGCTACAAAAATGATCCGATCTGAACCAAATTCGGGAATCTGGTAGATATGGTCATTCTCTACAAAACTGCATTTCGCGGGGCGAAATTTTGAAATACACTTGTTCAGGTTTGGTATCACAGGAGTCTTGGCAAAAGTTTGGTTGCTCTAGCTCCTATAGTCTCTGAGATCCAGGCGACACAAAATACAAAAATCCAAATCGATTCGTTTTTGTGTGAGTGCGAGCGAGAGGGAGCGAAGTTTTTTCGTATGTTTTTCTCTATTGTGGCTATATTAATGATCCGATCCGATTCAGATTTGGGCATCTGATAGATATGTTCTTTCTCTATGATTCTGCATTTTCGTTTTCTGTTATCTTTAAAATTGTGGACGCCACAGATGTGCGCCTTTTTTTGGGGCGGAAGTGGGCGGGGCGAAATTTCGAAACATTTTCTAGGAGTGAGATATCACATCAGTTTGGAAAAAAGATTTGGCCCCTCTAGCTCTTATAGCCTCCGAGCAATGGGCGACAAACAAGACGGACAGACAGCAATTACCACAAATACAATATACCCTTTTACTTTTCGAGTACGGGTATAAACACTGCAAAGGAACTTGGTACTCCTCTTAAAGAGTATCGGAGTATAAACTTGATGTTGAGGGATGGCTCTAGATCAACGCCTGGGAAACCAGGTCCTAAGAAGACAGGAAGGAGACAAAGTCGGTCGACCGTGTTCAAGCAGAAACCGCTGCGAGGGAGGGCTCCGATAAACCAATCGTGCCCATCGGTCATCGGTGTGGGTGCCCAGCAGAGCGTAATCGCGGCTGGTAAGCGCCTGGTGACCAGGGAAACCACGTCTTCCCCGGCAGGCAGCGGTTCTGCAGATAAAACTCCACCATTATAAGGCTGCATGTGCTTCCTTACTATTTCGACACAGTCCTCATACAGGAACCCTGGATCCTCGGAAACAGGGTCTCCGGTCTGAGGACCCCAGACTGTGAGCTATACACCCCAGGTAAAATACGCACCTTCATTCTTCCAAAAAAGAACTGCACTAATTTTTTGCTCCCAAATTTCAGCAATGAAGATCATACGGCGGTGAGCCTCAAAGGCCAAAGGCGCTCACACCGGATTTGCTCAAAATACATAGACCCTCCTCCACATGCGCCCCTAAGGTCGCTCATCGCGAACTGCGAGGCCAAGGACATCGGCCTAATTGTCGGATGCGACGCTAACCCTCACCACGTCAGTGAGGAAGCACTAACACAACCGAACGGAGTGAGTTCCTTTTCAGCTACTTACTGACAACTCAGATGGTCATCTTAAACCGGTGGGACGATCCCACCTTTATTATTAAAAATCGCAAGGAGGTCCTGGAGCTCACGCTTGCCTCTCATAGGCTACAAAACAACGTAGTATACTGGAGGGTGCTTAAAGAACAGTCCGTCTCAGACCACACGTACGTGGAAACTGTTTACTCATTATCCACACCGAGTTATGTCCAATTCCGGAACCTTAGGCGAACAACCTGGAACCGCTACTTGGACCACCTTTGCCAAACTCTCCCTGAGTCACCACCTAGGGCAGCTATCTCACGGGAGAAAATCACACGTCTGGTAAAAATTTTTACCGACGCCTGCACTGCTGCGCTTAATAGATCCTATGCGAGACCACATGCGAGTGCATTACAAGCACCCTCATAAAGCTGTCACAATGGGCAGACAAATGGCTGGCTAACCCATCTAAGACGGAACGAGTTCTATTCACCAGGAAGTACAAAGTTCCGACAAAGAGAACCCAACCTGTGGAAAACATCCGCCGTCGGTCAATCGGGAACCCTAAAAAGCTCCCGCAACTTCCAGAGAGGACAGACTACTGCTTAGGGAGGACTGGGAGAGGGGCGAACCTCGATCTGCAAATGCGATTCATATATACAGTGATGGCTCAAAGTTAGACGGCCGCGAGGGAGGCAGAGGTCGTAGCAATCAAGGATGCGATCTGTATCGTATCCAAACTCCCTTTAGGCGGATACTCAGTGTACGTCTTCTTCTTCCCAAGTCATCACAGACTCTGGCAGATCGGCACACACGCTGCAAGGCTGTGAATCCTTCACAACGACTTCTGTTGAATTTGCAGGAACGAGGAAGAGAAGTCGGTCCACCACTCACATAACGATCCTGTTGCAGCGGGATCAGGATGGAGTTGCTAGTTGGTGCAGACTCCCTTCCTCTCAACATTAGCAAATGTTATTCTGTCACATTTAGCAAGTGTGCCTTCAATGTGCTTTCCTCATATCCGATAGATGGCCGTACCCTTTTAAAGCAGACGGAGATACTTCACCTAGGGATCATGTTTGACTCAAAAGTCTCTCAATCAAAGCATTTATTTGAATTCTGCCAAAAGGGACCTATACGAGACTGTACTGTACTCGTTTCTTGAATACGCTTCCGTGGTTTGGAACCCTATCGGTGTCGTTCAAATTTCGCGGATTGAGAGACTGCAAAGAAAGTTTCTTTAGTTTGCACTCCAACCCTTGCACTTTTCTTTGAGCGTAGATGTCGCCTTGTGCGCCTCTTCTCACTTGAGGATCGTAAGACTACCGCGGCACAGATCTTCTCTATGTTCTCCTAACGGGACATATTGATTGCCCTGACCTGCTTTTCAGGATTGGCTAAGAGCCAGCCAAGGCCCTAAGAGCACATTCACCCATTGTGGTCGATCGCCATCAAACCAACTATGGTAGCAATGAACCCATCTGCAGAACTCTTCAACAACATAATGCGCTGCCAGCTGGGATGCGTTTGGACTTTTTGCAGGGGAAGGGAACCGTCAAACGGTGGCTCACTGATTTTTTCCGTTCTCATGTGTAATTTTCTATGTATTGTTGTTTTTAGTTATTATTTAATTAATATAGTAATAAGTTATCTTAGCCAGTTAAGCATAATTTTTTGGTTGTATGTGGGTGAATAATGGAATAAATAAATAAAATAATTTCCAACGATCCAATCCATTATTCAGATGGTTCAGCATATTCTTCAGATGGCTATGTGGCGTGGCATGTCCTGATTCGATAAGTAACAAGACAGTTCTAGTGAAATGGAGATTTCATCTACTGTGAACGTTATAGTGGCAATATCCTGTATGTCCTGGAGTCCACTGTAACTTTACTCAAATAAACCAAAACAACAAATTGCGAATTCAAGCTGACATGAATCATCGATGTCAATAGCCATTGAAAAACTATAGTTGTCATGGGATACAGATGTCGTATGTAATTAAATATACCTTTATGTACCTAAAAATACTCTTGTAATTTCCAATATTAAAAGAAAATAGAACGTGTTTTTTTACAACGTCTAGCCAAATAAATTATTTATCTGTCATTGACTTTCGTTTCCAACATCATGGTGATGCCAAATATGTAAATGGTTTATGAAATAAGAATAAGGTATGTATATTGATTTATTATTGATTAAATAAAAATGCCGTTAATAACTATCGCCTTTTTCCAGTCTTTTCAGCATTGGCTCTTGTATGTTGTAATACTTTACCATTTGCTGTGAAATAATGTAAATAAAGATTACAATTTCCTTCACACCTTTTACTTCCATACCTGACAAAAGTTGACATCAATGGCACAAATTGACTGAGCAGACCCATTTGAAGATACATTTCTGGGATTTGCAACACATCGAATCTGTGGTAAATCATCATTTCCTGGCTCAATATAAATCATATTTTCTTGAACAAGAAATGAAATATTCAATGAATTCTGTACAGTGTTCATAAAATTTGTAGGGTGACAAATTAATTTGAAATACGGAATAGGCTGGTCGTTACCAGTTCTGTATATTTGTCTGATTTGTTTAAGCGTATTGCTGACCGATGCTGAGCCTTCCTCCTTGCGCAGTAGCTTGTCACTTTTTTGAGGACGTTTTTCTTCAATCTGAAAAATAAATGCAGCGTTTTTATCATTTAATGTGTAAGTCTTGGTGCCCCAGAAAATCACAAACAAAGCGAGAAGGAACGTGTTGAGTAACCGCAATACTATTTTTATACCCATACTCAGTGAGTACACATGTGATTTATGTGGAATTTCTAAAAAAATTACAAGGTACAGGTAGCTGTTGAAAATTAATTTCATTATTGTGCCTATAATTATGATCAGATTTGAACCAGATATTGAAGTGGTATAACAGGAGTTTGGGCAGAAAGTTTGGTTGTTCTAGCTCTTATAGTCTCTGAGATCCAGGAGCTTATCTGGACGAATGGGCAAAGCAGTCGCGTTGGTGTGTGAGTGAGAGCGAGAGGGAACATTTCTGACTTTGGAAGCCTGGTGTTTCCTTAAATTTTATTCGACTCGAATATTTATTATACCCGTACTCGAAGAGTAAACGGGTATATTGTATTTGTGGTATTTGCTGTCTGTCCGTCTTGTTTGTCACCCATTGCTCGGAGACTATAAGAGCTAGAGCAACAAAATTTCCAGACTGATGTTAAATCTCACTCCCAGAAAAATGTCTTAAAATTTCGCACCGCCCATTTCCGCCCCCACAAAGGGCGCACATCTGTGGCGGCCACAATTTTGAAAATAACAAGAAACTAAAAATGCAGAATCATAGAGACAGCCCATATCTATCAGGGGCCCAAATCTGAATCGGATCGGGTCATTAATATAGCCACAATAGAGAAAAACATACGAAAAAACTTCGCTCCCTCTCTTTCGCACTCACACAAAATCGAGTCGTTTTGGTTTTTCGTACAAATGAACGCCTGGATCTCAGAGACTATAAGAGCTAGAGCAACCAAACTTACCATCTATACTCCTGTGATACCAAACCTGGACAAGTGTATTTCAAAATTTCGCCCCGCCCCTTCCGCCCCACTAAAGACGAAAGTCCATAATTTCGAAGATAGAAAAAAACGAAAAATACAGTATCGTAGAGAATGACCATATCTACCAGATTCCTAAATCTGGTTTAGATCGGATCATTATTGTAGCCACAATGATCAAATGAATTTTCAGCAGCGATTTTCTTCTTGCCCCGCCCCTTGCGACGTAAGTCATTTATGGGGATGATATTCGCTCACACTTACACTCACACTCACGCTCTCACGCTCTGCCTCGTGCAGTGTCCGTGTGTTGTTGTGAGAAGTGATGTAGATGATGTAGATGTAGATGTAGATGACAGATGTTGCAAAAAAATGTAAAATGTAAAAACTGATAAAACATTTTAAAATTCCACATGAATCACATGTGTACTGACTGAGTACGGGTATAAAACTAGAGTCGCGTTCAAAGCGACTCCGTACGTTCTTTTTCTCGTTTATTTTTTGTGTTACTTAGTCATTTTTATACAAAAGAAGTTACTAAATTTGTTTGTATCATAATTATATAGGGAAAGAAAAATATTTTTGCCAATCACACCGTTATCAAATAGCAAACGACGAAGAATAACATAGAGAGCGCGCTCGATCACAAGGTGCAGAATCGTCCTGAAAGATGGGATCATCTTTCTCAGTAACTGATTCCATACTAGGCACAACGCCACTGAGAACAATTTCTTTATACACTTTTGCATTGACCAATACCACCTTTTACCATTATTAGCGATTCAGTTTTATTTTTAGATATTCAAACTCATACCATAATAGAAGGCAAATGCTTTAAGGTGCTAATGCAGCAATCTTCGGAATAGCGTTCCCCTGTTCTGCGGCGAACTGTGCGCGAACCATCGGGTCTAATGAGGTTAAATTTTGACTCATCCGAGAATATGACTAGTGACGATTCGGATTCACCCCAATTAGAAGTGGCTTTTTGACAGGTGTCCTTGCCATTAGGCCCATCCCTTCAGCCAACGCTATATAGTTCGAGCCGAAATATATTTTGAAAATCGTTGCTGCACTTCGGAAGCTATTTCAACAGCATTTAAAAATCTATTATGTAGGGTCGTTCTCTTAATAATACGATCTTCCCTTATATTTGTTGATTTTTTTTTCCCGATCCTTTCTTCCTCTTCACTTCTCCAGTCTTTCGATTTTTTCAAAAATCGTCTCACAGAAACTTTCGTTAAACTTAGTTTTAAACGCTATTTTACGAGTTGTAACATTTTGTTCAGCCAATTCAATAATTTTTGACTTTTCAGTCAGCGTTATCTGCTTTCCCTTAGGCATCGTTTTTTTGAAGAGTTAAAAGTTAAACGTTCTTTAAGAAGGGTTTCCAGCAACCCTTCCAACCCGTCCAGCAAGACGTCAAAAACCACACAAAACCAGAAGAACACATTCACGGGGACTACCAAAAAAAAATTAGTTGAATCTAATAAAATTTCGGGAAACACCAGGCTTTTTTTTTGACGCTGGGTGTACGACCACGTTTGATATCGATTTACGATAAATACAAAATTTATCTCGGCAGAAAAATGAAATTAGGCCGTGAACATTTTCGTGCGATTATTTTTTACAACTTTCGACGTTGATTAAGTAGAAAAGAATGCATCGATGAACTAAAATTATTACACGGCGAACACGCATCTTTTTTTGTTCTGTAAAAAATTAGTACACTGAGTACAGCGACCACTGTACGCTCAGCGACGAATTCCGTGAAGGTCGTCCAAAAAGTAGTTATTGGAGAGGCCTTAGAGAAACGTAAAACAGTTAACTCTGATTAGTAAACAACCATTTGTTTGCCAGAAGTTTTCGGTGAAATTCGAAAAATTAACAAAAGACACGAATCCTTCTTTACCATGCCAATGCGATCCCTCACTCATCGGCACAGACAAAGGCATTTTTGACCGACCAAAACGTCGATTTGATGGGTCATCCGTACAGTTCTGACTTGTCTCCCAATGACTTCTTCTTGTTCCCTAACATCAAGAATAAACGACGCGGTCAATGGTTTTCGACGCCAGAAGAAGCGGTTGATGCATTGAAAATGCATGTTATAGAGGTATCTCATTCGGACTGGAAAAATGCTGTGAAAATTGTTTAAATCGAATTCAAAAGTAGTATATTAACTATAAAGGAGAGTATTTTGAAAAATAATAAAACCATTTTCAGACGCCTAAGTTGGGGTTTTCATGGTTAGGCCAAAAATATAAATAGCAACCCTCGTAGATATGGGCTTTCTCTATGATTCTGCAATTTTCGTTTTATCGTCAATATTGTAGACGGCACAGATGTGCGCCCTTTGTGAGGGCGGGGCGAAATTTTTGAAATACACTTGAAGCAGTGTTATACCATCAGTCTGTAAAAAAAAAAAACTGAGCACGGGGCGACAAACAAGACGGACGGACAGACATGGCTATATCAACTCGGCTATCAAGAATATATGTATATACTTTATGGGGTTGGGAACGCTTCCTTCTCTACGTTACACACATCCACTTTTACCACAAATACAATATACCCTATTACTCTTCGAGTACGGGTATAACTAGCTACCCCTCCAAATTATACAAATAAAAACATTTTCAAAACACCAGAACTCAAGTGTCAGCATTTTCTTCACCAGGCGCGAACGGTTGCACTACCAGTTACATTTAACACAAATACAAAATACCCTTTTAGTCTTTGAGTACAGGTATAGTCTGATAGGTATTAGAGCCATACATGAACGTGACAAAACCGAAGCCAGGTCGCGTGAGACGTGGAGAAGACGACCGCTGATTTCGATTTTATACTAGGAAATATTCACAAAAGCAGCATGAAACATATTACAATTATAACGAGAAAGAACGTACGGAGTCGCTGTGAACGCGACTCTACTTTTATACCCTTACTGTCAGTACACATGTGATTTATGTGGAATTTTCAAATGTTGTATCAGTTTTTACATTTACATTTTTTTGCTACAACTGTCATCTACATCTACATCACTTCTCACAACAACACACGTACACTGCACGAGGCAGAATGTGTGAGAAGTGTGTGAGCGAAAGAGAGAATCTGTAGCGACTATCATCCCCATAAATTACTTACGCTGCAAGGGGGCGAGGGGAAATCGCTGCTGAAAATTCATTTTATCATTGTGGCTACAATAATGATCCGATCTGAACCAAATTCGGGAATCTGGTAGATATGATCATTCCCTAAGATACTGCATTTGTCATTTTTTTCTATCTTTAAAATTGTAGACTTTCATAATTTGAGGAGGCGTGGCGAAATTTTGAAATACACTTTTACTGAAGTGGTATCACAGGAGCTTGAAAAAGAAAGTTTAGTTGCTCTAGCTCTAATAGTCTCTGAGATACAGGCGTTCATTTGTACGAAAAACTCAATCGACTCGTTTTTGTGTGAGTGCGCAAGACAGGGAATGATGTTTCTCGAAATGGTTTTCTCCATTGTGACTATACTAATGATCCGATCCGATTCAGATTTAAGACTCTGATAGATATGGTCTTTCTCTATAATTCTGAATTTTTGGTTTTCTGTAATTTTCGAAATTGTGGACGCCACAGATGTGCGCTCTTTGTGTGGGCGGAAGTGGGCGGGGCGAAACTTTTCTAGGAGTGAGACACATCAGTCTGGTTGCTCTATCTCTTATAGCCTTCGAGCAATGGGCGACAAACAAGACGGACGGACGGACGGACGGACAGACAGACAGACAGACAGACGGACAGACATGGCTATATCGATTCGGCTATTGATGCTGACCAAGAATATATATACTTTATGGGGTCGGAAACGATTCCTTCTCTATGTTACACACATCCACTTTTAGCACAAATACAATATACCCCATTTTATTAGTCATTTAAAAAATTAACTAACAACGCAATCCAAGAGCACGAAAAGTACTAGAGAATCCTAAAATTATAAAGTGTGCAGATTTTCAAGTCTGTATATATATTATAAAATAAACTTAGTTAATGATCCGATTTACTTGTTGATCAAACTCAAACCTTTGACCAGTTTTATATATAAGTTGTAAATACTTACAACATTTTTTCGTTTTCGTTGACCACGGTTTTTTTGAATGTGCTGCTTCGGTGCAATATCGATGAATGCTATCATACTGTCATTAGTGTATAACGGCATTCCAAACTGAATAACTACATTGCAAAGGCAGTCCCAATGTTCATTGTTGTCTTTGAATACTAAATTCGTCTTATAAAAATTACGAGTTATATTGTGGCAGTCATATAATTGGGTATGCATTTATACTTACAATAGCTGTAAAGACCATTTGGTCTGTAAAGTTTGTGTTATACTGTATAGCCTTTCCAACGACTTCATGGTTTCGTCTTAGCAACTCAGTGTCTAAAACAAGCTCCGTAGGATTTGTACGACGCTCTTCTTGTCCTTTTGCTATTTCGTTTGATTTTTTTATAATAGATTCTATGGCCAATATAGAATCGTCGAATCTTTTATTTTCAATTTGTTTCTCTGGATAAATAAATCGAATATTATGAATTAGTTTATTATAAAGAAACTACATTCAACATTAAATGTCTACTTAACTTACCAATCTCTATGTTTTTTTCGATTAGGTGTTGTAAACGCAATATCCGAATATCTTCTTCGCTGTCTTCCGCAACCGCTTCCATATTTTCGAAGTCAAATATAACTATTTTTATATGCGCGTTATGGAAACAATTATATCGATATTTCTGACACTTACCTATCAGAGATAATGATTGTATGTTTCATAAATCTTCTATAATTTGAAACAGTAAAAAATGGAACACAAATGGTTTCCTCAATAAATTAACCCTCTGTAACAACTGGTAAATAAGTCCAAGTGTTGTTTTATTTATATTATTATATATATTTAAACTCTTAGTTGTCTGGTGTATCAAATGTAATCCGCTCTCCGCCTCTGCTTGCCAATTACTGAATGTCCGCGTGATCTGCATGTGAGCGCTAGCACTCGCCTCTCTCCGTGGGGGACCGAGAGACGCTGTCAGTTTCCTCTCGCACCGGTTCCTACATCCCACCTTAATTTAACAGCTTGAGTTTTAAGCCAGGTCTAGATGATGTGTTGCGTTGCTCGGGGATGTCCACCGACGAGTGTTGAGGTGACTTCTCTAGATCCGTGGTTGTTGATGCTAAATCAGGAAAGTCTATTATTTCACTAGCAGCTGGAACTTTCTTTAGGTGGCTAGCATCCCTTATAAATGTTTTTCCCCCCACCTGACAGTTTAACAATGTTACCTCTACGCTCCAAAACTTCATATGATGTAGTATTAAAGTTTGGTGTTAACTTATTTGGGTCTACCACGTTCTTCATAAACACTTGATCGCCCACCCGAATGTTAATCTCTTTCGCTCCTCTCTTCTTGTCTGCAACTACTTTTCCCTTATGTTTTTGAATGCAATCACCTAATACGTCTTGCACATTTGGAATTTTGTCCCTGATCATCCGGATAAGCATGAGTTCCGAAGAAGAAGTCCCTGTAGTGCTGTGTGGAGTAACATTATGCATTAATATAAACTCCTGAATGTCCTCTTGAAAATTGGCTTTGTTGAGTTGAGCTATTTTTAGTCTTTTTCACAAGTGATCGATTCATATTTCGACTTCACCATTTGCCTGAGGCTAATATGGTTGGGTTCTTATTAATTGAATGCCATTTGTGCTACAATATTGTTCGAACATCAAACTAATATATTGTTTTCAATTATCTGTTCGTAGATATTTTGGTAAGCCCAATCGGCATATACCTGGAAAAATAGTCGATCAACACGAGGACGTATTTGCCGTTTGGAAGTGGGCCTAGTAGGTCACTAGCTATAGAGTTCCAAGAGCTTGTTGGAAAAGCAGTTCTTTGCATCGGAGCCGGCCTTGATGGTTGAGCATACAATCTTTGTATGATTTCACAAAGTTTTCCACATCTCGATCGATGCGTGGCCACCACACCTTGACTCTCAATCAGCGCTTCATGGCGGACTCACCGGGGTATTTTTCGTTAGCCAGATTTAGGACGGTTTTCCGCAGGCTTTTTGTGATGATTAGCCGTTTTCCCCTCAACAGGATTTTTCCTAGCATAGACATTTCAAACCGAAATGGGTAATACCTGTTCGGTGTACCGCTATCCCATGATTTGGTATCCAAACAGGTCATCGCATTTCCGATATGCTCAATGATGTAGGGACAGTGTTGTTAATAACTCGGAATATATTATGTTCCGTTATCCTCCAGTTCGAATTTGTAGATGGTAATTCGCATAATCGAGATGGGCTATCTGAAATATTTTCCTTACCAGTTTTGTAAATGACCCTGAACTTGAAAGCTTGCAAACGTAAAAGCCATCGCTCAATTCGTGCCGGCGGTTTTGAGGTTGGTTTAAAAATGGTTTCTAACGGCTTGTGGTCCGTCACCAGTTCAAACTCAATCCGGCTAAATAAAAGTAGAATTTTTTAACTGCCCATACAAGAGCGAGACTTTCTTTTTCGGTCTGAGAGTACCGTTTTTTACGTCGGTTAGGCTGCGACTTGCAATTGAAAAACTTTAGGTTCACCAGATGTGTCGAATTGAACTAGTACTGATCCCAGAGCAACTGGGCTGGCATCTGCTATTAGGCGTGTCCTATTGTTTGGGTCGAAGTATGATAAACTTGATATTTTACCAAATGGAGCTTTAGGTCTTCAAAAGCTTTATTTTCTGTTTCGCCCCAATTGAATTTGGTTTCCTTTTTATACCCGTACTTGAAGAGTAAAAGGGTATATTGTACTTGTGGTAAATGTCCGTCTGTCTGTCTGTCCGTCTTGTTTGTCGCCCATTGCTCGGAGGCTATAAGAGCTAGAGCAACCAAATTTTTTTTCCATACTAATGTTATATCTCACTCTTAGAAAAAACTTTCGAAATATCGCCCCGCCCACTTCTGCCCCACAAAGAGCGCACATCGGTGGCGTCCACAATATTGAAGATAAGAGAAAACGAAAAAATGCAGAATCATAGGGAAAGGCAACAGAGAAAACCAATTCGAAAAACATCATTCCCTCTCTTTCGCACTCACACAAAAACGAGTTGATTTGGTTTTTCGTACAAATGAACGCCTGGATCTCAGAGATTATAAGAGCTAGAGCAACCAAACTTACTATCTATACTCCTGTGATACCAAACCTGGACAAGTGTATTTCAAAATCCCGCCCCGCCCCTTCCGCCCCAAAAAGACGAAAGTCCATAATACAGTATCGTAGAGAATGACCATATCTACCAGATTCCTAAATCTGGTTTAGATCGGATCATTATTGTAGCCACAATGATGAAATAAATTTTCAGCAGCGAACTGCCCCACCCCTCGCATCAAAAACGATATTTAGGGTTGATAGCCGCTACAGATTCTCTCTACGAAGTGTACGTGTGTTGTTGTGAGAACTGATGTAGATGTCGATGTAGATGACAGATGCAGCAAAAAAATTTAAAATGTAAAAACTGATAGAACATTTGAAAATTCCACATAAATCATACCGTCTGAGTACAGGTTTAAAAGTAGTTTCGCGTAACGGCGACACAACACGTTCTTTCTCGTTTTATTCAACAGTCGCCTGAAAGGCTCTGTGGTATTTGCCAGCTCGGGAATAAATTTGCCAACATAAGTGACAAGTCCTTAAAAACTTCGGGTCGCCTCCTTGTTTTTGGGATCTCTGAATAACAGGATCGTTTTGACTTTTTCAGGATCCACTTCAATGCCTTTATCCGACAGTATATGTCCTAGAAACTTAACTTCATGCGTTTTCCAAACAGAATTCCCATTATTCAACACAACGTTATTTTCTTTCCGAACAGCTTTGACTTTCTGGACTGCATCGCCATGGTCCTTTTCAGTTATTCCGAAAATAATGATATCATCAATGTAGTTCATCACGTCCTTGCATGACGCTAAGAGTTTATCGAGTCTCTTTTGAAAGATCTCAGGAGCAATGATAACGGCAAACATAAGCCTTTTGTATCTAAATAGCCCGAGTGGGGTAATGAAAGTGGTTATACTCCGGCTGGGCACATCTAACTACAACTGGAGATATGCTCTCTTGAGGTCTAGTCTTGTGAAAAAAAATTTGCGCCCCTCAACTTGGTCATGAACGTGTCGAATACTGGAAGTGGGTAATTCTCTCTCAAAATTGCCTTATTTGCCAGCCTCATGTCTATGCATGTTCTGATATCGCCATTTTCTTTGAATGCTATGACCATGGGCGATATCCAAGGGGAATGGCCTCTTACTGGCTTAATATGTAATATCAAGGGCAAGAGCTGCTTCCAATTTCTCTGTTACTTTATCCTCCAGGGCAATTGGTATTCGCCTCATTGGTTGTTGAATTGGCTTGATATCTGCATTTATCGACAACTTTACTGGTAAACCCTTCCACTTTGGAAACGGCGTTAATACCACTATTTTCTTGACTTCGATCCCGAGACGTAGGACATTTAACTTGAGTGCTGTGTCCTTTCCGAGTAGCGATTGCGTTCCGTTTTTTATTACGAAAAACGAAGCAAAACACCTCAGGATTTTGATTGACGGATATAGGGGCTTCGAAAACGCAAATTACTTGCAGCAATTCGTGTGAAGCATATCCTCTGACCTGATTTGTTGAATTTGGCCGAACGTTGAATACAGTTGCTTTATCTCTTTGAGGACACGACCAGTCTTTCGGGCTTATAAGGTTATGTCGGGATCCCGAGTCAATGACTAGCGAGCGTTCGCGCCCACCAACTCGGCATTTGATTATATCATCTTCATGGTCGCTTTGGATCTTAAAACAATTTGATCTGGGTTTTCGATCTCCTTCTTTTTCCTCCACCAAACGTACGTTGCTGCGTTGACGTTTAGCTGTATCTTGATGGTCATAGGATCTCTGTCGTTTTAGGTTTGTTCTACATTTAATGGCAAAATAACCAATCCGTGTGCATTTATTGCACTTTTGGCTTGTGGCTGGACATGATGAACTGCTGCTGTTGTGGCCTTTACGACCACATCTCCCACATTCAAACGGTTTATTTGGGCTCGCGTGTCCTGCTGATATTTTCCTTATCATCTCGGTTTCTGGCTTTGAACGCATCATCTCCGACTGTTTATTAATCTCCTCATCGACTTGGCAGGCATCGATTACCTGAGACAAGGTGTACTCTTTTTCCAGCAGTTTCATTTTTAGACTCACCCCGGCTCAGCTACCGATTATTTTGTCCTTTAGGGAAATCTCCTCAACTTCTGCCTTAGTGGCCCCAAAATCACACCTCTGAATTTGATGGCGCAACCTCAAAACAAATTTCGCAAAACCCTCCCCTTGTGTTGGACAAATATTTCTGAATAGATGCCTTTCAAAACATGAGTTCTGTTTTAAAGAAAAAATATGCGCTTAGTTTGTCGACCAGAACCCTATATATGTATGTCTATATCTTTATCTGAACATTATCTACAATAGCATCGGGTAAAGAAAATGCCACAGTTTCAAGCTCTGATCCCCCAAAATGTAGCAATTTGCTTCTCTTACGAATAGATGTATCAATTTCTTCGGCTATAAGGTAAATCTCAAATACTCGTAGTCACTTCTCCCCACTCCATGCGCAAAAGAGACTTCTCAATAGTTTCGCAAAGAAATGGCTTAATTACGTTTTCCGTCATTGTTGTTTGTTATGCCTGGAATAAAAAAAAAAAAAAAAATCTTTTGTTATTTGGCAAACTGCCACTGACTCCATCTGATCGTTTTAAATATCGAGTTTTACTCCGCTCCCTGACATAGAGCCAGCTTCATAAAATTTTTAATTCGGCCCGTACTCTTGGTACTGCCCCTGGCTTAAAAGTCAGCTTCATATATTTTAATTCGGCCCGTACTCTTGGTACTGCCCCTGACTTAAAGTCAGCTTCATCCATACTTATGTATTTTATTCGGCCCGTACCTACGGTACTGCCCCAACACTCTGGTTGCTCTTAAACCAAATTTGTTTTCCATTATGTAAACTCTCTTATGTGTTTCTCTTTCACACTTCTTGCATTGCCTTTCGTACACTCTCTTGCAAATGCGTTGCTCTCTTTTTTTCAAACTCACGCCACTAGCGAATGCATGTACGAAACGAAAATGAGACTGTTCAGAGTGGGGACGGCGCTGGCGGGGCCACCGCTCTGTGGGCCATTCCAGCCACACTTCACTGTTAGCAGTCCAGCTACACAAGCGGTTGCCCTCGCTCTCGCCCTCATACTTAAGAGGATTTTTCCCCCGGCGACGCTCTCTTCGCGCTTAATCTCACCATGGTTACGCTCCCGACCACGATCACGCTCTCTCTGCCGACAGCCCTCGGCAGCTTGAGCGCAACTTCTTGTGGCCCATGATCACGCTCCCGCTCTCGCTGCCGACAGCCCTCGGCAGCTTGAACGCAACTTCTATCCACATACGCTCCCGTTCTCGCTGCCGGCAGCCCTCGGCAGCTTGAGCGCAACTTCTTATTAATACGCCTTTACATCCGAAGCGACACGGTTATTTTCGCACGCGACTTACACCCTTACACCCATATAACCCATAATAAACTGAAATACACATTGACGACCTCGGCTTTCAATTGGATTTGGACATTCTTACAACTTCTTGGGATTCTAGACCTGGACTTTCTACGACGCCTCTTGGCTCAAACATTGGTCCTTCGAGCCGGATTCTTCTGCTTCCCCTACAAAAATTCTCCAGCCTTCAAGCACGGCATCGCCTTCACCACAGGAGAGAACCACAAGATAAGTACGCTTGCCTTTTTACCACAAATCGCCTCCATTCGCGGTTTGTGCTCCAAAAAATTCCGCAAGTCTAAGTGCCGCGATAGAAGTACATATATATATTCTTATATATGTACTATCTCTCCATCTCCGTTATCCGTGTTTCTTCACACTTCGCCACCGCCATATTATCGGCAATTCCGGCCGTTCTCAGTTACTTCACTTCCAACTACCAGTGCTACGGTAGTTTTTTTCTTCGATTCCTTGTGTCCGTCCATAATATTAACAAATTAATTAATAAAATATCTTAAATAAAAAAAGTGCATTCCGCGCCTATGTATGTACGCACATTCCAGCCCATGAGAGCGGCTTGCGTACATACACACACACATACATTAATAGTTCTCCTAGTGCGTTCCATCCGCGGCCTACCCCAATAAAAATATACATTGGCACGCTCCGAATGCAAGTACATGCACACACACCTACATTAACACACATGTCTCCAAGTGCATTCCATCCGCGACCTACCCAATAAAACTTACACTGGTACACTCCAAGTGCAAGTGAATACATACACATATAAACATATACAAATTAATGTAATGGTTATCCAGATATAACGACGAAACGCCGTCGGTGCTTGGCGGCTCTTCCGTCTCCTTCTTCGGTAGGACGTCAGGTCCTTTGTTGATTATTGGCCGGCTGGCCGGAGGGGTCCAATGATGATTTAGTATGATTATGTTGGAGGGGTGACTGCCCCTCTTACCTGCTGATATTTGGATTCAGACAGTATTGTAAATGATACGCAATTAACGACGGCTTGTCTGAGTTAGCTTTATGAGCGATTGCTCTTTATTCCTTGATGGACAAATCAAAACTGAACTTAAAGCTAACATAAAAGAGACTCATAGCGGCCACTCCAATGGGTAGTGCTTGCCGGCTATGCACGAGCTTCCGGCCAGACGCTGTGTCAGCAATTTGGTCGGAGCAAGCCTTCGGACGATCGGTCATTGCCGTCGCCCGGTTAACTCAGTTAACTTACATAAAAAAGAGACTCATAGCGGCCACCCAATGGGTAGTGCTTGCCGGCTATGCACGAGCTTCCGGCCACACGCTGTGTCAGCAACTTGGCCGGAGCGAGCTTTCGGACGATCGGTTATTGCCGTCGCCCGGTTAACTTAGTTAACTTACACATTCCAGCAACAATAAAATTATCCATCCATCTACCTGTGTTTTCCTAATTAAATATTTTTTGCATTTATTTTCATAGTTGGCTCCCATCTATATACATACATACGCACATTCAACAAAATTCAATCCATTCCACGCAAGTGCCATATTTAACAGAAAATCCGCGATTAAGTGCAATTCATGCCCTCTAGCCACTTTTCGCAAAGTCTACATTCCAGAGTCCAAATAAATTACTAGCGACCAAGGCACGGTTGGTCTCCGGTTCTCCGTAATTATTTGGCAATTTAGCTCACAAATTGGCAAATTGTGTTTCTTGGCATTGTTTTTTGTTCCGAGAGTTATTGGTAGCCCAAAAACTATTGGCATCCGAACCTTGCGTTCATCCGAATAGAAATAAAAATAAATAAATTAAATACATAATTCGTCCACGTCCAAAAAAAAATCTCCAAGTTTTTTGGTTCACAAAAAAAAAAAAAAAAATTTGTTTTTGTTTTGATAAAGAAATCATTGTTGTTCCCTTTCTGTGAGGTGTCCGTGTCACTTGCTCCCTTCCATCCGCTAATAACCCAGTTCCGCTCACGATTGCGTCAAGGGGTAAACGGAGGAGCATCGCACAGTCAATATTTCCAAATATTGCTACTCCAGTGAGACCGTTCCTCTCCCTCAGCTCGGCGCAATATAGGGTCACTCATTGTTTGAGATTTCTCACCTACAGCTGATCTCAAACAATCCGAGTCGTTCCGATTATTGCCTTCCAGCTGGCTTGAGGCCTTTAGTCTCTTAGTCCGTGTTTGGGTTACGGTTCCGAAATAAGCTGTGTTTCCTGACGGTTTTCCGAGTCAATTCTACTCAGACCATTCTTCAGTCCCTCACAGACTCCAAAAAACGATTTTTTTCTTGCGTGGGTCATTTGAAATTATGCCAACAGGTCACAAGGACGGCAAACAACTTTTGCCTATGACCTCATCCAACCGACTACGCACCTCGTCCGCCTCCGGAACTACTCCGACACAGCCAATCAAGGCATCCCTCACTCCGAGCAGCCAGTAGCAGCCCTGCTACAAGGACCAAATCGGTTCTATTCCCTTCTCCGGTGACCCTTAAGGTTCCATCGGTGACTAAACAGGATCCGAAAGGCTGCATCACTAGTCCGTCAGTTCTCGCCACTTCACCACAATGGCTCAATCCGCGACCTCTGCCGCTCGGACCAAATTGGTGGCCGCCATTGGCCGACTGTCCCACCTGGCAGAGCGCATCACTGCCGCCCCATCCGCCCCTCTGTACGAGGTCCGCCGAGGCCAAATCCTCAGCATGTGGACGGACGTCGAGGCCGAATACAAGGGCTGTTCCGCGGTGATGGCTGACGAGGATCCAGAAATCCAAGCGGACATCCGTGACGCATATGTCGAATGCTATGGGGTATTTGAGGAGTGTATCAGTGACCTCAATGCCCAGCTGGCCACATCCACAGTCCTTCCTCCTGCACAGCCAGTCCAACAGCGCTATTTGACGCTTGAGGCTATTGAGAGTGACCCTTCCACCTCACGAGATACTACGACTCTGCCTCCTGCCAAAGGCAGTCAGAATCCGCCATCCTCCCGAATCCAGTCCACTCCGTTCCGTTCCCAGGGCAGTCCTATTCCAAGGACGTCGCACGCGTTCCATAACAGCGTGGATCCTAGTAAGAGCATGTGTGATCTCTGTTCCAAAAGAGAATCACCCAATCCGACTCTGTCCTCATTTCCTGCAAATGAGCGTTGACGCCCGCTCTAACTGCATAAAGCAAAGG
Source organism: Drosophila bifasciata (assembly GCA_009664405.1). Lineage (NCBI taxonomy): Eukaryota > Metazoa > Arthropoda > Insecta > Diptera > Drosophilidae > Drosophila > Drosophila bifasciata. Next base: position 20,063,055 of record CM019042.1, on the reverse strand, counting down.
CAGCTCTGTTTAAATTGCTTCGCAAAGGGCCACATGCTTCGAGAATGCCAAAGCTCCCACAATTGCAACACTTGTGGAGGACGACACCACACGCTTCTGCATCGTGGCAATCCGGCTTCCAGCGAGTCACATTCCCCATCCGTGCCCGATTCCACAGCCTGGCCAGACGTCGATCGACCAGTACCTTCCGCAGAAAATTCTAGTTCTTCCGCACTTCCGAACGTTCAGACGTATTTCGCCTCCGGCACAAGCTCTGTCCTTCCAGGCACGGCAATCATTAATATTTGCCACCTGGGGAAAAATGTCCGCGGCCGCGCTCTGATCGACTCGGGCTCCGAGGCAACATTCATTACGGAACGCCTTTTCGACACAATTCAATTGCCATTCGAACGTATTCAGACACAGGTCTCCAGTCTGAATCAGACAGTATCCGCTCAGTCCGAGAAGCTCTGTCATCTTTCCATTCGCTCTCCAACGTGGCCGGGTTTACAGCCTATGTTATCACGGAACTGACAGAGAATCTTCCGTCGCATCCGATCTCGCAAAGGTTGTTGAAAGACTTGCCGAGATATTTTGCGGATCCTACATTCTTTGAAGGCTCACCAATCAATGTCCTGATTGGAGCCGATGTCCTATCATCTGTAATTTCAAGTGGCTTACAGCCCAACATATGTGGTTCTCTTCTCGGACAGGAAACCATTTTCGGTTGGGTGCTCACGGGTCCAATACGGCGAGACAACAAGATGCATCGTTTTCGAGTCAGGTTTCCAGAGCACCTATCAAAGGGCCTGAAGACCCGCATTCCGACTCCGAAGTCAATCGGCTCCGAGACCCGTCCGTCACAATTGTCAAACGGGTCCCCGTGGTGAACCGCAGGAAAGGTTCCCAAAATACTCCACCACTGGGGACGAATTCAAGTCCGAGCTTGAGTTTAAATTCGACAACACATGGCTTTATAAAGAGCTTAGACCAAAAGCGTCATCCAGTTGCCTAAGTGCTCCTTTAATCCGCTCCAATTTCACTACTAATGCTTCATTAACGTTTTTATTTCGTCCTAGCCACCTACATCCAGACAAGACTCCTCACACTCCCTCACGTTCCCGTTCAACCTGCAGACCGGATCGCACATGTTCTCGGGGTAACAGTTTCTACCAATGCCGAGTGTGCCTAGGACTCCATCCCTTACGAAATTGCCGCCAATTTATCCGCTTAAGCGACGAGCAGAGGCTCCGAGCCGTCCGAGTACACAAGTACTGCTCGAACTGCCTGGCTCACGAACACTCGGGCAAGGACTGCCGCACTGGGGACCTGTGCAAGGTGTGTCACCGTGACCACCACACGCTACTCCACACGCCCGGCACCGAGCCGGCTCTTTTTCGGCACCGTCACTTCCATTTTAAGCTTCCAGGTTATCCAACCTGGCAATCTCGCCCGCGAAGACGGATCGGCTCTGTTCATGTCTGTTCCGGGCATGCATGCAGTCGTAGAGTTTATATTGCAATCCTGCAAGGGGGGAGAATGTTCAGAGTGGGGACGGCGCAGGCGTGGCCACCGCTCTGTGGGCATTCCAGCCATACTTCATTGTTAGCAGTCCAGCTACACAAGCGGTTGCCCTCGCTCTCGCCCTCATACTTAAGAGCATTTTTCCCCCGGCGACGCTCTCTTCGCGCTTAATCTCACCATGGGCACGCAACTTCTTGTGGCCCACGATCACGCTGCCGCTCTCGCTGCCGGCAGCCCTCGGCAGCTTAAACGCAACTTCTTATTAATACGCCTTTACATCCGAAGCGACACGGTTCTTTTCGCACGCGACAGCCCTGTAAATATAACCCTTAATAAACTGAAATACACATTGACGACCCCGGCTTGCTTTCACTTGGATTTGGATTTGGCCATTCTTACAACTTCTTGGGATTCTAGACTGTGGAACTACACGACGCCCCTTGGCTCAAACAGAGACGAACAACAAACGGGACTTTTAACTGTAAACGGCACGCGTTTTTTGCTTTGCTATTGCACACATTCTTTTCGCACAAAACTTTGTTTTATATCTATTTATTATACTTTTCGATTTTTACCTCGTCGCCAATGTAATAACTGGTAAATAAGTCCAAGTGTTGTTTCATTTATATTATTATATTTATTTAAACTCTTAAACACTAGACAGGTGTATCAAATGTAATCCGCTCTCCGCCTCTGCTTGCCAATTACTGAATGTCCGCGTGATCTGCATGTGAGCGCGAGCACTCACTCTCTCTCCGTGGGGACTGAGAGACGCTCTCAGTGTCCTCTCGCACCGGTTCCCACACCCTCTAATATCCGTCTCCCAGAAGGTGCATTATAGCAAACGTTGGCAATTTTTGACAGAAACTCCGATTCCCACTGCCACCATCTGCCATCCACAATCTATGGAAAATGATCTGGAAGACCATAAAAATAACAAAAGATTTTTGCGGAATATGTTATTATTTATTAATCCATTATTTGGCAATTGTCTTTTTTTTGTCGGTCAACAACAGTACAACATTTTTCACATATTAATAATCTTGTTACATATAGTATGAATTAACGAGTCAAAAAAAAATGCATTCGACTAGCCTTAGATTGTAAAATTAAATGCTCGATTCCAAACCCAGACTAGGGCACCTCAATCGAACATGGAATTCCTCCAGAGGCCTTGCAAATTCTCAATATTACGCAATATATAAATAATCTTCCAGAACGATTTTTCTGGATTTTCTGGAATAGCTGGAAAATTTGTGGAATGGCCAATCTTTACGGACTACGCAAAATAAATGGTGGATGGTTACCTGTGGAAAAGGCAAAAAGCAGTTTCCTGAAGCACTAAGAACTGGGCGATCAGATAAGATCACGTTATAACTTTAACCCTATTAGATCTTCGGAATGCATAGCCAAATAAATCACACAAGACAAACGCCTTGATACCCACATAAGACACAAGTATTGGCACATGGCGTATTGGCTCATTATACCCGTACTCGAAAAGAAATATGTTATATTGTATTTGTGGTAAAAGTGAATATATGTAACACACAGAAGAAAAGCGTTTTCGACCCCAAAAAGTGTACATATTATTGATCAGCATCAAAAGCCGAGTCGATATAGCCATGTCTGTCTGTCCGTCCGTCTTGTTTGTCGCTCAGTGCTCGGATACTATTAGAGCTGGAGCAAGCAAATTATTTTTTCAGACTCATATTATATCACACTGCTATAAGTTTATTTCAGCAGTTGTCCCCGCCCCCTTCCGGCCGCAAAAAGATCACACATCTGTGGCGTAATCAATTTTAAAGGTAACAGAAAACGAAAAATTCCGATTCTTAGCAAAAATGCATATCTAACAGAAGCCCAAATCTGATTCGGATCGGATCATTAGTATATCCACAAACCATTAGAAGAATTAGAACCAACGCGACTGTTTTGCCCATTCGTCCAGATAAGGCCTGGATCTTAGAGACTATAAGAGCTAGAGCAACCAAATTGTCTGACCAAACTCCGCTTATACCACTTCAATACAAGAGTATTTTAAAATTTGCCCACGTCCTCTTCCGACCACATAAAAAGCCGAAAGTCCAGATGTAGATGACAGATGCAGCAAAAAAAATGTAATGTGTAAAAACTGATCAAATATTTTAAAATTCCGCTTAAATCACATGTGTACCGACTGAGTACGAGTGTAAAAGTAGTAAAAGAGCTTGTTACAAATTAAAGTTGTCGTCCTCGTCTTCACTTGTTATGTTTAACACTTCCTTATTCGAACAGTTCATCAGTCAAGTCAGGCAACTTGTAATGAACGCCTTCCACCGTAAAAAATAGAAACATATGTTTAATTGTTAAAAACTTGTATATATATTTAATTTTTATGTATTGAAAGCTTTAGGAAAAAAAAAAAAAAATGTAAAACCACATTACACCTTGCTAACTTAGCTGCGAAGATAGCCCTATCATTTATCAGTCGAAGAACGGAGCCCTATTTGTAAGAAAAGGCATGATCCAGTTTTCAATTGCACGAAAACTGTTCAATTTACTTTAGAAAACGAAAACGTTGGTGCTTTCGAATTCGCGAGATTTATCCGTTTATAAAACCAAAATATTTCCGCCGGTGATTTGTTAGGTAAACGGGATTTTATAAAACAGCAAAATAATATGTTCGAGATCTATCCCAGAAATAGGCGACCTAACCACAGATATTTCGAATTATTTTATTTTTTGAAACGCAGGATCCTTTTTAGCTCTATATACTTGTACGAGCATTGTTCCCATTTTTTCATCAATTCTAAAAGTTAAGATTTGTCCATAGAATACTAGGCATTCCTTGTAAAGTTACTTTATCATTGCATTGAAATTCTGTATCGCTGAGCCATCAGGTTCAGGACTCCACGTTTGGAAACAAGACACAGACTGTGGGGACTCCATGAAAAAGGCGGGGTAGGCGAGAAATTTGAACTATCTATATATTTCATATCTATATATATTATATATAAAAAAAAAAAAAAAAAATCCCTATTTCCCTTGGTCCTGGTATCACGCGTGATCGGCTGGACCGATTTCGCCAATTTTGTTGTTGTTCTGTTTGTTATTGTCAGGAGAAGGGTTTAGGGTTTGGAATCTCCGATACATTGGCTACACAAAACGTTTCCAACTGGTTATAGCTTTGACAGAGAGACCAAACAGTAGAAAATCCAGCTTTTATGCGAAAACACTTTGATCAATTTCGTATGATGCGTTGCAATAGCTTTAATTTACAGAGGAATTAAGTTTTTTTAACTACAAAAATTTTTCTTGTTTACCAAAGAATTTTCGTTTTAAAAATGCCAGGCTTAAGTCGCAGAACCGACGAGCAACGCGAAGCGAGGAATGAAGTTGAACGGAATCGATGGAATCGAAATCAACAACATAGATATGTTGCGTTTGACCCCTATCGAACTGCATTCAATTACTATATAACGTGGTAATCGATTACAGTTCACAGCAAATCGTTGCTATTGGACCAATTGGTTGTGTACCAATACTGCAAGGCATTTAAGTTTAAAAATGAAGCTCCTGGATTGTATTACGCGAGCGGACAAGTCAAGCCGATGCCAAAGCCACTACATTTCGCTAATGGTCCTGATTTTAATAATTTTTTTTACTCATATCCTGCAATATAATAAATTCTTTTCAGATGACGTCATTTTCGCAACAAAAATTATTCAAAACAGTTTTATGCCCACTTTCAAGATACAGGGGGTGAAATATATCATCCAACAGGTTCCTTCTGCCAACTCCGGATGGTGACTCAAAATGTTGCAAAATCTATTTTATGGGCGATTCAGCCAGACAAGTCACCGCATTGGCCCGCATGCTGTCTGATAACCAAAGCAAAGCTGTTGCAAAGCTGATAAGACGCCTGTTGGAGTCGCTAGTGTCGTCATGGGTGAAAATTTATAAAACCGAGATGTTTAAGCCGAAAAGTATGCACCGGCACCTGTAACTCCCCATCCAAGCAGTGTTCTTTCCATAACTCTCATATCATATGCATGTAATTATGTTAACCAATATTGTACTTATGTTAGCAGCCTGCTGAGCAAGCTCAACATTACATTACAAACCAGTATTAATCCAACATTAAAAGAAGTACAACCCACACACTAAAACCGCGCGTTAATTCTTTAAACCGCTCTTTTCGCTAATTATTAAAACACGGGTATTAAAAATACTTATTGTGTCGTGAGTGCTGTTTTGTTCACCCTCCACGATTTTACACGAGACATTGTTTTACATCGGCGTAGTAATCAAATGCAGCGTATATCCGAAACACACGATCATATGATGCGTTACAATATCCTATCTTATTTTTTTTTTTATTGTAAATTTAGTTTAAAAATTATTACACACGTTATTTTTGTATAAAAAAAACAGACAGAAGCTTTTTTTGTGTGGTTGTTGGTTGCCGTCTGTTTCTTCAGTTTAGGAATTTGTGTTGTATGAAGTCTAGTGTAAGTAGGTTAGGGCAGGCGGGAGCGCAATAAAAGCTCTCCTCGCTCTCGGCGAATTCGCCCCGCTTTGCCACCGTAGGTAAGCTAGGCTTAAGAGGAATTGTTTGAATTTTTTAGAATATATATATTCGTCTTTTGAATTTCGATCGAGCACGTCCCATTTTTCTTCGGCCAATAAAATCTTTACTCACCCAAGTTTTCGGTTATTTTCTTAGAAAAACTCTTCTAAATTTTCATGGCGCCCCCGGGTGGACAGTAAAGATTAAAAAAAGGCAACATAAAAGAAAGTGACTGTGACACAAGTGCAGTAAGATGCATCAAAAAAGAAAAAGAGTTCAAAAATTCCAACTCTAAAATCTGGTGTGTTGCATGCGTCCTCAGTGGTTTTGTTTTGTTTAAGCCTGGCTATAATACCCGTGTCGGCCGCGTAGTCCAACCCATCGTTGCTGCTACAGATCAACATCACGCTGCACCAAATGGCAATAGGAGATCACAAAGAGAGGAAAGTGGAATTTGGACTCTAAGAGCGAGCAGAACCTGAGTTATTTGTGCGAAAAATTGAAAGTTAGAGTCGAAGACATTTGAAATTCTTCATAAATTGTCTTGTGCTGAAAAATTGCACATCACTTTCAATTCTTGGCACATACGTATGATATAGTAGAGTTGATTGCATGCATTTAAGTAGTGCACATAAATATATATATAACCCCATATTGCACATACAACCATACTAAACTCTATCGAACCGCTATTTGGACGCACAATTAAATATTTGTATAACGTTATCTGTAATCACTGTCGCCCCCCCTTTTCCCTTCTCGTTTAAAAATTCGGTAAAAAGTTGGTCCGTTAATCCAAGCCGCGGGGTATAACATATAATTCTCAAAATACATACATATGTACGTACATACAAGCAGATTTTCGTCTCTCGCTTTCGCTTTTTCACCATTGCTTGCTGTGTACTTGGTAAGAGAATTTTCGTTGGCGCGCTTGATGAAAACGGAGAGCCAAGTGACGCGCTACCCTGGTTCTTGAGAGTATATTGGTTTCGCCTCTCACTTGAAACCAACTTTACACGTCGTGCCTCGACATTCAATTGTTGTCGTTCTCGTTTTTTAGCTCTTGTTCGGACTATTATTGCTCATTATACAGTATATTGATATTATATTGTTATTTTATCTACCAAAAAACAATTGGTTGTCGGTGCGTACATACATACGTTCGTTAACCCAAGCATACTTCTTCAGATACACACATACATACATAACACCAGCTTTACCGGTGCATTATATTCGTTTCTCGTTTTCGCCACACCGGTGCTTGCAAAACGGAACGACAAGTGACGCGCTACCCTGTTTTTCTGAGGGTATACTGTTTTTGTTGTCACTTTGCCACTGAAGCGCTAAATACCCTACATTGTGAGGGTTTATTGTTTTAGGCTCTCACTTGAAAGTGGCGCGCTACCCCTGCAGTGTGAGGGTATATCGATTTTAGGCTCTTTTGCCTCGATCTTTTGGACATTTTTTTATTAATCCATCTACAAAAATAGTGGTTGTCGTCGCGTAGATTATATAAAAAAAAAAAAAATGGCACGAGAAAATAAGGCTGTTCTCAATGAACTAAAGAATAAGCTTAAAATCCGAGTCAAAACCTTTCGCCGCTAAGAAGATCGCTTAGAGGGTGGGTTGATCCCATTGCAGTTGGTAGAGCTGCAATGTAGACTCGATGTTTTGAATTCGGCTATCAATGAGGCCAACATGTTGCAGGAGCAAATAGAAGATATTTATAGCAAAGTTTATTTGGAGCCGAGCTCGAAGAAATGGGCATTGTAACCAAGGCAAAAATAATTTCGCTTATCGATGCCTTGAAAGTATCAACAACACGCCGCCCTCGGTATCTGCTTCTATCTGGCCGGCCCCAACTCGTGCTCGACTTCCGAATTGGCCTTACCGAAATTAAGTGGTAAATATTCGGATTTTAAAAAATTTTATTAGCCTTTTGAGACTCTCGTTCATAATGATGATAGTATACCGGTGATCGAAAAATTTAATCATTTGATTTCGTGCCTCTCTAATGAAGCATTAGGAACAATAACGGCGTTCCAAGTCAGCGAGGCCAATTATGCAAAGGCTATGGCCAGCCTAAAGCGCGTATACGACAACGAGTGTTTAATATTTTAAAACCAAATCTACGCACTGTTTAATCTGCCAAAAATCTCGCAACAGTCCGCATCGTCCCTATAGGAGCCTAATCGATACCATTCGTTTTGAATGCAGAGTCGACCCAGTCGACTTGAACAAAAGGGAAGAACAGCTTGACTTTGAAAATTTGCCACTGTGGTCCGATTTTAAAAAAAGTTTAAATCGTCGATACCAGCATTTGTCTGCGGAAGAGTCGACAAAGCCAAAGCAAGATAAAAGTCATACCAAGCAAGTCGCACAATCGCAGTTCATTCGCTTGTTCTGCCACTTCCCCAACAGTAAAGGTCAGCGGACATGCTGCTATTGCAATTCGGGAGACCATGTAGTGGCCAACTGCGCGCCATTTTCACGTCTCTCGGTTATGAAAAGGTTTGAGTTCACAAAGTCTGCATCCTTATGTATTAATTTTCTGCAAAGGGTCACACTGTTGTAAGATGCAAGGTCGCCAAATGTTGAGTTTGCGGCCGCTCACATCACACATTGTTGCATCGGTACAGAGTGACTGAAAATAGTCTCGCGTTGCCGCCACCCCCAGAGAGTTCGTCTCCTCCTTTAAATCAGGATCACCCTTCCACCTCACATGCCCTGCATGCGACGTCGTTGGACAAGGTGATTCTGGCTACGTCGATCGTAAGTGTTCGAACAAAATCCGGTGACACATTTTGGCCAGAGCTCTCCTTGATTCTGGATCTCAGACAAACTTCATCACGGAAGACCTCGCCCACCGCTTACATCCGTATTCATGTATTAACTTGCTTGGTATTGGTGAATCAATTCTCAAGTTAAGATTAAAATACACACAGTGGTGAAGTCGCGCATAAATGGTAGCGAGTTCTCCTTTGATTTCTGGATCCTGAAATCAATTATCACCCCTGACCAGTCAGTTAATGTAACTGATTGGAAAATCCCAGAGAACCTACCACTGGCAGACCCTATTTTTACAAGCCACAAAGAATAGACATGCTGATTGGAGCTGAATCATTCTTTGAGTTATTAGCTGTTGGTCAAATCAAGCAAGGTCCTGACTATCCAACTCTTCAGAAGACCCTTCTTGGCTGGGTTGTTTCGGGAAAATATGTTTCCATAAAGTCCTGCCCTCCAAACTGCAAGCAGTTTGAGTTGCAGTGAAGAGTTGTTGGTTTCCATTGATAGGACCTTGCAAAAGTTCTGGTCACTGGAAGAAATGCCATCTCCAAAGAAACTTATTTCGCCGGAGCACACATTATGTGAAAATTACTTTCGGAAGACGACTCAGGTATTACCATCAGGTCGGTTCGAAGTAAGGCTGCCGTTTAAATCAGATCCAAATTGTTTGGGCAACTCCTTTGAGGTTGCGAAACGGCGGTTTTTGTCGCTCGAAAGAAGATTGTCTTGTGACCCTGAGTTGAAGAGAATGTACTTGGAATTCATGGAAGAGTACCTCTCTTAGGTCATATGTCGCTCACGGAAAATACTGTTCCTCCTACTCCACACTACGTAATTCCACATCAGTGGGTCCTTCGGCCCCAAAGTACGTCCACCAAGCTTCGCGTCGAGTTCGATGCGTCGTCAAAGACGTCCTCTCAGGTGGCCTTGAAATGATATTCTGATGGTCGGACCGACCATTCAAGAGGAATTATACTCAACGCTGCTTCGCTTCCGTCTGCACAGGTTCGCCCTGACTGCCGACGTAAAAAAGATGTATCGCCAAGTAATGGTGAATGAAGCGAATAGGCGGTTTCAGATGATAGTGTGGAGAAGAGACCCATCTGAATCTTTGAGATTGTACAAGCTTAACACTTATGACTTATGGGACTGGACCAGCCCCTTTCTTGGCTATCAGGTGTTTAAAAAGGTTGAATGAGTCTGCAAAACTATCATTCCCTAAAGCTGCTGACGTTATTGGGTCCGACTTTACGTTGATGACATGTTGACTGGTGCTGCATGAGTAGAGGAGCTCAGGTTCCGAAGTTCTCAGATCGCAGGGTTTGAGTTAGCGAAATGGTTTTCGAACTCACCTGAGATTACCGCATCTGAGAGAGCACAGTCAAACCCATAACGATCTCGGATTCAGAATCGACCAAGGCGTTTGAAATTTCATGGTTGCCTAATGAAGACGCATTTCAGTTCAGAATTGACAATGAAGTCATGGGTCTCCGAGCGACAAAACGGAACATACTGTCGGTGACATCTAAGTTGTTCGACCCCTTGGATTGTTAAGTCCTATTGTCATAAAGGGCAAGATCCTATTGCAGGAACATTGGCTTAACAAACTAGATTGGGATGAGTCGATTCCGATTCATTTGGAAACAGAATGCAATATGTTGAAAAATACACTGTCTCAATTAGAAGAGATATCCATACCTCGGTTTGCGTATTCCGATCCGATGTCACTGGTCCAGATACATGCCTTTCGCGGACGCCTCCATGAGAGCTTATGGAGCGTGCGTCTATATACGTAGCAGAACTGCAGAAGGTTTGAAGATATCGTTGTTGACGTCAAAACGCTCCCCAAAACGCCCCCAAGGCTTGAGTTATGTGCCGTTCACCTTCTTGCGGATTTCTGCCACAGAATCAAGCCCCTATTAAAGGTCCCTATCGAACGACCTGTTTATTGGTCAGACTCTGAAGTGACGCTTTCACTGGATTCGGTCGCATCCATCTACGTTGCCGACGTTCGTTTCGAATAGGGTGGCTGAGATTCAAGAGTGGTCAGATGAAGCTACGTGGCGGCATGTCCCGACAAAACAGAACCCAGCAGACATTGTGTCAAAAGGTTGTGACGTCAACGAAATCGTCCAGTCAATCTGGTTCGAAGGACCATCATTCCTGAAGGATGAGGAGGAGAATTGGCCTAAAACCCTCATTTCGAGCCTTCAGAAGATATTGAGCTGGAGAAGAGGAAGACATCGGTCGGACTGACCGCTGCCGTGGAAAGTTCGGAGTTGGTAGATGTCATCGAAGGATTCTCGTCACACCTCAACCTGCTAAGATTGTTTTGTTATATGTTCCGCTTTATAAGAAAATGTAAAACCCGAGCGTACGGTTCGAGAAAACGGTCTCACCGACAGAGTATAGTGAAGCTTTTTATAAAATTGTCGAAATTATTCAACTTTACGAGTATCGGGAGGAAATAGAGAAAGTTCGGAAAGGATCTAAAGTCGGTCCAAGTCTTCAGCGGTTGAACCCATTCATCCATTAAGACACTGGGACTTGGTGTACTTTTCGTTGTTGAGGGTAGGGGCGACTAGCTAAAGCTCCTATATCATACAATGCCAAGTTTCCTTTTGCTCTTGACGAAGCGCTCGCAATTCGTGCGGAGCTATGTTCGTCATCTGCACAATTACAATTTTCATGTCGGCCCACGAGCACTTGTGAGCATCCTCCGGCAGAGTGTTTGATCGTAAACGCTCAAGAGGTCTGCAGTCAAACAGTTCGATCGTGTATCCGCTGCTTTAAATGCAAGCCTCGAATGCTTACGCAACTAATGGGAAATTTGCCCGCAGACCGGCTCCGTGCTCTCCGCCCATTTTCCATTTGCGGCGTTGATTTCTGTGGCCCAGTCTCGACGACATTGAAAATTCGAGGAAGGCCCCCATACAAGTCGTATATCGCGCTTTTCGTTTGTTTTGCGTCCAAAGCGGTTCACTTAGAGCTTGTCTCCGATTTGACTACTAATTCCTTTTGTTGGCTTTCCAAAGGTTCGTCGGTCGCCGAGGATATCCCCAGACCGTCCATTGCGACAACGCGACGAATTTCGTCGGAGTGAGCCGCCACCTCAGCGCTCTGCGGAAGGCGCTCGAGGACAAGGCGGACGAAATTCGCGGATTCGCATCAAGAGGCGGATGCGAATTTGCGTTCATACCGCCCTCGAGCGCCGCACATGAGAGGACTATGGGAGGCAGTTGTGAAGTCTGCGAAGAGCCTACTCCTAAGGGCAGTAGGCAGCGCGCTGCTGACCGCAGAGGAGCTTGCCACGGTACTCGCTGGAATCGAGGCCGTTCTGAACTCCAGGCCGCTGGGAGCCATCAGCCAGGACCCCAGCGACGGCGAGGCCCACATCACGCCCGGGCCCCTGCTGACAGGCGGGTCGCTCATCGCCCCCAGCACTGCGGACTCCGGACCAGGAGAGTCCCAGCTGCTTGCGGCGATGGCGACTTGTCTCGTCAATCAGGCAGGCGTTTTGGCGGCGATGGTCCCGCGAAAATGTCCTGGGGCTTGAGGTGCGGGCCAAGTGGCACCAACGCAGACCCGACGCCAAGGAAGGAGACCTCGTCATCGTGGCAGAGGACAACCTGCCTCCGCAGGAGTGGCTGACAGGAAGGAAAGTCGCCACGCAGGCAGGGGAGGACGGCGTGGTCAGAGTCGTCGACATTAGGAGGAGCGATGGAGGAATATTTCGGAGGGCCATCCATAAGCTGGCGCCTCTACCATTGAGTTGAAGCCGCGCAGGCCTTCAACGGGGCCGGTGTTTCTTCAGTTTAGGAATTTGTGTTGTATGAAGTCTAGTGTAAGTAGGTTAGGGCAAGGCGGGAGCGCAATAAAAGCTCTCTCTCGCTCTCGGCGAATTCGCCCCGCTTTGACCACCGTAGGTAAGCTAGGCTTAAGAGGAATTGTTTTAATTTTTAGAATATATTTATTCGTCTTTTGAATTTCGATCGAGCACGTCCCATTTTTCTTCGGGCAATAAAATCTTTACCCACCCAAGTTTTTGGTTATTTTCTTTGAAAAACTCTTCTAAATTTTCCTTAACGGTTGGACTTGGCGACACGCTCCAGCTCATGCTTCCTCTTGATGGCGTACAAGTTGGAAGAACCCTTGGCGGCGTTGATCAGCTCATCGGCCAGGCACTCGGAAATGGTTTTGATGTTCCTGAAGGCAGCCCTCACGAGCTCCAAATGGCAGCCAGATACCAGATAGTTTGACGCGACGCAAAGGAGACATCCACAGCCTTACGGAACCGACACGTCCAATATGGGTAGAGTCTTCACGTGGTCCCGAATTGATAATGGCGGCCAGCCCAGTAAGCAAATGTATGGAAAGAGAGCTTGAGTAGCAGGCCATCAGCGTTATTGCAAATCGTTCAGCATAGCGGCCAGCCGAGTGAAGGTAGCCCGTTCCTTTACCGAGATTTAATCCTGCAGCGACGGTCGAATCGTCGCACGACTAGCTCCTCGAAAGATTCCACCACGTTTTCACCAACTTCGGCCATGTTTTTTACAGAAGTAATCGAGATACGTTGTCAGCGCAAAGGCAAACGCGTAAAAAAAAGAGCTTGCAAGGTTAAGATGAGTTTCAAAATAAGATAACTGGCGAATTAATATTGTTGAGCTATTAAGCGTTTTTAATAGCTTTGCAAAAAATTTTTAAATAAAGAGCCGAGGATTTCAAAAATAAATTTTATTTATTATATGAGGTAGCGGCAATACGCGCTGGGGTATAAAAGTGCACCGAAAACTTGATAGTTATATCCAGACTAACAGGCGGACCGAATTGCCCGTGCCCCACAAGATCGAGAGAACAAAAATAAGCTTGCTGCTGAAGTGCGAGCGATAGATAGAGAGAGGGAGAGAGCGCGCGGGAGAACAGCATAGACGCTGCAGCTGTAGTAGCGAAATGAGCATAAGCGTAAACAATTACAATTTTACAATACAGTGTTAAATCAAATAAGCAAACATTTGTAGGTAGATTTACTTTAGGCTGCTCCACTAACTAAACATCAGGCTGGGAAACCCGACAAATATAATAACATACAAATCGATTGTTACTAACCATGATGTGCCCAACTATCCAACGGAGTTCTTAAATTTGCTGGGATTGCCCGAATTACCACCTAATATTCTGCAACTAAAGACCGGATAGGTAATGGCACCCGACGTGCAGTGAAGAAATTAATGAAAAACTTCATCGAAGGCACAATTTTGAGAGAAGACGTTTTGATTCCACGGATTCCTTTGATTTCGAACGACATGCCATTCGACTTTAAACGGTTACAGTTTCCAGTACGGCTAGCATTTCCAATGTACAAAGGCTAGTTTGTGGCATTTGAAAATCCATGTTTTCGATAAATAAGCACGAACCAAACTTTACGCAAAGAAAAAACAAGGAAGAATGTTGTTTATCGCTAATTGTTTTCTTTCTAAAAAAATATTTTTAAATTATACTGGAAAAAAATATATAGTTAAGACAACATATGTTTTTTAATGAATTTTCGCAAAGGAAACTGGTCCACCCCATTATGTTATTGGGACGTCGCCTGTTACCTATTTCATGTTGTCAACCATCATGGACCGCTAAATTCCTTAATTACACTACTTCCAACATAATAACAAAATTGGTATATACTATATACTAGAAAAGGTAATAGAACTCTCGCCCCAATTTTATTCCCTACGTAACTCTTGATCAGCAACCCCACCCAATTTGTCATGGGTGCCGTTTTTTTTACGTACGGGTACGTCCGCGCTGTGCGGGCTTCGTGAGGGCTCGATGAGACTTTCTTGGATCAAAGTTCGTCTCGTAGTTTTAGCAGCGAGGTGCCGCATTGGATCGTCATTTCGATGGCACATAGGAAGTCCATGCCGACAATAACTTTCTCCAGCATGTTTGGTAGGACCAGGAGTGGGATTTGGACCTCTCGTTGATCCTGATTGACGTGCGCCAGTAGAACTTGTGTGATCTCTCTGACTGAGCCGTCAGAGTTGTTGTCTAGTTGTCAGGCCAGGTTGGCGCTGACTTCGGCGCTGACTTCGGCGCTGACTTCGGGATGCCCCGGTGTCGATTGTGGCTTCCGTTTTTTGTTCTCCTATGGTCACCATCGCCACTATCCGGCCGTCGTTTAGGAACAGTGGGTTGCTTAGTCGCGGGTCTGGGGAGGCGTCGTTTTTGGCTGATCCCGTGTCAGTCGAAGACGCGTGTCGTTTCCCGACGTGTCTCGGCGGCAGCAGTCGAGGGTACGAGTGCCGCGTTTTCCACATTTCCAGCAGAATAGAGGGCTGGGTGCAGTCGTAGGCGGCTTGTCCAGCTTGATCACATCGGCGACAGGCTGCGCGTGGGTTGGCAATGGGAGTGCTGATTACTTTACCACTCGCATAGCACACAGGTTTTTTTTTTTACAAATTTATAGTATTTGGAAACAAACTCAAAATCAAGTATTCCTTCGCAGTATTCCTTACCTTAACGGTCTAACAGTTTTGTGGAAAACAAATCTGCTGAAACATAGTTTTGCAATTGAACACGTACATTTGTAGTCAATCTAAGTGATTTCACAGAGTGCCACATTAATTTCATCAGCAGAAGTTCCTTGTTTGACTACAGGCAATGTTTGTCTGAAATCACCTGCTAACAATATCAATGCATCACCAAACAATAGATTACCTCCACGAATATCTTTCAACGTACGATTAAGTTCTTCCAGTGACTTTTTGTTGGCCATAGTACATCCCATACAATAAGAGAGCACTGCTGCAGCACTCTCGCCATTGCATATCTTTTTGAAATGTTGCATGTAGGATTATCGTCAGCCTGCATGTTCAAGGGCAACTTAAGGGCAGAGTGCGCCGTGCGAACACCATCCAATAATGTGGCAACGATGCCAGACGAAGCCAGAGCCAATGCGATTCTACCTTTTGCTACGAATGGTTAATCGAAGTACAAACGTTTTTCTAATTTCTACGTACAATTCCTTAATTTTTGAGGAACCTATTTGTAGATAAGTAAAAATATGTTTGTGCAAACCATGCCATGCCACTATCATTTAAAAACCGCCTGTAATTTGCGCACTCTTTGTTTCTACAAATGGCTATCATTTAAAAACCGCCTATGCTCAATTTTATCGTTGACGTCTTTTTTTTATACAGTAAGTCTGGTTATCTGGTACAAAAACAGGCAATAAAATCGCTTTGTTGTTCATTTGTTATTATCAGAATAAAAAATTGGAATATCTTGACACATGTAGCACTAATTTATTAAATTAATAATCAATAATCTAATGACCATTCATTCTCAGTAATAAAAGAGTCGACAACTTCTTTCATTGAAAAATTTGGTATTAACTGATCCTGAGTCAATTTTACACGTGTAACAGGATCAAAGTGGCCAACTCGCTGCAAATGTTCTTCAATGTCTTTACGCTCATAAGTAATCCCGGATGGAGTTATCACAGGATCTGTTAGTATTTCGAAACTTATTTTTCCACATAAAAAATCAGGAACATCACGTTTCTGAAAAATAAAATGTTATTATAATAAGCTGAAATAATAAGATAGCAAATAGAAACTTTGAATTTTACTTTTTAAATTCGAAAGAATCGAAGTCTAACTCATAGAAATACACTACAGAATCAATCGTGCAGCCTTGTGCTGATACAAGTTTGCAATACCAAAGACTATACAATACTAAGATATTCTATGAGCGACCAAAAGGCTTTTACATTGCGTATTTTACGTTACGCCCCATAAATAGAGAGAGAACGCGAGGAGTTTCAATTCTCTTTTCGCCTGAGCGCAGCAGATGACCGTATCCAAATTATCTTGAATAAGGATTATCTTGCAAATTAGATTTTTTAAAGCTCTTGAAAATTCCCAATTAGATATGTTTGGTCATTAATTTTATAAAACGCGCACAAAAAATTTTGTTGACACTTCTTGGACATGCATATTTCTGGGTTGGTTTGGGCTCGTGCTGACGCTGGCCGAGGCATTGCCAAAACCGAAAGCAGAGGCAAAGGATAGCCTATATGGGAATTGATGTACAAGTTCTGCGCTCATGTACGATGAAGCGACAAACGAAAATTGAAAGTGCATTTGTCCCTCATGCAATACCGTTGCAATTTTATAGTCTTTGGTGATACTTACGATGTCTGTCGATAAGACGTCAAACGTCATTCAACGAAACACAAAACTTGAAAGTAAAGTTTTAAAAGGTGTATACTTGTGCACTTATCAATTATGTTTTTTGTTGACATAATTGTGTGTTAAAGTCCATAAGTCTAAAACCACTGCATTTACTAATGGCTACGTAACCTACCCTTCGACGTTCGTCAACTTTTGAGTAGATATTGTTAAGCTCTTTTATATGATCATCCTGAAATGTAAAAATATACAAAGTAATTTACAGTATTTTATTTACATACATAACATACATACATAACATCGTAATCAGCCATACTTCGGATTTAGCAAACTTTGGCTATCGATAGTTTTATTCCCAATTTTTTTGTTTGATTTTAACTTAAAAGCGTTTGTTTTGCAATTAAATATGCTTTTCGCGTTGTATGAAACCAAAAAAATTAGAAACCGTTTTTAATGGTAGGAACTTACGAATACCATAACTGGATCAAGAAATGTTTCGAAATTTGAAAATCCATTCGGAACTTCTTGCGATCTGCGATAACCGGAGCATGGCTGTATAACAAATTCTGAATAGGCTTTAACTAACGTTAAAATCAATTAAGTTTATAAATTATACTAGATATTTTATAAAATTTTAAAAAAATCTCATTTTGGTGCCAATGCATAAACTACAAACGATTATTAATGTAATTCCCAAATTTCAGAACAAACCAGTGATTTCAGCCTTTCTCCGGACAGTTTTTTTTGTTCTTTAATTGTTTCAGCCTGAACAAATTTGAAACCTCCCCTATTCGGAAATAGGGAACGTATAGTAGATCATTTTTATACCCGTACTTGAAAAGGAACAGGGTATATTG
The DNA here is from genome assembly GCA_009664405.1 of Drosophila bifasciata. Taxonomy (NCBI): domain Eukaryota; kingdom Metazoa; phylum Arthropoda; class Insecta; order Diptera; family Drosophilidae; genus Drosophila; species Drosophila bifasciata. Next base: position 20,045,170 of record CM019042.1, on the reverse strand, counting down.
TATTTGTGGTTTTTGTTGTTGTTGTATTCATTTTGTTTATTTACTCTAAAGTACTTATAACTAATAACAGTATAGTATAATACAGACAGTTTTGGTGACGGACAAGGGACTGATGGGGGTAGGGGTGTGCGTCGAGCGGTACTTCCGCAAGGCATTTCTTCCGTCTGCTCCTTCCGCCTTCTCTCGATCGACCTGAGCGTTTCCATTACACTTGCGGCGAACACCGCGGCCGCTTCCCAAATTCTCTGGTCTGCCAGCATCAATGGCAGCAGATTTTCCACGCTTACCGAGGACCCTGCAATAGCTTCCAGCTGTGGCACACGAAGAGGACGTTGCCTGCTTTGCGCCTCTGGTGTTAAGCAGCAACCTCGAGAGCGATCCTGCGTTCCCGCTGTCCTTTTTGTTGACATACTCCAGGTGCTCCTTGAAGGACAGCCTCGTGCCGATGTGGACACCCAGGTACTTTATCGGTACCTTTGAGATGTGATCGTGGTCCCTCCGACCTGCACCATGGATGTCTGGACCGCTTTCCGGCTCGATATGAGTACCGCCTCAGTCTTGTGAGCCGCCAGCTCGAGACCAGCTACCGCTAGCCACGACTCAACGGCTTGCGGCGGGTCCTTTGCTCTGGAGGCATTTCGAGCATATAATATTAGCGTCATGGCCTTCCTGCCTGACGTCTTCGCTCTTTGCGCCCGCTCGCCTCGCCTCAAGGATGCTCGAGTGCAGCACCTCCATGCGTGCGAACCTCGCCCTCGTGCATGGTGATGTGGCTCGAAGTCTTGTCCATCATTTTGATGGACACCACCTGCAGCAACTCCCTCAGTTCCACGAGATTTTCGAGGTAAGTTGCCTCCTGGGAGGTCTTGCTCTTCTTTGGCGGCGTCGTTCTCTGTGAGCTCCTCTTAGAGGTCGCCCTTGAGTCCGGTTCCGTGCTCTGTCCTGCTGCTGGAGTCGACGTGGGAGCTTGCCAATGGCTGAGCTTGCTGCCCTTTCCGAACGCCGATACCTATCCTTCAGGCGCCTCTTCCGTCGGTTGGATTGGCGATCTTGCCAGTGCCGAGCTGGCCACGAAAGGGTTCCTGGCTTCTGCCTCTTCCTCTAGGCCTGCACTAGGTGGCACCAGCGCTGGCCACAGATTTCCCCTTGGCTGAACGGTCCTCGACGTCCCGTTGACCGGGACACCGCCTGAGCGGAAGATCGAAGGATGGTCGGAACCGTGACCTTTTCCGACGTGCCGCCTGTGCAGCTTTGCAGTATGAACTTCTTTCTTTGCCTCGCGCTTACCTTGGGGGTAAGCAAGGCTTTGCTAGATCGTGCAAATTTTTTGCACCCTGAAAACTGTTGCTTGCTACGGTGGAGTAAAAGCCGATATGTGCCAGCTGGATATTTTTTCCGCTATCCATCACTGTCCGTCGCAGTCAGCTGTTGTGGCGAGTCGTGACAAAGAAAATTCTAAATTGCGCGTGGAAAAAATATTTGTTATTGTGCTCCGGCTAGGAAAACTCAGGAGAAGCGTGGAACTGTGTATAAGTGTACCCTCCGCCCCCCTCCTGGGATGGAGAACCGAATACCGCCTGGTAAAAGCGCTCGGTACGCACCCTTTTCTTTGGAGTTCCAATCTCTCACTCTTTCCCTGTTTTTCGGCATTTTCCGAATTTTCGCCCTCCGCCACCCTCAGGAACCGATTACCGCCTGGTCTCTCACTGTTTTTAGGGTGAATTTTCGCACTCACTGGAGAGTTTTAAAACGCGAGCGTACACTTCGGTGACAACTCCCGTCCAGTGATTGTATTTGTGGTAAAAAGTGAATGTGTGTAACACATATAAGGGAAACGTTCCGACCCTATCTTCTTCTCTCTTTTTTACTTTATAAAAATAAGTCGGGTTTTCCTTTTGACGCAATAACTCCAGAACGCACCAACCGATTTCCACGGTTTTACATTCGTTGGAAAGGTCTCGACTCCGTGAGGTTTATAGCAAAGAAAATTCACGAAAAATTTCAACAGAAAAGCGGGAAAATGTATTTGTATTATCTACTATATACTACAATACAGCGCCATCTCTGATACATAGCATGTACTACAAACCAATATTTTAAGTAGGCGCCGGTGCGTGATAAATTGTTTGACAGCTACTCATTGTTCTCTGCTCAGTTAATTTCATGTGACAAACCGGTATTGTGTTCACTGTGAAAACGAAATTAAAAAAAAAGTTATTCGTTTCCTCACATTTCAATTGGAAACCATCAAATCAATCACATGTATTGTGAACATTTTATTCAATTTTAACAGCAGGCATTTGTCTTTAAGGTGGTAAGTTGAACTGTGTAAATTATGTGGATCGGGCATTTGAGGTTAAATTCTCCACTCTGTCCACAGTCCAAAATGCCTAAAGGACGACGCGCGAACATCGGCCGCCGCACACGACATGCAAGCCAGCAAGTGTATTCACAGAACTTAAGCGAAGAAAGACAAAATATAATAATAGAAAATTTCCGATTGGGACAGCGCGTGAGGACACGAAGATCATTGGCATCATACAATCGCTTGGCATTCCAATATGATCCCACTGCGAACTACAGTGATGATGAAAATTTAGATAATGGACCAATGACGACTATATGCCGATATTGCAATGCGTTAAAGTTCAAAAGAGAAACGGCTGGATTGTGCTGCGCAAGTGGAAAAAGTCAAACTGGATCCATTACTTACACCACCACAGCCACTGAAACCATTGTTCGATGGAAGTGATCCCGATTCCAGCCATTTTCTTCAACACATCCTTGAATACAATAACTGCTTTCGCATGACTTCCTTTGGGGCTAATGTCATTCGAGAAGGCGGCTTCATGCCGACTTGCAAGGTAAAAGATACAACACACATAACCGATCACTCACACCAACACAATGAATTGCAACACTTAACAACTACATATACACCACACACTACACCATCACACGATCAGAAGTAACACCGTATTCTTCAACAAATGATTGTTTGCAATTACAGATACAAGGACAAATATATCATTTGCATAGTTCAATGGTGCCAACACCAGATGAACCGCATCAATTTCTGCAAATATATTTCATTTCGTCGATGGTGGATCAGCTTAATGTGCGGTGCACAACAGTTAAAGAGACGAATTATTGAACAGTTGCAATCATTTTTTCACGCTAATAATGCTGTGGTTAATATATATGTTCAAAACAGCATTGGAACGAATGCCATCGGATACGCACAAATTTGTCATAAGAGCGGATTGTACCCCAACAGGTGAACATGTGTGCGAAGATTCAATGCACCCACCGTTAATGATGTAGCTGCAATTATTGTTGGCGATCCAACTAAATCGCGAGACATTGTCGTTCAGCGAAGAAGCAATATCATGCATCGTGTAAACGAGACAATTCTTAGAATTATTAGAATTATGCTTGGTTAAGTCAACGAGCAACTCTTACCGCAAAGAATAATGATGTACACGCACTGAATTTCACAATTCAATCAAAATTGCTGACGATTTGGTGACATACAAATCTGTTGGTTCCATAACAAATCCCGATGATGTAGTTAATTATTCAACGGAGTTTTTGAACTCTCTGGAGTTACCAGGATTTCCACCACATAACTTGCAATTCAAAGTTGGTACAGTTATTATGATATTGCGTAATTTGAATCCACCGCGACTTTGCAACGGTACTCGACTTTCGGTAAAAAAGACTTATGCCGAATTTGATTGAGGCAACCATTATTAACGGAAAGTACGCAGGTGAAAATGTATGTATTCCTCGAATACCAATGATTCCGACTAATCTTCCGTTTGACTTCAAACGATTGCAACTTCCAGTTCGCCTTGCGTTCGCAATGACAATTAACAAGTCGCAAGGCAAATCGCTTAGTGTTTGCGGGTTAAATTTAGAAAATCATTGTTTTTCACATGGGCAGTTATACGTTGCGTGTTCACGAGTTGGGAAACCATCCGCTTTGTTTGTGTTAACGTCAGACCAAAAACAAAAAATGTGGTTTACCAAAGAGCACTTCAATGAAACGGATAATTTGCGAACACGTATAACGCTTCGATTCAGTATTTACTTTGGATTCACTTTCATTTACTTAGAGAAGTTCAACTAAATAAAACTTAATTTTTGTAATCGAAATGAATTCATTACTGTTGTGAAATGAAATAAAATTTTTTTCTTTTCAAATATAAAACAAACAAAAATTGTTCTTCATCTTTTAATCACCAAACGAAATGTTACATAAAACGAAGCCATCTGGTGGCGAAACGGAGTTCGCCGGGTTTGCTAGTAATGTATATATTATTGAACAGCATCAATAGCCGAGTCGATATAGCTATGTCTGTCTGTCCGTCTTGTTTGCCGCCCAATGCTCAGAGACTATAAGAGGTAGAGCAACCAAATTTGTTTCCAGACTAATGTTATATCTAACTCCTACAAGTGCCTTTGAAAATTGTGTCCTGCCCACTTCCGCTCGCACAAAGAGTGCATATGTGGGCTCTACATGTGCCGTGTACAATTTTGAAGAAAACAGAAAACGGAATATCTATCAGAGGCCCAAATCTGAATCGGATCGGATCATTAGTATAGCCACAATGCAAAAAAACCATTTGGAGAAGCATCGTTCCCTCTCGGTCTCTCTCACAGACCAATGCTCTGCCCATTCGTCATTCATAAGAGCTAGAGAAACCAAACTTCTGTTATACCACTTCAAATAATTTCAGAATATCGCCCCGCCCCCTCTACCGTCCACCAAGACGAAACTAAACAATTATTAAGATAGAAAAAAAAGAATTGATGAAACTGGTTCAGATTGGATCATTATTATAGAACCAATGATGAAATAAATTTTCAGCAACTAGCCCACCCCCATTCAGCCGCTACTATTAAATGTAAAAGGAAAAAATTTGAAATTTGGAAGGAACGTGTTGAGTTGCCGTTAATGCGACTCTACTTTAATACCCGTACTCAGTCAGTACCCATGTGATTTATGTGGAATTTTTAAATATTTCATCAGTTTTTACATTTTAAATTTATTTGCTGCATCTGTCATCTACATAACTTCTCACAACAACAAGCGTACACTGCACGAGGCAGAGTGTGTGAGCAGTGTGTGAGCGAGAGAGAGAATCAGTAGCGGCTAGCTGCTGAAAATTAATTTCATCATTGTTGCTATAATTACAATCCGATCTGAACCAGATTCTGCTATCTGGTATATATGGTCATTCTTTAAGATACTGCATTTTCCATTTTTTTCTATCTTCAAAATTGTGGACTTTTGTTTTTTGTGGAGGCAAAAGGGCCGAGACAAAATTTTTAAATACACTTGTATTGAAGTGGTATCACAGGAGCTTGGACAGGTTCTTTAGCTGGAATAGTCTCTGAGATCCAGGCGACACAAAACACGAAAAAACAAAGCGACGCATTTGTGTGTAAGAGCAAGCGAGAGGGTAAGATGTTTCTCGAAATGGTTTTCTCCATTGTGGCAATACTAATGATCCGATCCGATTTAGATTCGGGACTCTAATAAAAATGGGCTTTCTTTATGATTCTGCATTTTTCGTTTTCTGTTATCTTCGAAAATTTGGACGATATCTCATGAGACTGGAAACAAACTTTGGTAGCTCTATCTCATAGTCTCCGAGCACTGTGCGAAAAACAAGACGGACGGACGGACGGACATACAGACATGTCTATATCTCGTGCGAATGAGTAAAAAAAATTCCAGAAAAGTTTATGTATAGAGGTCCTGTGGCACCTACCGATTTTTCGGAAGATTTGACAAAGCTTTCGAGTCTAAATATCCAAAGTTTTAAAACCGATGTGAAAAGACGAATAAAAATATGTATCGAAGGTAAAAGTGAGTTGCCTAAAATGGACCTAACTAAATTATATATGTAAGTGTCAACGACTAATGCAAGAGTGAAAATTCATGCGTTAATAATTTTATATGTTACTTACACACTCTTGTTCAATTTCTTGTTGCTTTTCTTTTAGCTGCTCTGCATGCAAGTTTTCATTTAGTTTCAGATTGGATAAACGACTTTCCATATCATCCTTTATTAATCTAAAAAATAATTATATAATACATCATGTGTTAATGATTAATTAAGGTTTTTATGTTTTATTCAAGTCGATAATTTAACAGATATTTATTGGAATCTTATCAGAAGTTAATCGGTCAGAAGTTTCAAAACTAATAAAAGATAGCATCTCTGACCCCATAAATCAGTTATCGGCAATCCCCTATCTTATGTGAGCTGCTGCTGCGATGTCGCCGTGTATAATACGAGGGCCGTCCCAGAAATAGCCGACCTAACTACTAAAACACAAAAATTTGTTTATTTTATTTTTATTTTTCAACATAGGATCCTTTTAGGTCGATACACTTTTCCCAGCGTTGTTCCATCGATACCTTTTTATACCCGTACTCGAAGATTAAAAGGGTATATTGTATTTGGGGTAAATGTCCGTCTGTCTGTCCGTCCGTCTTGTTTGTCGCCCATTGCTCGGAGACTATAAGAGCTAGAGCAACCAAATTTTTTTTCCAGACTGATGTTATATCTCACTCCTAGAAAAGTGTTTCAAAATTTCGCCCCGCCCACTTCCGCCACCACAAAGGGCGCACATCTGTGGCGTGCACAATTTTAAAGCTAACAAAAAACTAAACATGCAATATCATTGAGAAAGAACATATCTATCAGGTGCTCAAATCTGAATTGGATCGGATCATTAATATAGCCACAATAGAGAAAAACTTACGCAAAAACTTCGCTCCCTCTCTTTCGCACTCACACAAAATCGAGTCGATTTGGTTTTTCGTACAAATGAACGCCTGGATCTCAGAGACTATAAGAGCTAGAGCAACCAAACTTTCTGCCCACACTCTTGTGAGACCAAACCGAAACAAGTGTATTTCAAAATTTCGCCCCGCCCCCTTCCGCCCCCACAAAAGACGAAAATCCACAATTTTGAATATATGAAAAAACGAAAAATGCAGTATCGTAGAAAATGAGCATATCTACCAGATTCCCGAATTTGGTTCAGATCGGATCATTACTCTAGCCACAATGATCAAATGATCAATGATTCAGTGTTTCCCCTCGCCCGATTGCTTCGTAAGTCATTTATTGGGGTTGATTGTCGCAGCAGATTCTCTCACACACACACTCACGCTCAAACATGCTGCCTCGTGCAGTGTACGTGTGTTGTTGTGAGAACTGATGTAGATGCAGATGTCGATGACAGATGTAGCAAAAATGTAAAATTGTAAAAACTGATAAAACATTTTAAAATTCCACATAAATCACTGAGTACGGGTATAAAAATAGAGTCGCGTTCGAAGCGACTCCGTACGTTCTTTCTCGTTTACTCTCTATAGGAGACGATACGAAGATTTCGAATGCCATGCTCATTCATATCGTTTTGAACAAAGTCGACCCAGTGACTAGCTTGACTTTGCCACTGTGGTCCGATTTTGAAAAAGTTTTAAATCGTTGATACCAGCATTTGTCAGCGTAAGAGTCGACAAAGCCAAAGCAAGATAAAGTCATACCAAGCAAGTCGCTTAATCGCAGTTCATTCGCTTGTTCTGCCACTTCCCCCAACAGTAAAGCTCAGCGGACATGCTGCTATTGCAATTCGGGAGACCATGTAGTGGCCAACTGCGCGCCATTTTCACGTCTCTCGGTTATGCAAAGGTTTGAGTTCACAAAGTCTGCATCCTTATGTATTAATGGTCTGCAAAGGGTCACACTGTTGTAAGATGCAAGGTCGCCAAATGTTGAGTTTGCGGCCGCTCACATCACACATTATTGCATCGGTACAGAGTGACTGATAATAGTCTCGCGTTGCCGCCACCCCCAGAAAGTTCGTCTCCTCCTTTAGGATCACCCTTCCACCTCACATGCCCTGCATGCGACGTCGTTGGACAAGGTGATTCTGGCTACGTCGATCGTAAGTGTTCGAACAAAAACCGGTGAACACATTTTGGCCAGAGCTCTCCTTGATTCTGGATCTCAGACAAACTTCATCACGGAAGACCTCGCCCACCGCTCTTACATCCGTAGAGAGGAGTCATGTATTAACTTGCTTGGTATTGGTGAATCCAATTCTCAAGTTAAGAATAAAATACACACAGTGGTGAAGTCGCGCATAAATGGTAGCGAGTTCTTTGATTTCTGGATCCTGAAATCAATTTCACCCTGACCAGTCAGTTAATGTAACTGATTGAAAATCCCAGAGAACCTACCACTGGCAGACCCCCTATTTTTACAAGCCACAAAGAATAGACATGCTGATTGGAGCTGAATCATTCTTTGAGTTATTAGCTGTTGGTCAAATCAAGCAAGGTCCTGACTATCCAACTCTTCAGAAGACCCTTCTTGGCTGGGTTGTTCCGGGAAAATATGTTTCCAAAAGTCCTGCCCTCCAAACTGCAAGCAGTTGGAGTTGCAGTGAAGAGTTGTTGGTTTCCATTGATAGGACCTTGCAAAAGTTATGGTCACTGGAAGAAATGCCATCTCCAAAGAAACTTATTTCGCCGGAGCACACATTATGTGAAAATTACTTTCGGAAGACGACTCAGGTATTACCATCAGGTCGGTTCGAAGTAAGGCTGCCGTTTAAATCAGATCCAAATTGTTTGGGCAACTCCTTTGAGGTTGCGAAACGGCGGTTTTGTCGCTTGAAAGAAGATTGTCTCGTGACCCTGAGTTGAAGAGAATGTACGTGGAATTCATGGAAGAGTACCTCTCCTTAGGTCATATGTCGCTCACGGAAAATACTGTTCCTCCTACTCCACACTACGTAATTCCACATCAGTGTGTCCTTCGGCCCCAAAGTACGTCTACCAAGCTTCGCGTCGTGTTCGATGCGTCGTCAAAGACGTCCCTCTCAGGTGGCCTTAAATGAGATTCTGATGATCGGACCGACCATTCAAGAGGAATTATACTCAACGCTGCTCCGCTTCCGTCTGCACAGGTTCGCCCTGACTGCCGAAGTAAAAAGATGTATCGCCAAGTAATGGTGAATGAAGCGGATAGGCAGTTTCAGATGATAGTGTGGAGAAGAGACCCATCTGAATCCTTGAGATTGTATGAGCTTAACACCGTGACTTATGGGACTGGACCAGCCCCTTTCTTGGCTATCAGGTGTTTAAAAAGGTTGAGTGAGTCTGCAAAACTATCATTCCCTAAAGCTGCTGACGTTAATGGGTCCGACTTTTACGTTGATGACATGTTGACTGGTGCTGCATGAGTAGAGGAGCTAAGGGCGATTAAGTCCGAAGTGTCTCAGGTTCTTCAGATCGCAGGGTTTGAGTTAGCGAAATGGTTTTCGAACTCACCTGAGATTACCGCATCTGAGAGCACAGTCAAACCCATAACGATCTCGGATTCAGAATCGACCAAGGCGTTTGAAATTTCATGGTTGCCTAATGAAGACGCCTTTCAGTTCAGAATTGACAATGAAGTCATGGGTCTCCGAGCGACAAAACGGAACATACTGTCGGTGACATCTAAGTTGTTCGACCCCCTTGGATTGTTAAGTCCTATTGTCATAAAGGGCAAGATCCTATTGCAGGAACATTGGCTTAACAAACTAGATTGGGATGAGTCGATTCCGATGCATTTGGAAATAGCATGGAATATGTTGAAAAATACACTATCTCAATTGGAAGAGATATCTATACCTCGGTTTGAGTATACCGATCCGATGTCACCGGTCCAGATACATGCTTTCGCGGACGCCTCCATGAGAGCTTATGGAGCGTGCGTCTATGTACGCAGCAGAACTGCAGAAGGTTTGAAGATATCGTTGTTGACGTCAAAGTCCAAAGTAGAGCCGCTCAAGACCAAAACGCTCCCAAGGCTTGAGTTATGTGCCGCTCACCTTCTTGCGGATCTCTGCCACAGAATTAAGCCCCTATTAAAGGTCCCTATCGAACGAGCTGTTTATTGGTCAGACTCTGAAGTGACGTTTCACTGGATTCGGTCGCATCCATCTACGTTGCCGACGTTCGTTTCGAATAGGGTGGCTGAGATTCAAGAGTGGTCAGATGAAGCTACGTGGCGGCATGTCCCGACAAAACAGAACCCAGCAGACATTGTGTCAAAAGGTTGTGACGTCAACGAAATCGTCCAGTCAATCTGGTTCGAAGGATCATCATTCCTGAAGGATGAGGAGGAGAATTGGCCTAAAAACCCTCATTTCGAGCCTTCAGAAGATATTGAGCTGGAGAAGAGGAAGACATCGGTCGGACTGACCGCTGCCGTGGAAAGTTCGGAGTTGGTAGATGTCATCGAAGGATTCTCGTCACACCTCAAGCTGCTTAGATTGTTTTGTTATATGTTCCGCTTTATAAGAAAATGTAAAACCCGAGCGTACGGTTCGAGAAAACGGTCTCACCGACAGAGTATGGTGAAGCTTTTTATAACCCATTCATCCATTAAGACACTGGGACTTGGTGTACTTTTTCGTTGTTGAGGGTAGGGGGCGACTAGCTTAAGCTCCTATATCATACAATGCCAAGTTTCCTTTGCTCTTGACGAAGCGCTCGCAATTCGTGCGGAGCTATGTTCGTCATCTGCACAATTCCAATTTTCATGTCGGCCCACGAGCACTTGTGAGCATCCTCCGGCAGAGTGTTTGGATCGTAAATGCTCAAGAGGTCTGCAGTCAGACTGTTCGATCGTGTATCCGCTGCTTTAAATGCAAGCCTCGAATGCTTACGCAACTAATGGGAAATTTGCCCGCAGACCGGCTCCGTGCTCTCCGCCCATTTTCCATTTGCGGCGTTGATTTCTGTGGCCCAGTCTCGACGACATTGAAAAATTCGAGGAAGGCCCCCATACAAGTCGTATATCGCGCTTTTCGTTTGTTTTGCGTCCAAAGCGGTTCACTTAGAGCTTGTCTCCGATTTGACTACTACTTCCTTTTTGTTGGCTTTCCAAAGGTTCGTAGGTCGCCGAGGAAAACCCCAGACCGTCCATTGCGACAGCGCGACGAATTTCGTCGGAGCGAGCCGCCACCTCAACGCTCTGCGGAAGGCGCTCGAGGACGAGGCGGACGAAATTCGCGGATTCGCATCAAGAGGCGGATGCGAATTTGCGTTCATACCGCCTCGAGCGCCACACACAGAGGACTATGGGAGGCAGGTGTGAAGTCTGCGAAGAGCCTACTCCTAAGGGCAGTAGGCAGCGCGCTGCTGACCGCAGAGGAGCTTGCCACGGTACTCGTTGGAATCGAGGCCGTGCTGAACTCCAGGCCGCTGGAAGCCATCAGCCAGGACCCCAGCGACGGCGGAGCCCTCACGCCCGGGCACCTGCTGACAGGCGGGTCGCTCATCGCCCCCAGCACTGCGGACTCCGGACCAGGAGAGTCCCAGCTGCTTGCGGCGATGGCGACTTGTCTCGTCAGTCAGGCAGGCGTTTTGGCGGCGATGGTCCCGCGAGTATGTCCTGGGGCTGGAGGTGCGGGCCAAGTGGCACGAACAGAGACCCGACGTCAAGGAGGGACACGTCACCCTCGTGCCCGAAGACAACATGCCTCCGCAGGAGTGGCTGACAGGGAGGATAATCGCCACGCAGGCAGGGGAGGACGGCATGGTCAGAGTCATCGACGTTAGGAGCAGAGACGGAGGAGTGTTTCGGAGGGCCATAAGTTGGCGCCTCTACCAATGGGTTGAAGCCACGCAGGCCTTCAAAGGCCGGTGTTTCGCCAGTTCAGAAATTTGTTTCTACATGAAGTCTAGTGTAAGTAGGTTAGGGCAAGGCGGGAGCGCAATAAGAGCTGTCTATCGCTCTCGGCTAATTCTCCCCGCTTTGCCACCGTAGGTTAGCTAGGCTTAAGAGGAGTTTGTATGAAGTTTTTTGAATATAATGGTAATATTGAATTTCGATCGAGCGCACGTCCCATTTTTTCGACCCGCCAAATAAATCTTTACACCACCCAAAGTTTCGGTTTTTTACATTAGAAAAACTATTCTAATTTTTCACAGGTGAAGACAAGGATGAGGAATCTTTGAGACCGAGAGCAAAGGTAGCTGAAAATCCATTTCAAAAGATTGGGCGGAAAACCCTCAAAGGTCAAGTTTTTTGTGCTAGAAGGGAATGGTTTACAGAGTCGAATGCTTTACTGAAATCGGTGTAAATGACATCTATCTGCACCTTGGAAGCCAGTAATTATAAAAGAAGTAAACTCTAGTAAATTTGTAGTTGTTAATGGTCGCCTTATAAATCCGCGCTGAGCTGGAGATATAAGTGATTTGCAGAGATGTTGCAAGTGCGGGACTAAAATTTTCTTGAACATTTTAGGAATAGCGGATAATATCGATATACGTCTATAGTTCATTGCGTCAGACTTACTACCTTTCTTATGGAGAGGAATAATAAACGATTCCTTCCAGATCGGGAGGAAAAATGAAGAGTAAATGGATAGGGTGAATAGTTTAAGCAGGGTCCACACAGAGCATCGGCACAGTACCTGAGTACACAGCCGGGGACTCCGTCAGGACCTGGTGAAAACACCGGCTTAACTAGTCGAAGATCCTGAAGCAGAGAGCTTTCATTTAAAAAGGGGCTGAAAATGCCGTTCGATCAAGGTTAACTGTATGGATATGGCTGACCAGAGTAGCTTTCATGGGAATACGTTGTTAGGAAAAATTGGACAAAAAGATCGGTAATGGCCTAATCATTGTTTGCCGACGAATTAAGGAATGATAGCGAGGATGGATGTGCGGACTGTTGCTGTAAAATTGTTTAAGGTCCTGAGGAAAGCGTATCCGCATCGAGATAGGTAATATTTATAGCATTAAGCGTTTAGAATGGTGAAGTTTGACCGAGCTATTACATAGCGAGAGAGAAAGGAGAGCCAATTTCTAAACCAAGGGGGCATCCCACATCTAAATAGTCCCAGAAATATGGGACCCAAGAATCAAAGAGTATGTCAAGTACATTGTAAAAAATGTTTGTGCCTTTCATAACGTCAGTGCACAAGTACAGAGCGGTCCAATCAAAATCCCTAATCAGGCTATTAAGCTTCGTAAACTCGGCCTCACGAACGCAGCGGACGCGTTCAGAAAGCCTACACGACGATCGATCCAATACAGAAGGTCCAATATCGACCGATACTTCGAAAGTAGTATAGTGTAGTATTCGAAAGTATGGTGAGCGGAAGGGCTCGGATTAACAACGCTATGGTCGGATCCGAGACAAAGCACAGATCAAGCAATAGACCCAAGAATTTTTCGCATGGTTGACTTTGAGACAGGGACAGGTCTAGCAAGCCGTCAATAAAGTCATGTCGTAATATGGGCACAAGGTTACTCGACTCGTTTACCGAAGACCAAACAGTACCTGGCAAATTGAAATCATCTAGAACTATCATATGGTCTTTATCTGATAGCGAGGAAGAAACAGTTTTAGAAGCGGACAGGTGCTGCTCGTATATAGAGATATCCGAAGACGGTGGAATGTACTAGCAAGTAATGAAAAAAGAAAAGGCTGGAAGAATCAGTTTTATGCACAGGAATTCCAGGTCCTGTTGAATCTGGAATATGAAGTGTTCCGACGTGAAGTTAGAGTCCATTGCGATGAGGACCCCTCCTCCACGTCGAGACAACCGGTCATTTCTGAATATTGTGTACCGATCTGCCAAAACTTCGCAACTAAGGATATCCGGCTTTAACCAGTTTTAAGTGGTTTCATTATTCAGTTTCACAATAATGTGGGACGACAATGTGAAACTCTTCAGATACTACGTAAGCCTCTAGCAAACTTCTCCACCTTTAGGCCATCGGCTTTTATTTTGCTTTGGATGAAAGCAGTTACATCATGTAAGGACAGGGGGCCAGCCGAGAGACAAAAACTTGCCGCTTTGGTGGGACACCCACCAGTGGTTTTGGCACCACAGGTGCGGTACCTGTGATCGCAATATCCGGTGGTCCGGGACGTACATCCACTGACGGGTTCGAAATGGACGGGATAGTTACGGATGGTACGGACTCTACGGACACGGAAACTACAGTCGGCTGCATGTTCTCCGAGGTGATGCATTCGTACACCGAATCTGCATCACCAGCAGCGATCGTTGCCCTTGGAGTGGCAACCGAAATAAACTGCTGCATTTACGGCTTAGAGCCGATCATATTGCATCTTAAAACCTACGATCAACTCCTCGTCTGCCTCATAAAACGAGCGTATGTTGTGTTCGACCGCACGGCATTCCTCACAACTATAATGCAGTATATCATATCAGTGTGGAAATAATTTTTAGTTTCTCTAGCTTTTATAACCTCCGAGCAATAGGCTAAAAACAAGACGGACTAACAGACGGACGGATAGACATGGCTATATCAACTCGGCTATTGATGCTGATCAAGAATATATATACTTTATCGGGTCGGAAATGATTGCTTCTCCATGTAACACACATCCACTTTTACCACAAATACACTCTTCGAGTACGGGTATAAAAAATTTAAATTATTATTTGTTTGATTTATTTAAAATTTCACATTTACATCTACTTATCCCTATTTTTTAGACATATTTATTTCAAAAAATATATGTAAACCCAGCGACAAAAAAAAAGCATTCTTACTTTTCATGCATTTCTGACATTGTAAGGCTGGTGTTTCTCCAAATTTTATTCGATTCGACTAATTATTTTTTTTGGTCACTTAACCATTTTTATACAAATACAAGGTACTAAATTTGTTTGTATCATAATTATATAGGGGGAAAGAAAAATATTTTTGCCAATCATACCGTTTTCAAAGATTATTTAGTAATTCGACCATAACTAAGGTAAAAATGTTATTAAAATATATAAACGTGTTTTTCCAACAAAACTAAATTTTTTCCAATGAGTTATTTTGTTTTCTATAGAGCAGAGCTCGCAAACAACAGTTGACCGTTTCTTGCAGTCACCAAAAACTGTTTTTGCGCACCACTTGCGCAAAAGTCAGACAAGAACCGTTCACCAGTGTCTCTTGAACGAACGGTCTGTGCTCAACCAAAACCAATTTCGTGTTTCCTTTTGCTCTGCTCATTCGCTGACCGTTTTGCAACGAGCGAAGAAAATAAAAGTCTTTTGCATTTGTATGAGTGTATATGCGAATGATCAGTCTACTTGTAAACCACACTTGCACACTCACACTTTTTAATAAAAAGGCACTGAAGTCAAAAAGACCGTTTACGATGAGCCTTTCGTTTTTCGCTCTTCTGCTGACCCTCAATGAACGAGCGTTCAGTTGATCGCTCTCTCTAAGTTGTTGTTGAGTGAGCATAAAAAGAACCTCGCAACTGAGAACAGTTAACCGAAAACCAAAACAAAGAGCAACTAAAAGTTCTGTTCAGAGCGAGAGCACACGTGCATCGTCTTTTTTCGGTTGTGTTAGAGAGCAGGCCGCAAAACGAAAAACGGTTGATTGTTATTTGCGAGCTATGCTATAAAGTAAAGACAAAGCTAATATTTAAAAAAATTTATTTTTCAATTGAATAACCAATTTGTATTTTGTGGGACCACCCTCTACGTTTATAACACATTTGATCATATTGGGCATCGAATCGTAAAAAACCTTCAGATATTCGTCCTTTATAGCATCAAAGCCTACTTTTTTCTATAGTTTGGCGTATCTCAACCATACTTTTCTGCTTCCTTCTCCCTATTTTTGAACTCATAAGGACCCAGAAATTCTATATCGTATTGAGGTTGGCTCTGTTACCTGGCCAATCTAAGGACTTAATTACCAATTCCGTCTTTAAAATGTTAACCTATCGTGAGAGAAGAGTTAAAATTAGTATAATGCATTAAAAAAAAAAAGCAAACGACGAAGAATAAATTAGACAGCGCGCTCGATGACAAGGTGCAGAATCGTCCTGAAAGATGGGATCATCTTCTTTCTCAGTAACTGATTCCATACTAGGCACAACGCCACTGAGAATAATTTCTTTATACACTTTTGCATTGACCATACCACCTTTTACCATTATTAGAGATTCAGTTTTATTTTTAGATATTCAAACTCATACCATAATAGAAGGCAAATGCTTTAAGGTGCTAATGCAGCAATCTTCGGAATATCGTTCCCCTGTTCTGCGGCGAACTGTGCGCGAACCATCGGGTCCAATGAGGTTAAATTTTGACTCAGCCGAGAATATGACTCGTGACGATTCGGATTCACCCCAATTCGAAGTGGCTTTTTGACAGGTGTCCTTGCCATTAGGGCCATCCCTTCAGCCAACGCTATATAGTTCGAGCCGAAATATTTTTGAAAATCGTTGCTGCACTTCGGAAGCTATTTCAACAGCATTTAAAAATCTATTATGTAGGGTCGTTCTCTTAATAATACGATATTCCATTATATTTGTTGATTTTTTTTCCCGATCCTTTCTTCCTCTTCACTTCTCCAGTCTTTCAATTTTTTTCAAAAATCGTCTCACAGAGCTTTCGTGGAACTTAGTTTTAAACGCTATTTTACGAATTGTAACATTTTGTTCAGCCAATTCAATAATCTTTTACTTTTCAGTCACCGTCATCTGCTTTCCCTTAGACATCGTTTTTGAAGAGTTCAAAGTCAAACGCTCTTTAGGAAGTGTTTCCAGAAACTAAGACGTCAAAAACCACACAAAACCAGAAGGTAACATTCACGGGGACTCCCAAAAAAAAAAAAAGTCGAATCGAATAAAATTTGGAAAAAAACACCAGGCTTCCAAAGTCAGAAATGCACGAAAAGTCAGAGTGCGGCTTTTTTTGGTCGCTGGGAGTACATATATAAATATTGTGCAAATTCCGTCGGCTTTCGACATCGTTGCTGCTGTATTAAGAACTTTATTTGAAATAAATACATATTTTTAAAAAAGTGTAACGAACCATGGACCATGGACCATTTCCTAGTACGTAAGACACAGTAATCCCGCGGCACCAAACGCACGACAACGCTGCCAAACCTACACTAAAATTTAAAGACACTAACAATTGTAACCAAACCCAACACACGCCATACTCAACTGACCAATTGCGAAATCGGTGAAAGTACTACCAGATTTCCCAATCCCCACACAATGCTCGACTTCTCTCCCCTTCTCGGTTGCGAGCTCAGCGAGATCAGCAAAAGTTCCGAGCTCCCCATCGGATTGAACCTACCTCAGCCTGAGATAGGTCCACGCAATAGGGATAAGTATGTAAATGTCCAATTTCAAATGAATCAAACAAATAACAGCTTTAATTTTTTATTATTTATTACGGCAGGTCAGGTCGATAATACAAGTTACGCGCATACAACTTTAAAAAAAATAATTTTCCCAGTTCTTTGCTTTCTTAGCGAGCGCATAGAACAAAAAAAACTAGCATGTCGCACCTTCAATACTCTAATGGACATTTGTTCGAATGTGATATCCATTTGAGTATTTACATGTGCATATTCGTTTACGCATTGTTTATTCTATATAAAATAAATTAGCATATAAGGGATACACAAAAAAACAGTTTTTCTTATATAGTGGGGCAAGCTTCTTCAAAACGTGTCATAATACCAAAAATTCGAAGGTAACGGGTATGTGGAAAGAAATATGAAAATATCAGCGCGAAATGCGAACAACAAATCCTCTAACCAGTACACAGTACACACACACATTTAAGTAACCACGAACCACAAGACAATAACCCAAATCTGTAGTCGAAGAAGTTGAAGACAATACTGACATACATTTGTATGTATGTCCGTGTAAACGACGTGCTGGACATGTTTGGACATGTTCAACCTTTGCCGAATGTCTCAGGACCCAGAGCTTCAGCCCAGCACCCAGAGCCGAATGGCCCAGCCAAAGGCTTTTGGTTACTGGGACGCCAAATTCAGCTGCGACGCATTCGTAGTAAGTATGGTTAGTGGCACAGGCTACGACCGTACGTTAGAGTTTATACTATCGATATAATTGGAGGTGTATCGCCCAGTCCTATGTATACAACTATTTATATATTGCCTTCTTAAGCACTAAGAACTGAGTACTAAGATCCAAAAACTTTTTGATAGCGAACAAATTTCAAATATTTTTTTTGCGGCCAGTGGGTGCACTTCATTCCGTACGGAAACACTGCTCAGATATTGGCGCCTATGGAAGTGAGGGAGAATGAATGCCTTCTCACACTGTCAGCTTGGAAAAGCGTTGTTGTCAGAAACTCTGTAGTTTCCTGACAACAATATGCTAAATGGAGAGCGAACTCCATATTATATACAGCTCCCGAAGCCTGGCTCTGAACGAGCTTATTTTCAACTACAGATTACGCCGACCACGTCGTTGCATTGAGAATGCTACCTCCAGCACTTCCACTCTGCCAGACACTATCTTTTTTTCAATCTGAGTACTAAGATTAAATATATAATTACATTTTACAATTTATTTATATTCATCTCAGTGACCACAAACTGCCATACAGCTTTTATAATCGCTTGTTTGGTTTTTACTTCTTGCCCTCCATTAGTTTATATTGCAATGTTTACGTTCTTTTTGCTCGCAAAAGATAGAACATAGATATCTTTCTCTAGGGGCTAGAATAGTATGAATACTACTGACATTTTTTTTCCTTGAACTGAGTAGTACTGCCTTCCGTACAGAGCCAAGAAAACAGTTTTTGCCTGAAAAAATTTCTTAACGGTGTCATACGAATATCAACCCTGATTTTGTTGGCGTGCTGTTTTTTCGATCTGAGTACCACTGGGTACTGAGTTCTACTGAGTGCTTTACTCTGGATATATGTATTTATAAAAGGTTATATTTTAGATTTTACCAGAGACATGCTATCTCCATACGGCAGTCATCTGATTTGAAGTCTTTTAAATTCAAACGGAATATCGGCTGGGATCATCGGAATGAGAAATTCCTCACCTTTGAATTTTCCTTTTTCAGTATCGTCGCGTAAATCAAATTGTTCATCAATTTTCTAACCACCAAACGCGTACCGTTGCACACTTTTTGGTTGGTTTATGTTTCGAAGCATGATTAATACGGAGCCAACCTTTAGGCGAAAATTGTGCGGTGGTAAGCCAAGCACATCCAAGAGGCTTAGAAATTCAATTGGATAGTTGGTGGCTTCATCTTCATTTGTGACCCAGTCAATAGATTTGAATGAATGCATTGTTCCAATGATATTATTTTGAATTATGTAGTTGAGGTCATCTACATCTTTATTCTTAGACGCCATTCTTAAACCGCCATGTCGATGCCTATCGTGACATATCTAACGCTGCGCTGTTCACGTGCAATTTCTTGTTCTTCTTCAGTCCTTTCATTTGCAGTGTTTCGTATGCTTCTTGCAATACGGCTTTTTTTGGAAAGATTCGATCGTCTTGGTCGCGGCATTTTTAAATAAACTTCACTTTAATTCACATAAAATTTTATTTCAAAACTCAAATTTTCAACCATTCATTCATGGATAAAATTACTTAGCTGTTCGAGATGCGTTGTTTTATTCCAAGTCTGATGCTATTTTCTTAATAGATAATCGAACGTAGTTTGGCTTTGTTGAACCTAATAAAAGTTAAAAATATCTGACATATGTACATCTATTTTGACATACAAGTCGACTCAATGCGATTGAGGATGCGAATTCGAGGATTCCCTTTTTGTTGTACCACGTTTTATAAAGACTGACGTTTACAGTATCCTATTTTACTTTCCCTGCTCTAAGATACCTACCTACCAATTTTCAGCCATATCGGTACAGCCGTTCTTGAGTTACAAATGAGGTAACTAACATGACTTTCTTTTATATATATATAGATTAATGAAAAAGAATGTTTGCGCTTTAAATGTTTGACAAACATGCAGAAAAAAATAATACAGTTCATAAAAATGCATACCGATTCAAATAACTTTGAAGTTCAATCTCTTCTTGTATTCGTTTTTCTTCCAAGACATTCCAGCGTTTTTTTGCGTGCAAGTCGTAATTGTAATGTTATATCATCACCAAAGTTTTGTCTTTGTTCCTTTGACAAATCATAAGCTGAAATACAAATTTTACTTATAAAACAAATATTGAGTATTGACTACTACTTACCGCGTTGCAGATGCTTTATCGCTTCGTCATAGCTGTCTATCTCAATAAGTCCTTGCCCCAAGAAAAAGTGTCCTTTTAGCAAGTTTGCGTCGATATCCAAAGCTCGTCGACAATCTTGACAGCACAACTCCCATCGTTTTAGCTTAAGATTGCAGAGCGCCCGATTTGTGAAAAAAGTAGCATTTGTAGGGTTTTTTATCTTTAAACAAAATGAAAACCACTTGTTAATATCCCGTACTAATCTAACAACCCACATAGTATTGTACTTAAGGATAAGAGTTTAAAGTAAAATTTGTTTTAAATTAACCCTGAAAAACGAGAAAGACCGTGTGCTGTCGCCATTCACGCGACACTACTGGTTATTGATGCTGTTTAATAAGGGTACATGACATAACGCCCAGTGTCATAATGCCCGTAGGCGTTACTTTTACTATATTATGTGAAAATGTGAATTGAGTACACATTGGTAATTTCTCTTGTTAATGTGATTTTCCGGATCAACATATTAATACTGCGAACATACTGATACTAACCAATTGTTTGCACTAAGGTTTGATAGAAGTGCTATGTACTATGGCAGATAAACTAAGGAAGTTCAATCCATTTTAAAATAAAAATTTCTAAAAAAATTTTTTTTCATTGTGCAAATCATAAGTTTATTTTTATTTGAATGATTTTAAATAGAGTTGGTCAACCAGTTTTAGTTCACCCGTTTCTCAATAGACTATTTGAACAATACTTTAAACGCCGCCTAATTAATGCACCTCTACGCAAAAAATATATATATACTTGCAAACCCGGCGAACTCCGTTTCGCCACCAGATGGCTTCGTTTTATGTAACATTTCGAACTCCGTTTCGCCACCAGATGGCTTCGTTTTATGTAACATTTCGTTTGGTGATTAAAAGATGAAGAACAATTTTTGTTTGTTTTATATTTGAAAAGGAAAAATTGTATTTCATTTCACAACAGTAATGAATTCATTTCGATTACAAAAAAAGGAATTGTTATTTAGTTGAACTTCTCTAAGTAAATGAAAGTGTTGTTTTTGGTCTGACGTTAACACAAACAAAGCGGATGGTTTCCCAACTCGTGAACACGCAACGTATAACTGCCCATGTGAAAAACAATGATTTTCAAAATTTATCCCGCAAACACTAAGCGATTTGCCTTGCGACTTGTTAATTGTCATCGTTTGAAGTCAAACGGAAGATTAGTCGGAATCATTGGTATTCGAGGAATACATACATTTTCACCTGCGTACTTTCCGTTAATAATGGTTGCCTCAATCAAATTCGGCATAAGTCTTTTTACCGAAAGTCGAGTACTGTCATCGGGATTTTTTATGGAACCAACCGATTTGTATGTCACCAAATCGTCAGCAATTTTGGATTGAATTGTGAAATTCAGTGCGTGTACATCATTATTCTTTTGCGGTAAGAGTTGCTCGTTGACTTAACCAAGCATAATTCTAATAATTCTAAGAATTGTCTCGTTTACAGATGCATGATATTGCTTCTTCGCTGAACGACAATGTCTCGCGATTTAGTTGGATTGCCAACAATAATTGCAGCTACATCATTAACGGTGGGTGCATTGAATCTTCGCACATGTTCACCTGTTAGGTACAATCCGCTCTTATGACAAATTTGTGCGTATCCGATGGCATTCGTTCCAATGCTGTTTTGAACATATTAACCACAGCATTATTAGCGTGAAAAAATGATTTGCAACTGTTCAATAATTCGTCTCTTTAACTGTTGTGTTCCCTGTATATTGCACCGCACATTCAGCTGATCCACCATCGACGAAATGAAATATATTTGCAGAAATTGATGCGGTTCATCTGGTGTTGGCACCATTGAACCATGCAAATGATATATTTGTCCTTGTATCTGTAATTGCAAACAATCATTTGTTGAAGAATACGGTCTAACTTCTGATCGTGTGATGGTGTAGTGTGTAGTGTATATGTAGTTGTTACGTGTTGCAACTCATTGTTGGTGTGAGTGATTGGTTATGTGTGTTGTATCTTTTACCTTGCAAGTCGGCATGAAGCCGCCTTCTCGAATGATATTAGCTCCAAAGGAAGTCATGCGAAAGCAGTTATTGTATTCAAGGATGTGTTGAAGAAAATGGCTGGAATCGGGATCACTTCCATCGAACAATGGTTTCAGTGGCTGTGGTGGTGTAAGTAATGGATCCAGTTTGACTTTCCCACTTGCGCAACACAATCCAGCCGTTTCTCTTTGAACTTTAACGCATTGCAATATCGGCATATAGTCGTCATTGGTCCAATATCTAAATTTTCATCATCACTGTAGTTCGCAGTGGGATCATATTGGAATGCCAAGCGATTGTATGATGCCAATGATCTTCGTGTCCTCACGCGTGGTCCCAATCGGGAATTTTGTCTTATTATATTTTGTCTTTCTTCGCTTAAGTTCTGTAAATACACTTGTTACTGGCTTGCATGTCTTGTGCGGCGGCCGATGTTCGTACGTCGTCGAATGGTGAATTTAACCTCAAATGCACGATCCACATAATTTACACAGTTCAACTTACCACCTTAAAGACAATTGCCTGCTGTTGAAATTGAATAAAAATGTTCACAATACACGTGATTGATTTGATGGTTTCCAATTGAAATGTGAGGAAACGAATAACTTTTTTAATTTCGTTTTCACAGTGAACACAATACCGGTTTGTCACATGAAATTAACTGAGCAGAGAACAATGAGTAGCTGTCAAACAATGTATCACGCACCGGCGCCTACTTAAAATATTGGTTTGTAGTACATGCTATGTATCAGAGATGGCGCTGCATGAAGTATATAGTAGATAATACATTTTCCCGCTTTTCTGTTGAAATTTTTCGTGAATTTTCTTTGCTATAAACCTCAGGGAGCCCGAGACCTTTCCAACGAATGCAAAACCGTGGAAATCGGTTCGTGCGTTCTGGAGTTATTGCGTCAAAAGCAAAACCCGACTTATTTTTATATATACATAGATTATTTTTATTTTTAAAAAAACAGCCAGTGTTTTTCCATAATTAATTCACTTAATTATTCTCTTACATAATTTGCTATCCCTAACCGCGGGTGCATGCCTAATAATTGTGTAAAAACCCGACTGATGTGCTTTTGATCTAAAAGAAATTTAAAGACTGAATTATTATGGAATTTGCTGTTGTCTGAGCCAAAAAATCTTGCAAGAAGCAGATCACCCATGATCAGCCGATGAGCCGTCGTGCACGCAAAGTGTGCAGGGATCTCTGTCCGTGTGGGGGATGCCATTTCCCAACGAAAAGGCCTGCATTATAGTTGTGCCGTGCTGTTGAAAACGACATGCGCTCGTTCATGAGGCAGACGAGGAGTGGCTTCAAAGAGCTGATCGTAGGCTTTAAGAAGCAATATGATCGGCTCTTAGCCATGGACACTCAATTCAGAAGTTTACAGCTGCTGGCTGAGTCTCCGCGACGCAGAAAGTCCACAATCGCCTCACGGTCGCTGGCTTCCGAAAAACTAACTACGACCACTCCGTCAGTGCAGCAGTTGCTACTCCAAGGGCAAAGATCGCTGCTGATGATGCAGATTCGAACCCACCAGTTAAAGTACACCTGGTGGGTGTCCACCCAAAGCGGCAAGTTTTTATACCCGTTTGATTGCTCTAGCTCTTATAGTCTCTAAGATCCAGGCGCTCATCTGGATGAACAGGCAAATCAGTCGCGTTGATGTGTAAGATAGAGCGAGAGGGAATGATGCATCTCAAAATGGTTTCTCCATTGTAGCTATACTAATAATCCGATCCGATTCAGATTCGGGCTACTGATAGATATGTGCTTGTTGTATGATTTTGAATTTTTCATTTTCTGTTATCTTCATATATCTTATAGGTTGAAACCTGTATTAGGAAATTATTTTTGAGAGCTTCGTATGAATGGTGAGTGTCGTCGATGAACTACAAATTATTGTTTTTTTCTTTGAATCAATTTCACAACAATTTCTCGATTCGTTGTGCGAACGTCAACTAAAGTCGTGATTCCAGAAACGTCAACAAGAGGGGCTTTGAATCTTCGCACGTGTTCTCCATCTGGCGTTTTGTCAGGATTGATAACAATAGCGGGATTGTCACTTTCCAATTTGTGCATGTGTGATTTTAATAATTTCAATAATTCAATGTCTTCATTCAGTATTTTTTGCAGCTTCTTGAATATGCGCATAACTATTGGCGAAATGAGGTTGCGGTATTCGCAACCTGAATTTGCGTGATTGTCGAATGCGCCTTTGTTCAATTTATGACCTCATCGATCATGAAATATATTTGTAAATACTTATGTGCTTCGTTTGACATTGTCAGCAATGAGCTCACTAAGCTCAATGAGTACCACAAACACTTGTCCTTTCATTTGAAATGTTGAATTAAATTGTTGCCCATTTTCCGCAGTATTGTAAGCTTTGTTCGAACTGGGTATGGCCGCTTTTTCTCT
This sequence comes from Drosophila bifasciata, assembly GCA_009664405.1. Taxonomy (NCBI): domain Eukaryota; kingdom Metazoa; phylum Arthropoda; class Insecta; order Diptera; family Drosophilidae; genus Drosophila; species Drosophila bifasciata. Next base: position 20,020,605 of record CM019042.1, on the reverse strand, counting down.
GATCGAAATCGCGGACATTGACATATTTTAACTTTTCATTACGTCGTGTCACGACGTGACAGAAAGAAAACATGGTCCATGGCCACCCTTACTTAGAACGATGTCATTTTGAAGAATGAACCGAATGTATGAATGGTCTTCAAGAACAGTCTTGAATTTAGATCCGTGTCGATAAGCAATCTGTTAATTGTGGTGTCTCAATTTCAAGTAGTTTTACTTTTCCTGATACGTAACACATGCCATCGGAGGCATGGCGCATCTGGCGCATGCCAATGTTGACATTCATTGTCCATAGCGCCAATCAGCACTTTCGGATTAGCGGATGTCTCAAACTAGAATGCAACACGATGAAACGAAGCGGATGCTCGATCTACTTGTTGGCGTTGTCGATCATGAAACTCATACTCGAAGAGTAAAAGGCACTTTTGTAGTCGTGGTATAAGGGGATGTGTGTAACGCAGAGAAGGAAACGTTTCCGACCCCCTTCTTGAGCGACCAATGTTTGAGACTATAAGAGCTAGAGCAAAACACATTTTTCCAAACTGATGTGATATCTCACTGCTACAAGTGTATTTAAAAAATGTATTTTACATAGACTGACTCACTACGAGTATAAATGTAGATTTACGGAAGCTTCGACTCAACGTCCCTTCTCGTTTTTATACCCGTACTCGAGAAGAAGGGTATATTGAATTTGTGGTACAATTGAATGTGTGTAACGCACAGAAGGAAGCGTAACAGAAAAAGAGAAATGCAGAATCATAAAGAAAGTCCATATCTTTAAGAGGTCCGAATCTGAATTGGATCGAATCATTAGTATAGCCCCAATGGATTGGAGAGGTATGTGGAGAGACATCGTTCCCGCTCGCTCTCTCTCACACACCAAGGCATCTGCTTTGATCGTTCGTCTTTTTTTCGGCTAGTACTCAGAAACTATAAAAGCTAGAGCAACCAAACTTTCGATCCAATCTCCTGTGATACCACTTCATTAAAATGTATTTCAAAATTTCCCCCCGTCCCTTTCCGACCCATAAAATATGAAAGTCCACAAATTTGAAGATAGGAAAAAACGAAAAATGCAGTATCGTAGAGAATGATATTCCCGAATCTGGTTAAGATCCGATCATTATTATAGCCACAATGATAAAATTAATTTTCAGCAGGTAGCCGCCAACCCTTCAGCCGCTACTGATTCTCTATCCCGCTCGACCGCTCTGTCTCGTACAGTGTATGCTTTTTGTTGTGACAAGTGATGTAGACAAAGATGACAGATGCAGCAAAAAAATGTTAAATGTAAAAACTGATACAAAATTTAAAAAATGCCACATATAAATAATACTGACTGGGTACGGGTATAAAAGTAGCGTCGTGTTAACAGCGACTCTACACGTACTTTCTGGTTTTTAAGTTTTTTTCAGAGGTAGCTCTTCATTTACATTACATACCATTTACCAAAAAACATCATACCGTTGGCATTCTTTGTACAATTTTATTTATTAGTAGAAAATAACCATAATTCATTAAAAAAAAAGTTGGTTTGGTTCGTTAAGGGAAAGTTTGATTTTTTGTCGAATAGTGCTAAGAGCCGTTGCGCTTGTTTTCGTTCCAATTGTTCATGTTGATTTCTGTTCATTTCATACATTTTGTGATTAATATTCACGCAATTGCTTGTCGCTCACATGCATATTTTCGTTACCTTGCTACAATAGTTCGTCTGTTCTATCAGCTCTTTTATAAGGGCCCAAGTATGCGCAAGCAAAGACAAGCAAACCATGTTAAAGGAAAGACAATACGGGAATACAACGACAAAACATCTACATCACTTCTCACAACAACACGCGTGAACTGCACCAGGCAGAGTTTGTGAGCAATGTGTGAGAAAAGGTCATCAAAGAATCAGTAGCGGCTATCATCACAGGGCCCTGCAGGGGTGGGCTAGCTGATGAAATTTCATTTCATCATTGTGGCTATAATATTAATCCGATCTGATCCAGATTAGGCAATCTGGTAGATATGGTAATTTTCTACGATACTGCATTTTCCATTTTTTATCCCGTACTCGATAAAAGGATATACCTGGTCGAAATAAATATTGGGACACTCACTTATCATAGCTATTTTTCAAAATTTTTAAGAAATGGTAAGCATTTGTAACGACCTACAAATTTGTTTGAATGTATCTGCATATCAAGAAAGTAACGGCAGGTTCAAAGTTTATATTTTGTATTCGGGGACTTTTTCCTGACCAGTTTTGTGAGACGTGTTTATTTTCTAGTACGAAATAATTATTGGTACAACATCAGGAAAGTGGTGCTAATTGACTGTGTATTCAAGTTTTTCGTAGTTAAAGGTGAGTATTTTATTCTTATTAGCTGTGAACAAGTAAATTCAACAATCGAAGGCTAAATAAAAGTTCATTTAATACAGTTCCACACGTAAATAAAGTAAAAATGGGTAATGGAGTAAAGTTGTCGGAGAATATGCAAAAAACTATTGTCGGGTTTCCCAGCCCGATGTTTAGGTATAAAAACTTGTTGTTAGTTAATGGCAGCCTAGCGTAAATCTCCCACATGTTTGCTTATTCGATTGAACACTGTATTGTAAATAGTGTAATTGCTTATGCTTATTTCGCTACTACAGCTGCAGCATCTATGCTGTTCTCCCGCGCTCTCTCTCTCTCTCTATCTATCGCTCGCACTCGGCTCAGCAGCCCGAGCTTCTTTCGTTCTGTCTACCGCTTGCAGTGGGGGCACGGGCAATTCGGTCCGCCTGCCCTCAAGCAGTCTGGACCTGATCATCATCGCTTTCGGATTATTGTCCACTTAACTCACAAACGCGTACTGCCGCTACTTATTATAAATATAAATAAAATAAAATACATAAAATTGTAGTTCCAATTGAATTATCTTGACTCTTTACTTAAAAAAGACAAATTACAACAGTTCTTAAAAACGCTTAATAGCTTAACATTTGGTGACCCCGACGTGATTGTGCAATAATTAATTGATTAGTACAATCACAAACATTTATAAGCATTTATAAACAATAATTTTAGTTCGTTCGTCTGTTTTCGCTCTTCTGTAAATAGCCAGTGCCATCGACCACATAGCTGCTATACAAGCATATACACCAGCCGCTCTTACATACACGAATTGCGCTTGAGGTTCCCGTTTGTTACACGCGTTTCGTTTTTGCGTTCCTCTTCCGCTACGAACGTTTCTAGAGCGGCTGCTGCTATGGACGCTGCCAACGACACTATAGTGACAGTGACAAGGGAGCAAAACAGGGTGTCTTTTTTTGAGGATGAAGTCAACGGAACTCTGTGAGAAGGTGAAGAGATTGGCTACCGCTTGGGAAGATGAGGCTGCTGTCTGCGATTATTACACCCTAGTGGGGAAGTTGGAGCAGATTGAGAAGCTGAGCGGGCAATTTGAGACATTGCACAACGAGCTCGAACAATTGGACTTCAGCGAGATTCAGAGTGGACTGTGCGACAGGTTTGAAACGCTTGCCACTGCTCTCAAGGCTTCGATTCGGCGTGAAATTGATAGGATTAGCGGCTATACGCCACTGCATTCTACGGTTGCTGGACCAAATTTAACTTCTGGTTTTGCTGGTTCTCAGCCGCCACCTCTTCGCAGACCAGCATCGTCCCTGCCTCCCATACAATTGCCAAGATTTAGTGGAGGATATGCGGATTGACGGACTTTTACTCGATGTTCACCACTATCATCGACAATCATCCGGACCTCTCCAACATTGAGAAGTTCCAGCATTTACGATCTTGCCTGCGTGATTCGGCGTTGGAGACAGTTCGTGCGCTGGAAATTTCTGACAGCAATTATAATATAGCCTTGGATTTGTTGGAAAAAAGGTTTAATAATCGTCGTTTAATCTTTCAGGCGCACATTACTGAGATCCTGGGGCTGCAGTCTGTGGAGAATGGGTCAGTGTCGATGCTTCGGGAGATCTCGGACAAGTTTAACGCACATATTCGGGCGCTCCAGGATTTGGGCACTCCTGAGCAGATCGCAGGATGCATCATTGTGCAGGTGCTGCTTCGTAAACTGGATCCAGCGACTCAAGCCAAGTGGAAGGAACGATTAGAGGACTCAGCCTTCGTTAACTTGATTCCGTCATGGGAGTCCATGGCCTCGTTTTTGGAGCAGCGATGCAGGACGTTGGAAACAGTGGATTTCGTTATGACAACCTATGCGCCGAGCGGCCAGGTGGGCAGGAGTAGTAAAGCTAGCCATTCCAAATCCATACTTGCGGCCTTTAAGCAAAACACATCAGGTTGCGTTCTGTGCAATGACAGTGCTCACGGAATCCATCATTGTCCGAAGTTTATAGCACTGTCTCCATTAAATCGCTATAAAGAAGCCAAGAGGTGTTCCCTGTGTGTAAATTGCCTCAAGGCAGGCCATCGGTTGAGTAAATGCAGCTCGAGCAAATGCCGTACCTGTGGGCGTAGGCACCACACTCTCCTGCATTTTGGAGGTCCTGAAGCTACTGCAGCCCAAGGTGGATCTGTGCTACTTGACACGTCGTCGCATCTCATCACTGAGTCCTCTGCTTCAGCCTCTGCATATTCTGCACTTATTGCCCAGGATCTCAGTAATGATGATGTGCTATTACCCACGGCCACCGTCCTAGTCAAAACGAGAGAGAACGTACGGAGTCGCTTCGAACGCGACTCTACTTTTATACCCGTACTCAGTGATTTATGTGGAATTTTAAAATGTTTTATCAGTTTTACATTTTACATTTTTGCTACATCTGTCATCGACATCTACATCTACATCATCTACATCAGTTCTCACAACAACACACGTACACTGCACGAGGCAGCATGTTTGAGCGTGAGTGTGTGTGTGAGAGAATCAGTAGCAGCCGCTGCAGCGCTGCTGCCATCAACCCTAATAAAATGTATATTTTGTTGCGGGGGGGTTACCCCCTGCTGCTAAAAATTCATTTGATCATTGTGTACATACAATAATGATCCGATCTGAACCAAATTCGGGAATCTGGTAGATATGATCATTTCCTATGATACTGCATTTTTATTTTTTTTCTATCTTCAAAATTGTGGATTTTCGTCTTTTGTGGGGGCGGAAGGGGGCGGGGCGAAATTTTGAAATACACTTGTTCAGGTTTGGTATCACAGGAGTCTTGGCCAAAAGTTTGGTTGCTCTAGGTCTTATAGTCTCTGAGATCCAGGCTAAACAAAAATACAAAAACCAAATCGACTCGATTTTGTGTGAGTGCGAAAAGGGATGGAGCGAAGTTTTTGCGTATGTTTTTGTCTATTGTGGCTTTATTAATGATCCGATCCGATTCAGATTTGGGCCCCTGATAGATATGGGCTGTCTCTATGATTCTGCATTTTTCGTTTTCTGTTATCTTCAAAATTGTGGACGCCACAGATGTGCGCCCTTTGTGGGGGCGGAAGTGGGCGGGGCGAAATTTTTAAACTTTTTCTAGGAGTGAGAGAAACACATCAGTCGGGAAAAAAATTTGTTTGCTCTAGCTCTTATAGCCTTCGAGCAATGGGCGACAAAACAAGACGGACGGACGGACAGACGGACGGACGAACATGGCTATATCGACTCGGCTATTGATGCTGATCAAGAATATATATACTTTATATGGTCGGAAATTATCCTTCTCTATGTTACACACATCCACTTTTTGCACAAATACAATATACCCTTTTACTCTTCGAGTACGGGTATAAATAGTTCTGGGGCCTTCGTTTCTTGCCGAGCGCTGCTAGATTCCGGCTCTCAACTGCATTTAATAACATCCCGTTTAGCTAATCAGCTTCAGCTTCGGAAGATAAAATCGTCCACTACTGTTTCTGAATAGGCGACTCCAGCCTCGTCACCGATGGAATGTCAGTGAAAATAAGCCTTCACTCTCGTTTGTCGACATACTCGGCTCCCATCACTGCAGTAATCGTCCCTAATATCACTGATCGGCAATCAAGCCGCAGCGTGAACACTTGCAGCTGGATGATCCCTGGAAACCTGCCACTCTCCGATCCAGGATATCATATACCTCAGGGCATCGATCTGCTGATTGGTGCAAGACTGTTTTTGAGCTCTTATGTGTTAAAGCAATTCAAAGCTTTCGCCAGGATTACCAATACTTCAGGAAACTCTCTTGGGATGGGTCGTGTCTGGAGGTTGTGATCGAGTCAAATCCGTATCGTTGATGAGCTTAACAGGACCCCAACATCCGATTTATCTGCGAAACCCTGCAGATTCTGTTGAAAGACAGGTTTCAACGGGGGAGGATGTCAGGTTTTCCCAACCCGATGTTTAGGTATAAAAACTTGTTGTTAGTTAATGGCAGCCTAGCGTAAATCTACCACATGTTTGCTTATTCGATTGAACACTGTATTGTAAATAGTGTAATTGCTTATGCTTATTTCGCTACTACAGCTGCAGCATCTATGCTGTTCTCCCGCGCTCTCTCTCTCTCTCTCTATCTATCGCTCGCACTCGGCTCAGCAGCAGCCCGAGCTTCTTTCGTTCTGTCTACCGCTTGCAGTGGGGCACGGGCAATTCGGTCCGCCTGCCCTCAAGCAGTCTGGACCTGATCATCATCGCTTTCGGATTATTGTCCACTTAACTCACAAACGCGTACTGCCGCTACTTATTATAAATATAAATAAAATAAAATACATAAAATTGTAGTTCCAATTGAATTATCTTGACTCTTTACTTAAAAAGACAAATTACAACAGTTATTAAAAACGCTTAATAGCTTAACAACTATCCTTAATCTGCACAGGGAAGGGAAAAACATTCGCGAAATAGCCAATATAGCGGAAATAAGCAAGAATACTGTCAAAACATTTAAAAAAACCGTCAGGATATAATAAAACAGTAGAAACCGGCCGACCTTGCTTAGTGTCTGATCGAACAAAACGACAAATAATTAATTTGGCTTTAAAATACAGCGACTACTTCACGGGATATTAAGGCTTAACTGTCTCTTGACATCATCACCCGTCGTATTCAGCAAATTTTAAGTTCAGATAGTAACATTAAGTATGAAAAATGGAACGCAAACCTATGCTTCTGCCAAGGCACAAAGCAGCTCGTCTGGAATTTGCAAAAGTACAAATTTTGGACAAGTGAATGGGAGAAAGTTATCTTCAGTGACGAAAAAAAGTTCAACTTGGATGGTCCTGACGTTAAAATTATGTACTGGAGAAGATATACGCCGTGAACGCAATTTCGCAATTTAGGGGCGGCTCGCGCTCAGGTATGGGCTGCATTTGGACACCCCGGAAGATCCCCTGTATGTTTTGTATCATCTCGAATGAATTCTCAGCTGTACATAAGCCTCATAGACGACGTATTAATACCGTTTAGCGAAACATAACGGGATAAAAAAAAGTGATTTTTCAACAGGATAACGCTGCATTTCACGTATCCAAAACCACAAAACAGTTCTTTAAGGACCGAAAAATAGATCTTTTGCGGTGGCCTGCATGTATTCCCGATTTAAACCCAATCGAGAATGTTTCGTAAATACTGTCCAGCAAAGTTAATAGCAACAGGCGACAATTTGAAAATGTGGTGCAGCTCAAAAAGCCAATTATCGAAGAAAGTGCCAAAAATCAACGAAAAAACGCTCCAAAATTTAATTCTATCAATGCCTTATCGCTTGGCTGAAGTTATTTCAAAGTGTGAAGGCAATATCCAACTATTAAGTAAGAAAACAAATTTATTTTTTCTAATTTTGGAATTTAAAAAATTATTTGTATTTTAGTGTACCAATAATTATTTCCAAGGCAGCAAAAAATAAGGACCTGAATTTTCTCGAAAAGGATCAGATATTTACAAAAATTTTATTTTTTTATTTCAATGCATTTTCTCTTTATACTTGCGAATAAAATTTAAAAAATAATAGATAAGCAAATACGATTTACTTTAAAAGAAAAATTGAGTGTCCCAATATTTATTTCGACCAGGTATTGTATTTGTGGTAAAAGTTGATGTGTGTAACGCACAAAAGTAAGCGTTTCCGACCCCATAATATATAATATATAATATATATATCATATATATATATATATGAGTGTGATTAGTAGAATTGATCAGAATGAATATATTATAATATGTTATTATAATACATACGTCCAATCAAATGGTCATTAATTTTTCGTATGTTAAAAATATATATATATATATGAGTATTTACTACAATAATAAGGAGCCTACTATAAGGAGCTATCTTTTACAATGGGAATACCCTCTGCAAGGATATAGTCCGAAGTTTATCAATACTTTAGTTATTTCCCACTATAAAAATGTGTATATGCTATGACAATTATGTGGGTGTTTTTGCGCGCCGAATCCTAAACAAAACAGGTCGTTTGTACATATTTATGTATGTACCCATGCAAATATACAATATTTATTTATTTATTCGCACAATTTAATTGCAATTGGGTCTGCTAAATTTGAAGAAAAATTATGAACATATGTACATATGTGAGTATACTTACAATAGCTTTCGAATAACAATTTATGGCGTCGTCGTATTTGCGAGCTGCAAATAAACAGTTTCCTTGTTCTTTCAATTGGAGATCAGATAAATTTGTTGTCGAATACATATGCTTGGTCGTCATAATGGAAAATTATGCTGGATTGCAGCTATGTATGTATTTACTGAATAATCAAGTTTCCCACTGAAACACATATATTAGAACGCTGAATTGATATTTTTTGCAAGACAACACAAACTGTCCATTTAGCCAGTGGTGGATTCCTTTAAAATTTTAAATTACTGTAAATAATATTGAACATCTGTTTTATTGATGTTACTATTACCGCATGAAGTAATTGAGATGATATATGTAACAGACATGTTTTTGTTCTAATGACATAGTGTCCTAATAGGGGTATTCTAGAGTGTGATTAGTAGAATTGATCAGAATGAATAT